>CM030362.1:144037859-144357859 GCA_017893485.1 Hemerocallis citrina
TCTCGACTATTCCTCCTTAAACGTGGAAACATAGCAACGGTGAAAATTTGTCCCACGAAAATTTTCCGTTTGCGCAGTCCGGCCTAGAACGTCCCAAAATCGGCCTATGTCGTCCCGTTGCGCGTAGGCCGTCGGCGCACCGTTTTCGCATTCGGTGCATGGAATCAAAATTGTATCTCGACTATTCCTCCATAAATGTGGAAACATAGCAACGGTGAAAATTTGTCCCAAGAAAATTTTCCGTTTGCGCAATCCGGCCTAGAACGTCCCAAGAACGGCCTATGTCGGCGCACTGTCCGTCCTAGGCAGTGCACACCTCCGCCATTGCTTGGACGTCATTGTTCGAGATATTTGGACATAAATGTTCCAGCTTGGACAGCGGCGGTCTGAGGTGGTCGGCGTGAGCGACGGGCTCGACGGGTGATGACGAGCGGCGGCAGTAATAGAGGAGGCGATGACGACGAGGCGGAGATGCAGCGATGTCGAAGTTGAGGTCGGGGGTGATTGAGTGAAGAGCGGGAGAAAGGAGGAGAGGGAGAGATGGGTTCGTTTTGTTTGGTCTCTGTTTTGGGTAAAAAGAAACAGAGAGGGAGAGATAAAGTGGAAGAGAGAATGAACCGGGAGAGAGAGGGAACGGGGTAGGGATTATATAATAATATAATAGATAATAAAGTAGTGGGGTAGAAAGTGGGGGTAGTTACGAGGAGTGGGAAAATGTGCAAGCAAAGTGGGGGGAGAAGTTGGAGTACGGGACAAAAGTGGGGTGAGTAATTAAATCTGTATACGGGTAGGTGTGGAATAATAATCTGTAGAAATATGGGTACTAGGTTTGGGCTTCAATAGACGGGCTCCAAATATTTAATTAAACAATTAGGAAATTGGGCTAAAATAATTTGGGCTCAAAATATTTAAATAAAACATTTGGGTTGTTGGGCTAGATTTTTAGGCTCAGATTTAATTTAATAAAATCAAATACGAAATTGGGCTTCAGGATAAACAATTTGGGTTCAGAATAATAATAATAAAATCAAAATACAATTTGGTCTCACATTAATAATTAATAAAATCAATAATGTAAACTTGGGCTTAGAATAAATAATTAAACAATTGGGCTTAAAATAGTTTAAATCATAAAATCAATTAGGGGAAAATAATTATAAGATATTGAGAATTTAAATATGAAAAAAATACTTTGAAAATACGTATTAATGAAAACAGGGGTTACATATACGCAGTGTGTTTAAATGTTATCGATATTGATATGAGTAATGTATTGAAACGAGTAGTGTAATCATAATACTCAAATTTTGTTCATAAGAAATGCTTTAATACCGTTAACAGAAAAATGGTACGACCGAGTGGATCGTCACAGCCGTCAGGCAGTGGTAGAGGCCTACCACCATCACAAGTAAGAAGCGATTAATATTTTTAATCCCTAATATTCATGTCTATTATGCTTTCTATAATACCAAGAATTTATATTTTTGTGTAGGATGTGGCCAACCATCTTCTTCGCATACATTGTCTTTTGCCCCACAAGGACATTCGAGTCACATTAGACCCAGCCCTACTATACCTACAAGAAGAGCAGACGTCTCGGGCAGTGTGGAAGGGAGAGACAAAGAATATGAGTTTTCGAATGCACACAACATTGTCGGTGCACCCACGTATGTGGAACTGTTTGGTAAATTCCGGATTCCATGGAATGTCGATGTTGACCAAAGTAAAATGCGATCATGGCTTACTTACAGCTCTTGTGGAGCGATGGAGGTCGGAGACACACATGTTCCACCTCCCTGTTGGTGAGATGATGGTGACGCTATAGGATGTAACAATTATATCTGGACTTCCAATCGATGGGGTTACCGTGACCGGTAACTTCATGTTCAACAAAGTTGATTCCTCAAAAACCCCCGTGCCAACTCTGCATAGGGCAATATTGATTCCCTGAAAACCAATCATTTTAAAATAAACTAAATAAAATCATAACACCATATTCTTTGTTAATTATGTTATATGATGCATGGTGCGTGGTTGTGGCCTTAGTTTTGTGATGCATGGTTAATGTTCTGTGATGTATTGGTTATATTTTGGTATTTTGAATACGACCTGCGTGTTGTGTCTTTCTCTATACATTCTTAATGTAATCATTTCTCTATACACTCCGATTGTACATTCTTTTCTTATATGTAAATATAATCTCACTGAGGAGGCAAGGAATTGGAAACCATATAAGGACAAGATTGGGAAGCTGCTTAGAGAAGACAGTATAATCTCTTCGTTCAGTTCTTGATAGTCTCATTGGCTTAGGAGAATCAATGTGTTAGGGCCACAACCATGTCACGTATATTTTATGCTTTTAATTTTGTATGAGATGCCTTTTTTTAGTAGTATGCTAATGGATGATAAATAGTAAGACTCAATGGAATAAAAGTAATATTCAATTGCCAACCATTGGGTCTGACTTAACTAGGCTATTTCAAAAGGATTGAAAGTTTAGAGTCATGGAGTTGAGATTTAGTATATGAGATAGATTAGAATAAGTGTTATTCACCCAACTATCTAAGAGTTTCATACGATGGAACTGGGAAGTGTTCCCTACCTAAAAAACTGAATTTTGGGTGATTAGTCAAAGCTGACTCAGAACTATGTGAAATATGGATCTTGGCCTACTAGAAAATCTTACGAAGAAATTTTCCGAGTCAATGATGAAGGTCGTTGATTTGAATAAAAATAGTATGAGGTGTATTTAATAAAAGTCCTTATTAAATATTTCACTGTCATGATACATACTTTGCATATTTTTGTTTAATATTTCAATGAAATGATATTTACTTTGCATACTTCTGTTGATAGATTACCATGGCATCCAACACATCAAATAACCTATCATTGCAATCTGTCCTTGAGAATGACAAACTGTCTAGGAAATTTTTTTTAGGCTGGTACAGGTATCTGATGATAGTCCTCAGGCATGAGAAAAAATTGTATGTTCTAGAGCAACATATTCCTGAGCCACCTGCTGCAAGTGCCCCTCGCACCGAAAAGGATACTCATAAGAAGCATCAAGATGATGCATTGGACGTTGGTTGTCTCATGCTAGCCACCATGAACACTATGCTTCAGAAGCAACATGAGAACATGGATGCCTACGATATGATCATACACCTCAAGAGGCTCTATCAAGAGCAGGTTAAGCATGAAAGATTTGAAGTCTCAAAGACATTGTTTCAGTACAAACTGGCAGAAGGAAGCCCTGTTGGAACTCATGTACTCAAGATGATTGGGTACATAACCTTGAAAGGCTTGGTTTCCCTTTGGGTCAAGAGTTGGCCACTGACTTGGTCTTGCAATCGTTGCCGAAAAGTTATAGTCAATTCTTCATGGACTACAACATGAATAAAATTGACAAACCTCTGTCAGAACTGCTAAGAATGTTGAGAACTGCTGAAGAGAATATTAGTAAGGGAAAGACCATTATGATGGCCCAACAGGCCAATGGTAATGTAACGCCCCGAATTCCAAATAAGACTGAATTCAAGATTTCACAGGATCTTTACTTCACTCCGTACAATTTTACAAGGAAATTAAAACTTTTCAATAATACATCAGAGTTTGTTACATTTGGAACACAGCGGAAGACAAATAAATTACAATGAAACATGTACAACATCTTTAAACAAAACAGCATCAGCATATCCACTTTATAGCTTCATGAACATCCATTACCTGCATGTAAGACTGTGGGCACGTCAGTTGATTATACACGGCTATCTTCTCTATGTCGGGATTAGTATAACGATCTCCATACTTTAACAAATCACAAAAGTTGAATGAACAATAAAGTGTTAAATTGTGACTACGCTAAACATGTAAGTATATGTCATGCCTTAATGCCTAATGCACATATTTTATACTAGGATAACACTAATGCACACTTGTTCGGATTCTATGCATCCCATACTACATAAGTCCGAGGGCAAACGCCTACGTACTCCACAATAAGGGTTCGATCCATCGCCATGAAAACTATTCAGTAATAAGACAAGGTTTAAATCATTCCACGGATATGGATCTCAGCCTCGCTGGCTATTATAACAAATCCCAGTCTTGCTGGCTATTATATCGTGCGAATCATCCCGTAAGTGACCCTCTAGCCCCGGTATACGCATATACATTAGAGTACGGCAAAAAAAAAACTATCCGTCCGACTACTCAAGATCCCGGAGTCCACCGCTGACCCGTCCTCAAAGTCCTGGATTTAAATATAAAAGCATGTCTCCCACGGAGCAACCTCAGTCCACTAACTGGGTGTATATCCACGGAGATCCACCGCTGACTATATAGAGCACCTCACTTACGTTTGCCCAGGTTTACTACATCTTCACTTATGTGCTTAATCATTTAGTTCAAGATATGAATAAATTTTCAAGCCTAGAATTAGTTTTACCTTCTACCGGACTTTCTCAACAAATACGAGATAGCTCCATGGCCATATCTCAAATATATCTCAAATCTTTTCAATTCAATGGTGCCAGTACCTGAGGTCTCACTTACTCTAAATCACAAACTTTTTCATGTACAAGAAACCATGGGTACACATACCCTTCAATAAACATGTCTTAAACCTAAAGTATGCTTATCTTCAACTTATTCACAAAGTAATCATTTTTTTAGTCTTGACACTATTCATGATTCATATATTCATTTACAATTCACAATGGAACAATACTTTTTTTCATGAACATAGATTCATCCTCTAAGCCTCATTAGCAATTTATACTCATATAATATATCTCAACCACATTAACCTTAACAAAATTTAGAGTATAACATTTTCAAAAGAAAAATTCTCTTCACACAACAATAAATCTCATACTCTTTAATAATTAGATCTTAAGTCAAGAACTCATTATCCAATTTGAGCACGTATAATAATCAAGTATTCAACTTAAAAGAAATAATCCCCTTAAGACAATTTATTCTCATATCAAAAAAATCTAAATCATGCTCTTAAATAATTTATTTTGAAGACAAGGTCTCATTCAATCTCAATGTCTTTTTTAACGCTAATCATGATTTACTTTTCCACACATAATTCTTTCCGATCAATGATTCTACTCATGCATTCATCTAATTTAAACTCATGGTCAATTTGACCACATATAGAAATCTAGAAGTTTCGCATTCAACATAATTGCATTATCTTAACAAGAGAAACTAATTCTCACATCAAAATCTTACTTCTAAGGATGAAAATCATGTTCTAAAAAAATAATTTAACTTGAGAACAAAATCTTATTCTATCATAAAAATGTCTCTTTCACTTCTCAAATATACATAGAAAATCTTTAAAATAAATTTTAATAAATTCTTCATCACATCTTATAAACACTAGGATTTTTCCCAAATTTTTAAATCCATTAGTCTTCATCAAATGTATTAAACACTCAAAAAAAATGTGTCAGCCATGGGTTTCGAACCCCTGACCCACGGAGCCAGCGCCCAAGTAAACCAGCGCCAAAAGACTTAGTGTTCGGTTTCTTAAATGAAACCTTTTATACTAATGTCACGGGCTTTTGTATAAATAAAAACAAACAGAAAATACTTCGAGCCTAACGGGTTTCGAACCCAGGACCATTGAGAAGGCCAACGTAACACCCAACCGCTAGACCAATTGCGCCTAACGTCCAAGAGTCTAATTCTTTGCTTTTGTACTAAACTTTCTTTCTTTCATAAAACTCGATTTCTCTTATTTGTTCTAATCTTTTGTTAGACTGAATTTTGTTCATAAAAAATTCCGAGTTTACTTTTCAACAGTAAATTATAGATTTATAAATCATACTCTAAAGAGTAAAACAACTTTCAAAAATCATTTTGTTTTCATTGATAAACACAAATTTGCATTTATACTTTTAAATTAGAGATAGCATATTATATTTTCCATAAACACTCGAATGAGTTTCATAACATCAAATCTTCTTTACAATAATTTATTTACTTATCAATTGTTCACATAAAAATTCTCTACATTCATGTACACTAATGTATGACAAATAATCACTAACATGATGTAATTTAATTTATTAATCATACATGGATTACTATCATTCTCATCTCATACAATAGCATAGATCACATAAGAAATTCCATACTACTCATTATTTATTACTTAGCATGCATTATTCTACAATTAGAAAGTATAGGAACACCCACCTTTTGTGAAGCTTGACTAATGAAAGAAAAGAACACCACTTCTAGCTCCAAGGACTCCTAGCTCTTCTCCTCCTAGCAAAAACCTCCAAATGTAAAAACTCTCTCTCTCTCTTTCTTCTTCTTTCTCTTATTTCTTGATTTGCTTTTGGTGTGAAGAATGAGAAGAGAATGTGTGCTATTTATAGGTCTAGGCTAGGGTTCAAATTGCATAATTCTCAACCTAATAAATCCCCACTTTAATTCTCCATCTCTTCATTTTCTTAACTTCCATAACTCCCAACTCTTCAAATACTATAACCTCCAAACTCCTAACTTTTTATCTCCCCACCACTCCAAAACCTTAACTCTCAAACCCTTCTCCTCCCAAGCCCAAAACCGGCCAAACCTAGCTCCAAAAACCGATCACTTATATACGTGTGCAAATGCACACATGCACACATGCACAAACAAATAAATACATTTTTTTTATAGTTCTAAATATGTACTAAAAGTTGTAACTTGTCATGTATTGGTCCAAGCTCAACTTAAAATAGGATTTTATTAATGGGCTTGTCCCATAGGCTTTCATTTTAATTACTAGTTTAATTATCCTAGTGGGCTTTCCCTTAAATTAATCTATTGGGCTAGGATTTATTCTTTAGATCTATGGGTTTAATGAAAAGGCTACAATAAGACTATGCATGCTAAAATTAGTAAATGAGAGTAACAAAAATGAGAATAAAAATTTGTATGTGCATTAAACGTGCAAAAATCAAAAAAATGTATTTTAATCAAAATAGGAAAAAATAAAATTTCATTTTATAAAAAGAGTTCAAATAAATAATCAATACACATAGAAATATCACACTTCGTGATGGAAAAATATGTAATTGATACGTATATCGAAAACACATAGAAAGCACGTAAAATACAGAGATTAAAATATTATATTTTAGTTGACTCAAATACGATAAAATCGATACAGGAAATGCATAAATAATCGGTAATCAAAATACACGGTAAAAATATGTTACAAAATACACGTGTGTAACACACAAGGGTAAAATTATCATTTTCAATTTTGTGGGGTGTTACAGGTAAGGGCAAGGACAAAAAGTATATTAAAAATCCCAAGGGCAAGGGCAACTTCAAGCCCAACACTTCTGCCTTGAAACTGAAGGGTGGGGTGGCCAAGAAGGACACATGCTTCCACTGTGGTGAGACCGGATATTGGAAAAGGAACCGCCATAAATACCTGGTGGAGCTTAAGAAAAAGAAAGGAAGTGAAACTTCCACTACAGGTATTTTTGTTATAGAACTCAATTTATCTACTTCTGCATCTTGGAAATTAGATACTGGATGTGGATCTCATATTTGTGTAAATGTGCAGGATCTCAAAAGGAGTATACCATTGGCTAAGGGTGAAATTGACCTACGAGTTGGAAATTGAGCAAAAGTTGTAGCTTTATCTGTAGGAACTTGCCATTTATCATTGCCCACTGAGTTTATCAATGAGTTAGAGAACTGTTATTTTGTGTCCGCTATTAGTAAGAATATTATTTCTATATCTTATTTGGACAAGAATGGTTTTTCATTTATAATAAAGAACAAAAGTTGTTTTATTTATTAGAATGATATCTGTTATGCTAGTGCACAATTGAGTAATGGACTTTATATTCTCGTTCTCGAAATACCCGTCTATAATATAAATACTAGAGGTTCAAATCAAATGTTAACCCAACTTACCTCTGGCATTGTCGTTTGGACCACATAAATGAGAACTGCATATCCAAACTCCATAAAGATAGATTCGTGGACTCATTTGATTTTGAATCATATAAGGTATGTGAACCTTGTTTGTTGGGCAAGATGACAAAAGCTCCATTCACTGGAAAATATAAAAAAACTAGTGATTTTTTAGGTCTCATACATAGTGATGTCGGCAGACCTTTCAACATATTGGCTAGAGAAGGTTTTCAGTACTTCATTACATTTACTGATGATTTTAGCATATATGGGTTGTGTATCTGATGAAACACATATCATAGTCATTTGAAAAGTTCAAAGAGTTCAAGAATGAGGTACAAAACCAACTTGGTAAAAGTATTAAAGTCATTCGATCAGATCGAGGTGGTGACTACTTAAGCCAAGATTTTGATGACCACCTAAAAGAGTGCGGGATAATATCTCAACTCACTCCACTCGGAACACCGCAATAGAATGGTGTCTCTGAGAGGAGGAACCAGACCTTGTTAGACATGGTCTAATCCATGATGAGTCATGCAGATCTTCCAAGCTCCTTCTGGGGACATGCTCTATTAACAACTGCTTTCACACTTAACCGTGTTCCATCTAAAACGATTCAAGAGATACCATATGTGATACAGGGGCAAAGCCAAATCAATTTTGCCCGGGGGGGCCAAGAAAAAATCTTATGGCTATATATACATATATATAGCATTGGTATCGGGTCGGGTCGGGTCGGGTCGGGTCCTTCACTACCCGGACCCGGACTCGGTCCCCTTCGGGTCCAAAAATTGGATCCGGACCCGAACCCGTGAGGACCGGGTCCGATTTCGGGTTCGGGTCTGGGTCCTATTAAAATATTCCTACCCGTTCAGGTAGGAGCGGGAATGTGAGTGGCGAGCGGAGGCGGTGAGTGGAGGATTTAGAATAGATGAGAGAAGAAGAAGGCATGAGTTTTGAGTTTGGAAGAGAAAGATTTAGAATTGAGGAGGGATGATGATAGAATATTTATTTTTATGTTGATTTTTTAGGGTTTTTTTAATGGGTCCGGGTTGGGTCTCTCTTGAGCGGACCCAGACCCGGACCCGAAAGTACAACGGGTCCCATTTTAGGACCCGGACCCGGACCCGGATAGGCTGGGTCGGTTCTGGTCCAATGCCGGGTCCGGGTCGGATCCGGGTTTCGGGTATTTATACCAATGCTACATATATATAAGGATTTTTTCATGAATTTTAAGGGGGCCAAACAATAAAACTTAAATTTTTGGAGGGGCAAATCATAATTTTTTTGGGGGTTTTCCCAAATTTTCAATAGTATGAAGGGGGTTTTGAAAATTTTGGGAGGGGCCCGTGCCCTCACTAAGCTCCGCCCATGATGAGATATGGACTGGGAGGTATCCTGGTGTGTCTTTTATGAAGATTTGGGGTTGTGAAGCCTATGTAAGGTGTCAAGTATCTGATAAACTTGGTCTCAAATCTGATAAGTGCTTCTTTGTAGGATATCCCAAAGAAATGAAGGGATACTATTTCCATAATCTCACTGAAGGTAAAGTGTTTGTCACAGGAACTGCTGTGTTCCTAAAGAGAGAATTCGTCTCCAAGAGAACCAGTGGGAGAACGATTGAACATGAAGAATTCAAATTTCGCAAAGTAGCAGCGAACCAATGGTGAAAATGGAGCAGGCTCCACAAATCGTTGTGGAACAACAACCTGCTCAAGTAGAACAAGACCTACGTAAGTCTAGTAGGATACTTCATCATCCCAAAAGATATGGATTTCTCTTGACTCAACATGGTGATGTATTACTCATGGATCAAGATAAGCCTACGATTTATGAAGAAGCTGTAAAAGGCTCAGACTCTGAGAAATGGCTTGAAGCCATAAGATCTGAGATGGAATCCATGTATGCCAACCAATTATAGACCTTGGTAGACTTACCTGAAGGGGTAAAATCTATTGGGTGCAAATGAGTTTTCAAAAAGAAAACTGACATGGATGGTAACATGCAAACCTTTAAGGGGCGGTTGGTGACTAAAAGTTTCAAGCAAGTTCATGGTGTAGACTATGATAAGACTTTTTTCCGAGTTGTCATGCTTAAATCCATTCGGATCTTACTTGCTATTGCAGCATATCACGATTAGGAAATGTGGTAGATTGATGTCAAAATTGCTTTCCTTAATGAAAATCTTCTCGAGGATGTGTACATGACACAGCCTGAGGGTTTTATCACTCCAAAGGATGCTGAAAATGTGCGTAAGATGCAACGATCCATTTATGGGTTAAAGCAAGCTTCTAGAAGCTGGAATCTTTGCTTCAATGATGCATCAAAGAGTTTGGTTTCATCAAGAATGAAGATGAACCTTGTGTCTACAAGAAGGTTAGTGGAGCACAATTGTCTTTCTGGTGTTGTATGTAAATGACATACTACTCATCAGGAATGACATTCCTACCTTAGAGTATGTAAAAATTTGGCTAGGGTTATGTTTTTCCATGAAGGACTTGGGTGAAACTACCTATGTATTAGGCATCAAGATCTATAGAGATAGATCAAGAAGATTGTTTGGCCTGAGTCAGAGTACATACATAGACAAAGTATTGAAACGTTTTAATATGCAAGAGGCTAAAAAGGAATTTCTTCCTATGTCGCATGATGTAAGTCTGTCTAAGGTTCAATGTCCTACAACTCAAGATGAGAGAGACCGCATGACTAAGATTCCATATGCATCTGCAATTGGATCTATCATGTATGTCATATTATGTACTCGTCCAGATGTCTCGTATGCCTTGAGCATGACGAGCAGGTACCAGTCAGATCTCGGTGAGAGTCACTAGACTGCTGTCAAGAACATCTTTAAGTACTTAAGAAGGACAAAAAATTCGTTCTTGGTATATGGAGCCGAAGAAGAGCTTGTTGTAAAGGGTTACACTAACGCTAGTTTCAAGTCCGATAAAGATAACTCCAAATTGCAATCGGGTCTTGTGTGTTCCCTAAATGGTGGAGCTGTGAGCTAGAAGAGTTCGAAGCAAGAGACAGTAGCTGATTCTACCACAGAGGTTGAATATATTGCTGTCTCCAATGCAGCAAATGAGGCTGTTTGGATAAGAATGTTCGTCACTGAATTTGGCATAATTCCTAGCATTGTGGACCCAATGGATCTCTACAGTGATAACAATAGGGTCATTGCATAAGCTACGGAGCCTAGATCTCACCAGCGATCCAATCATATACTTAGGCGGTTACATCTCATTCGAGAGATCATTGACAGAGGAGATGTGAAGATATGCAGAGTACCGACAGATGATAACATCGCTGACCCACTGACAAAGCCTCTTGCACAACGAAAACATGAGGGTCACACTAGATCTATAGGCATTAGATGTATGTCTGATTAGTTCTAATGCAAGTGGGAGAATGTTGGTGTATGTCCTAGAGGTCAGTTGTGTATTGACATGACTAGTTTACATTATATCATGAAATTTATTTCATATTTAGGCATTTCATTTATTGTGAATTAAATGAACATAATGAAGTTCTTAGAATAGTAAGTTCAATACCATGGGATATCAAGTGCATGACTTGATTGTGATATCCTATTGACTGAAATCCGAACATTGTTCTTAAATGTCTCTAGTCGAGTATAATTGTGAATTATGACAACGATAATACATAGAGACTAGTGTGTGCGTAGACTGATGACCATTCTCACACGTCATGGATATAAGATATCAAGTCTTCACATGGGTACATATTAGAGTAATAAATTACTGGACCGACCCACCATAAGAACGTTGAATGGATCGTTACGTGAGTGTCATAAACAGTTCTCACAGTGACCATGGTTTACGTAATCCATTGACTTGAAGTCAATACGGTTTCCTACATGAGAAGTTATATATTTTAATGTCGTCAAACGTTGCCTATAATAAGGTGGTATATAAAGTCGACTATTGGATATACTACAAATCATGCGGAAGGATGTGAGTGACTTAGATAGTATTTGTTCATCTTACATAACAGGAGCGATATCTACGGGCCCATTGATTGAGTGAGACTGCAAAATGCATTGCCGTGCTCAAATGAGTCAGTATGAGATACTGATCTCATTTGTTTTAGTAAGTCTACTCGGACATCAAGAAACCAAAGATTGAACTATACAAGGGTGACACGCTTTATGCCTTGTGGTCAATTAAGATATCTGAACAAAGGGACTAGACTACATGGTAATATTGGTCACAATAGATTATGTCAAATCACCGACATTCCTGTTAATTGAGTAGCAGTAATGTATTGCTAGATACCACTCACTATTTGTAGTACTTGAATATGATTTTAGTATTATGTTAACGTAATGGGAACCTACATGGTCACACACTTAGAATGGATCAAAATTGAGATTTAAATTCATAAGATAAATTTAATTAGGGATCCAAGTAAGACTTGGACTCCTGACATTGGTTGGACATTTAATTAGATTAAACGAGCCAACTAAAGTTTAAAGGCCCACACACGAATCTGAACTAAGTCAGATTGTGAGCCCAACAACCTCATGGCTCTCTTAGGGTTGGTTTTCTGCATCTATATATATGATATGTATCTGTGAAAAAGACACGTGAAAATAAACCCTAGCTGTCACAAAAAATGAGAGAGAGGGATCGTGAGGAGGAACATCCACTCCCTACAGCTAGCACTGCAGTCTGAGGGAGAGCAATTTTTTGTTTCGTTCGTGTGGATACCGTAAAGGCACCGCAATTTTGCAGTGTTGTAATCAGCATACTGTGGAGATAGCAGATCTATTTTTAAGGTATAACTCATAAACATGATTTATGATTTTCGCATGGATCCATGACCAGGTTTTGATATTTTTGTAATTTTTTCGCTATATATTTAATCTGTGATTACATTCAAAACCTAACAACAAGTGCTCAATAGCTTTACGCTTTGCCTTCAAAGCTTTCCAGTATGAAATATTGTAATTGAATTGTAGCTAGACTATCGCAATTGTAATTGAATTGTGTTACACCTAGTTGTGCCTTCACAACATTCAATATCATCGTTGACACAATTTTTGAATCAATTTTACATAATCTTGATTCAACATCGGATTCTCACATGTATGCGGACCTTGAAAATTCTTCACTACGAAAAATGATTGCCCTTTTGTAACTATTGCACGTAGTCGCCGTGGACAACCCAACTCATTGACGAGCTCCAGATTTTCTGCAATCTCCTCAGGTGTATGTTTGATCGGTGCGTATTTACATTTCACATAGTATAAACTTGAGTTTGATTTCACCGTCACAAACTCTCAATGGTTCTTCACGGAGTACTTCTTAACTTGATGTTGGATACTATCTTTATTTGGAAACCTTTGGCCGATATAGAATTCAATTGTGTTCGATGAGCCCACGGAAGATTGTGCACGTTCATGTACGGTCACATTGGTCATCCACTCCCCCAATTGATCATCATGTACAGGTGCACTCATGGGTTGTCTCAATGGAACCACATTGTTAACATGTGCATTAACATTAACAACATTAACCTGGTCTTCTCCGGCCTCCTTCTCCTCCTCCTTATGTTCAAACTCGTGATCCTTATCTTCTTCCCCTTCTAATTATTCGTTATTAGCAATAGCATTGTCAAAGTCTTGCACAACGTTGTCAGTGTTGACAATATCTTGTGTCAAGGTGAAAGGATGTACCGACTCAGATTATGTGGTAACAGGTTCTGCTGGAGTTGTGGTAATGTTTCTTCTGGATGGGGTATTCGTGCATGTGACTCGGCAGTTGGTTTGAAACTCCTAACAGGGCTTGGCCTAGGAATAACAACTGACTGAGCATTTGGAAGCTTAATTTGCTCAATATATAACTCCAATGCAATCCAATTACAATTTAGGTCAAGTATCCTGGCAATCATGGACCATAGTGCATTATCACTATCTACGGGCACCACCATGAAATATTGTCCTTTTCTTTCCGGCCGCATAACGGGCTTTGATTTTGAGAATCCATTCACCTCTATCCCAATTAGTAAATTCGAATATCTTATCTACTAGTTGTGAGTATTTAAAATTACGAGGAGCCCAAATAATGAACAGTTTGACATCACTATTACAATATCCTATCTTCGGATCTCGAATTATTTCACCCCCGAAATATAATCAAATAGGTACATCGTAATCCATACCTATACATAAATAGACGAATATTCAAATTATTAACTACTCACAAGCATAACCTATGCATACATATAAAAGCAATATGGTTGTAGAAATACATTCAAATTAGACCGTAACTTGGAGAGCTCGAAAATGTCGTGAATGATGTATGAGATGACTAGAGGTAATGTTGGAGATTTTTCAAATTGGGGGAGTTGGATTTCGGAGGAAGAGGGAGAGGGATGTTGGAGAGATGAAGTTTGAGAGGAAACAAGTGTGGGATTTTCTGTGCAAGGATTTTAGGGTTTTGGAGTTGGGTTTTGGGGGGAGGGGGATCTAAAGTAAAAGGGAAAGGAGAAGACCTATACTGTTTTTTCCAAGAGCATGTTATGTTGGCTTGTCTAAAACTAGATCAGTTGGGTAAATATTTTCGAAAGTGGGTCAGTTTGGTAAATATTTTCAAAACGTGGGTCGATACGGAAAAAATTCAATTAATACCTACTGCAGCTCTATGCCGAATAGATGGAAAGAACAATGGGTGAGCAACGTTTACTTCTGTAATAGAAACATCAGGTATCAGCCGCATGTTCATTTTTTTGGACCTGCACCATATATATCTATATAATAAATTACAAAGAAAGCTATCAAGTGGCTCACAATCAATCCTCCCTAAAATCAAAGGCCTAGATCAAACCTCTCTATATAATAAATTACAAAGAAAGCTATCAAGTGGCTCACAATCAATCCTCCCTAAAATCAAAGGCCTAGATCAAACCTCGCAAAACATATTTTCCCTCCAAAATTTTAAATCAAAAAATCAAAATCCCCACCCCCCCCAAACTAAAAAACTTATTACTTTATTACCATCTCTCTTCTCTCTTCACTTTATCATATTTCTCTCTTTCTCTCTCTCCCTATCTCTCTCTCCCATTTTTTTATATTTACTTAGAAATTTAGATTTTCAGAATTTTAATGTTTTTTTGCACATGTTATATTGAAAATAGTAAATATCTCTTCAACTCCACACTTAAAGTTCTAAGAAGTTAGATTTCATACCCCCATTTATAATTATTTTTCAATGTATACTAACGGAAACATGGATTTTTATTTACAACTAATTATTGTCATAATATTCAAACTTGAGTTACATAATTGTTGTTTTACTGTTTACAGGCTTATCGTATTTTGTATCGTTCCGAAAACGTGCCGTAGGCACGTGCCCACGGGCAAATCTAGTGTACAAACAAGTTATAAACATGAATACATATCAATATGACACCACAGAGCTCCTTAGAGCATCCACAATCGTTTTTCTCATTTGCTATAAAATGGCAGCTATAGTAATAGCAAATACGATCGTTCGCTGCAGTCGTCGTTTGCAATATTGTTTCTCATTTTTTAGAAAAAAACGAGCGACGGTATATGATATACCGTCTCATCGTTTAAAATAAATTAAAAAAAACAGAATTACTAATTAACTATTAAACTATATTAATTAACTAAATTAAATAATATAATAAAACTAAACCTAATTAATTAACTAATTAAACTACATTTACTACTCCTAATCAGCATTAATAGCATTAAATGCCTACCAATCAACATTATAGCATTAAATGCCATAATTTTGAGGGAAGGAGTTTGATACCCCGGACGAGTTATCATTCCCCGTCTGAGACATTTAAAAAAAAAAAAAAAAAAAAAAATTTATGGGTAGAGACGGGGTATCATACCCCGTTCGGGGTATGTATCCCTGTCCGACCTATTTTAAAATAAAAAAAAAAAAAAAAATTATTGAGACGGGATATGATCTTCCGTCTTAATCGATTAAAAAATTATTAATTCGGAGAGACGGGGCATCATACCCCGTCCTTTATAATTTGAGAAAGCTCATTTCGTTTCTCATATTTGAGAAATGAGAATAGAACGTTTGCCAAAAAATGGCAAATGAGAAACGATTGCAGCGCTCGTTTGCTGCTCGTTTGCTATTCGTTTGCTATAATATGAAAAATGGTATATATAGCAAACGACTGTGGATGCTCTTACAATTATAATTTAGAAACAACATGCATAGCAACCTAGAAATGGAGGAAGGCAGTACTTGACATGAAGAGAATCGTTCAACTCAGACCACCAGCTGAAAAAAGAAACGGGACTTGATTTTGTATTGATTCCTCTATCTGTACAGAAACTTACTTTAACATAAAGTTATTCTTCATCACCACTTTAGAAAAAAGGGGTTCTACTAACAAAAATTGAACCCATAATACAGACTACAGTTTTACACCCAAAACTAAATACAAATTAACTTTGCAAAAGAAAGACCAAACTACAAGCTTTACAGAAGAAGCATGTACATCGTCCCAGTATGAATGAACGAAATCAGTCGTCTGGGCGTTGGATCTCACCCATCATGATGCGGTTGCTGTGGACCTTGAAGCCAAGAAGAGAAGGATCGATCTGCCTTCCTTTCTTTCCTTTCTTCTTGTTGTTTCCTTTACCACCATCATGTTCAACCCCAGATTCCAGTTCTTGAGGAACCATCTTCTTGGTGCTCTTCAGCATGTCAATGAAGGAAGAAGCTTCTGGAGCATCACTGGTGGAGGTCGACAAGGTTTGCCTGAATCTTATATCCTTTCTGTTTGAAGCAGGAGCAGCAGCATCCGAAGGATTTCCTCTCAGTTCTCTCCTTCCACCTGAGTTGAGAAATTTCAGTTCTAACAAGTTCCAATTGGAACATTGAAACAAATTTATAAAAAGGAGGAAAAAAAAAAAAAAAGAGGAAAGGCTAAAGCTATTCGGCAATAGTAATATGTACCTTCAGAAGATGGTTGAGCTGAAGGAGTCTTTCCTTTGGTGGATGGTGCTAAGATAACATCAGATCCTGTGCTTTGAGATGACAGCTTAGAAGAGGCATCAGCCCCTCTCACAAGGATTCCCGGAACCCTGTCAAATAGAAAAACCAAAACATTGTTATACGGAAAACCATTTTCAAATAGAATACACTCAAAAGGAAAGAACAAGAAGGAAAACGTAGGCTTATTTATATATAAGGATTCTGACAAGTATCACTATTAATTAGATAATAATCTTTTAAAGGAAAACCATTGTAGAGAGCAAAGCAAGTCATAATGACAAGTGAAAATATCACAATTGCTTGATTGAAAGTTTATTAACATATATTGTGTGATTGTAGGTTCACAATACTTTGATAATGATCAAGCAAACATATAAAAAGAGTTCGGGAAACGGACTCTTCAATGTTTTTTATGCATTATGGATTGGTGCTTCAATCTCATTAACAATTGCATGATTTAGCTATAGATACTTATCACTGCTCAAGTCCTAGAATAATCTTACCTACGATTAACAAGGTCCCCACCGTGAGCATTATCAACTCGCAAATTATTAACTCCCACATTATAATTGTACACATTTGGACCTTGACCTGTAACATTTTCCAATTATTAGAAATTGCTTGGCAATTCACTAGACAAAGGAGGTGTCAATAAAAATTACCTGTGCTGCAAAATGAACTGTGCCTCATGGGAGCACTAACTACCAAATCTCCCTGATCCATAACAGAACCCCCTACCTGCTCGACCCCAATTTCCCCTGTGTCCATGACTGATTTACTTAACTTTCCTTTAGAGACACGCTTCTTCAGCCTCTTGTCCTCTTTTGAATCCAAGGGGTCTACTCTATCAGCAGATAAACCAACACCTAAAGAGTCAGTAGAATGTTCTTTATCAAGCTCATCCATATTAGGAAAAAGTTGGCTGTGCTCAAACAAAGCTCCAGAATTAGAACGAGAAACTAATCGTCCACTACTTTCATGCCTTTCCATTTCTGCAATCATTTGGTTCGGCTGCTCCGGCCCTACTTGATTATAAAGAGAAGCATCTTTATAGGAATCAGCCAAACCTACTCTATCTGCATTAAAATTAAAAGAAGGATCTGAGGTAGGATGAGAGAATGACCAAGAGGGATCCCTATTCTCAAATGGTGGCGATGAAGCATCATCCAAGTCTAAAGCTTGTGAAGACCGGAGGGCCATGTTACGATGGAGCAAGTCAGCTAACCCCTGATTGGAATTATCATCACTCCCAAAAAGCGATCCCCATGAGCTTGGATCCCTCCCAGAGCTATTTACCTTCATCTCCCTTTTCTGTTTTTCTGCTTCAAGATGCAACTGATTGAAGTGAGATTCTATGAAACTGTTCGATAGTTGTCCACTGTGTTGTCCTCTGTGTTCAGGCCAGTTGTTGTCCAACACATCTAGATGTGGAGAACTGAATTGGTTAGGAACATGATTCTGATGAACACTTCTAGAAGGAAACTGTCCTCTTTGAACAGATTGATGCATCTGACCAGGGAGTTCATCCAACCCTTGAAGCCGTGCTAGGGCATTTACTACATCGACATTCGACCCAGCAGATATAGAGTCCATCCTATCAAAAGGCTGATAATTTGTTTCATAATTTCCTATCTGGCTTCTTTCATGTATCATGAAGTTCCTCTCAAGCTGGCTTGGTTGCTCATAAGATGAAGGCCTCTGCAGGGGCTGGACAAAATCTAACTGATTAAGTCTACCAGAATGAACCTGGTGCGAACCGGCTCCCGTCCTAATGAACTGCCCTGACTCATCAACAGACCATACTCCACTAGCATTTCTCTCTTTGTCTAAGCCAAGCTGCTGGCTAGAAACAAGAGGGAACTGCTGATTTCGCAGTTGCTCTTGCTGAAGATCCAAAAGAAGTTGTTGTTCCATGGGAAGTAAACTCCGTTGCCTAGGATGAGATGTTAGCAATTCCTGTTGAAGACCCAAACGAAGTCGCTGCTGCTCCAATAGCTCATTGTGGTATTCGGGATGAAGCGAGTGACCGAATTTAGCTTGCACAAGATCTTCAATTGAGGGCTCCTGGTGTCGAGGGATATTATGAGCCTGTTGCTGCAGCTCATGCAAGAGCCGTTGCTTAAATAAGACTTGGTCAACATGTGAAGCTCCAAAACCAGGGTCATGCAATTGCTGCTGAAGCAAATGCTCAAAAAGCAACTGATCCTGCTGTTGCTGCTGTTGCTGCTGCAGCAACTGCATCTGGTGCTGAATTTGCTGTTGTTGCTGGTGGAGTTGCTGTTGCTGCTGAAGCTGCTGAATATGGTGCTGTTCCTGTAATTGAAGTTTCAAAAAATGCTCCAACTCTGGAGGCATAGATTGATTCATGGACTGCTGGCGCTGGAGAGATCCTTGTACTTGTTCAAGAAATGGAACAGATCGATGGCTGTTCTGACGAGACAAGTGATGCTGCTGTAGCATCTGCTGCTGCTGTTGTTGCTTCTGGAGCTGTTGTGAAAACAGGTGCTCTTCCAAACTCAAACGGTTATTGGCCTCTAGCTCAAAGCGTGTATCATCATGAAGCATATTTGAACTAGGGTTTCGTCTATAGTTAACAGGCCTTGCATCACGAACAAAAGTAGGATCACCTATTGAACTGAATGAGGAACCCCCCTCATCAGCAGTGTTTCTGATGTGTCCGCGATCACTAACATTTGATAAATTTGATGATAAAGGATGCTTTGTATGAGCGGCCTCCAGTTCAGACCAGAGCAGCCCAAGAGGATTCAGATCATTGTCAGGCGGAAACTTATGACTTGACAACTCAGATTGAACCATTTCTTTTGCCAAGAACTGGTGTCCACCAGGGTTATGGGACAACTCACGCAAATCATCAGCAAGTTTCCCTAAAGGATTTTCCATGCTGCTTGGGGGCCTCCCTGTATACAGTACCTCTGCAAAACATGAGGAAATTATTAGATAGAGCAACTAAAGAAATACAAATACCAGTAAAACTGTTAAGAAACACAGGAAAACAACCTTCGACATCTGGTCCAGCAAAATCATGAAATGCATGACTTTCAGTGCTAGGAATACCAAGAGATTTTTCTGAGCTCGAAATATGCAATCTATCATAACGAGAATCTATGGAATCTTTATTCTGAGGTCCAGGATGAGTATGAGGGTCAAACAGTCCTTCAGCTCCAGATGATGACCATCGGTTGTCACTACTGCCAAAGGAGCCGACAAAGTCAGATGAATGTGTATCGACTCCTAGCTTGCCTTTAACACTGTCTAAAGTTTCAGATTGCTCGCCAAGATGCTGCACAGCATTGGACCTAGAATCTAACTTCAACTGTGGCATTAATTCACCAAGTGGCTCAAATGGTGTGCCTTCTGAGGCATCTGACAAACAAACAGGTAAATCCAGACCAAAAAACCCTTGCTCAAACCATGAAATTATGTCGACGCCTAAGAATGGCCCCTGGATTTCTCCTTGAGGATCTCGGTAGAACAAGCTCATTTCTTCGGGAGGAACAGTTGGCTCTAAAACTTTCCCCCTGACATTTCCATCTTGATACTGTTCATTTGCAATGAATGGCTCATCAAACGAAGTTGACAAATCAGGAAGTTTGCCACTGACATTGAAAGAAGAAATCAAGGTACTGCTACCTTTCAGTTTAGCAAGAGAATCTTGATCTCCCAATCCTCCAGCCTCATTCACTACATTCTTTCTCACAACTTGCTGAACAGAACCAGTAACACCGCCTCCTCCCACCTTATTGTGATCATTTACACCATCTCCTGAAACAATTTCAGTCAAAGCAGCAGAATCAAATCCATTTTGTGCAACCTTATCAAATTCTTCAAAACTATAATCTAACTCATGCAGTAGACCAGTATCTCTGTCGTGAGAAGCACCGTACACCATTGAATTAGTAAAAGATTTCTCTTTATTGTCACCCAAGATCAAATCTCCAACATCTATCTCTTCATCCTTCACTATGCCTTTCTTCTGCGTAGTTGTACTCTGGGATGTTTCACTGCTAGTGATCTTCCCATTTGAAATATCATCTAGACGACCCCCTTCCTCAGCATCAGGTATAACAAAGGCGAGTGGTTCAATTATGCTTGATTGTGTTATCTGAGGAACATCCTCAAAGCCCAAAGGTATTTTATCAAAAACTGGTAAAGCCCTCTGCTTCCTATATATATCAAGAAGCTTACCTCTCGGGTAGCGGAACATAGCTGGAGACTTGCCATTTACAGGTGCAGCACCAATAGGGGCAGTGGCTGACGCCCTGCTTAATGGCAAGCTCCCATTGAAGTTGGCCCTCCCTCTGCCAGGAGCAAATCCAACATTTGAACCCTCCACTCGGCCTCTCTCTAAACCAAACCCAGGCGCAGCACGGTAAACTGCTGAGCCACCAGAATGAGCATCCTGACGATGACGTGGCCTCCATTTGTCACGGGCATCAGATTCAACCAGTGAACGACTATTACCAGCAAAAGATTGTTTTTCAGCAGGCTGATCCTCCTTTTCAACTTCTATCTTTCTCTCATTTCGTGAATCCTTATCTTTGTCTTCCGGACCCCATCTAGTAGAAGACCATTTACTATCACGCCGTCCCTCGTGTGCAGAATTGCGACCAGTAACCTCATGCCACC
The DNA here is from genome assembly GCA_017893485.1 of Hemerocallis citrina. Taxonomy (NCBI): domain Eukaryota; kingdom Viridiplantae; phylum Streptophyta; class Magnoliopsida; order Asparagales; family Asphodelaceae; genus Hemerocallis; species Hemerocallis citrina. The sequence goes on from CM030362.1 coordinate 144,059,462, forward strand.
TATCAGAGGCAAGTGAAGGCCTAGAATCAGCACTTTCCCTGATAGAATTGCTATCATAACGACGATCATTCTTGCGATATTCATTTTCACGATCCCCTTCCTTTCGACGTTCTCGCCTACCAAGCAAGCCAGTATCCCTCTCTTCCTCACGCCAGCGGCGAGTACCTTCAATTTCAGGTACATTCCTCCTCCATTCTTTCTTATCCTGAGATCCATCCAGTTGCCAAGAATCTTTATGAATAGTATCTGAAGAGGCTCCTTGCTGCAAGGCATTTGGTTGGCGTGTATCCTATCCAGTATTAATAAAGATGCATGAGATCAAAAGAAACAGTACTACAGCCACTTGCATAGAGAAAGAAATGAATATGGCAATAAAAAATAAGACATGTACAACAACACCTATACTAAAAAAAAAATGCCTCCATTGGCTTGGGACACAGTTAAAAGCTCATACCAAAACTAAGCACCTCCCCTGAACTTATAACTTAGAACTCCTTAAATTCCTGCAAGTCTTCCAGGATTGCCCCAAAATTACAATCGTTTCTAAACTAGGGATTTGGTGCCTGAAGACCCAAAATAATTTACTGTTTCCAGGTAGTTCTAAATATTAGCAAACTAGTGGTGAAGTCCATTGGCTTGGGACACAGTTAAAGCTCATACCAAAACTAAGCACCTCCCCCGAACTAATAACTTAAAACTCCTTAAATTCCTGCAGGTCTTCCAGGATTGCCCCAAAAGAACCTTTTACAATTGTTTCTAAACTAGGGATTTGGTGCCTGAAGACCCAAAAGAATTTTCTGTTACCAGGTAGTTCTAAATATTAGCAAACTATTGGTGAAGTCTCTTTACCGTCCAGATCACCAAAAATTATGCGAAAGAGCAAGAGAGGATAATACATTTTGCACGAAAGTATCAACCAAGATTCAAATTCTCAACTACTGTTCCGAAATCGAGTAGATATTACTGAATTAGTATCAACAACAAATCTCCTATCCACTGCAAAATTGCTTGAAAAAATAACACATGTTTTGCTTCAAATTTATGGGGACAACAAATTAACCAACAGGCTATGGAATTAGCTTCTTTCTCTAAATGGTCCTATTCAAAGCTACAGTAAAACTTTGCCCCTAAACCTGATTTCTTGTTTTCATTTCAATTTTAAAAAGGGCATGACACAAACTAAATGAAACAGAAATTAATGCGCCATATTCAATACTTATACTTACTGATAGTTCAACAAATGTAGACCTAGAAACATTTCAAAGAAAAAGTTCTACACATTAACAATTAAGAAATCATCTTCAATTATCAAAACTGTTTCTTAAAACATGATGATAATAATAACGATATATGTGGGAGCAGTATATTTACAGAAGTAACAAACACAACAAAAAACAGCTTTATTATAGTAAGCACTTTATCCACAAATCTGACTTCATTTAGTTCATCATGATGATGCACTTAAATGGCCACTGAACTCGGTCATACCAGGTTCAAATGGTTCAGAATTATGCAAAGAGAATGCTGCTGAATTGGCAACTAATATATGGCTAAGCAGCTCTATATAGCAGAAAGTAAAGAAATGAGTATAAAAATAGGCAATACCTCGGTAGAAAACAAGTTACAAAAAAATATGCATATTTATAAGTTAGAAGAAACAGGTGAAGATGAAAGCCGATAACAACTTTGAATATTTGATGTTTGAACATCTACCAATAAATTTCTTCACAGGTCCAATTAAAATAAACATACAAAAAATCCAAAATTTTCACATGTTATCAGACCCACAATTTTACATATTATAATTAATAAATAAAAGACAATGGAGCACGAACTCGAACAATTCAAAGAAAGAAAGAGCTCAAACCAGGTTTTAGAAATAAAAACCTCACAGCAACATTGCACAACGTTATCAAAAGACATACAATTAACACACACAAACACCATGCATGGACAGCGAGTGTATCACAATACAACTACAAGCTAGAACTAAGTTCAAAATAAAAAAATTGAAGGGATCCAGGCAAAGGTTTTGGAAAAAAATGTCTAGGTACTTCTTTGAAAAGGTAACTAACGAACCTTGCTTAGCTTAAGCCATTGTGGAGACAGCGGTATACTGTTGTCCGAGATCGCTTGATCTGCAGTAAGGGAGTCATACAAAATATTCAGGGGAAAAAATCCTAATTTGCAACTGTACACAACTGTACAAGTAAGATGTCACTATCTACGATATAAGATCACCTGGAACATGAATTTGAAAGTATTCTATGTGCCAAAAATGATATGACAATTGTATGGAGTGTGAAAAGCAGGCAAGTCAGAAAGATCCTTACATTGGTAAGGAACAGAAGAAGTTAAAAAATATATGATAACCTCATTACACGCAGGTGTTCTCCCAAACTGTAAGCAATAAGCCTGAAGTTCCTAAGGTAAATAGCTAATCTATATAATAAAACACAAAGAAAGCTATCACGTGGCTTTCCTTCAATCCCCCAAAAATCAAAGGTCCAGATCTAACCTCACAAAACACATTTTCCCAACCAAAAGTTTCCCCCCAAAACTCAAATTCAAATCCCCCCAAACAACTCCTTAATTTATTTAATTCTCTCTCTCTCTCTCTCTCTCTCTCTCTCTCTCTCTCTCTCTCTCTCTCTCTCTCTCTCTCTCTCTCTCTCTCTCTCTATATATATATATATATACACACACACACACACACACACTTATGGAAACACACTTATGGAAACATGGCCTTTTATACCCCAATTTATAATTATTTTTTAACATATACTAATAAAAACATGGACTTTTATTTACAACTAATTATTGTCATACTATTCAAACTTGAGCTATATAATTGTTGATTTACTGTTTACAAGGCTTTTCATATGCTGTATCATTCTGAAGACGTGCCGTAGGCACGTGCCCACGGGCAAATCTAGTTAATTAACAAAAGTTATGGCCAAAAGAAGAAATAGCAATACAGTTTATTAACAAATATTTTGAATAATATATATTTTAGCACTCCTACACTACAGATACCCTGCAGGGTGAAATAACTCCTTCATATAATCAATTTACTCATATGTTATCAGTTGTTCCAGTAATTTATTCGAGGTATTCACTCTACAACATGCTAGCTAGATACAATGTCCAAATTAAAACAGTTTGAAAAGAAAATTACCTTTTGCATCATCAAGACTAGCCATATGAACCTTCTCATTAGAATTTCCTCCAGTGATCCCATCTGACAAGGAAAGGAGAAATGCTTCTCAGTCGCTGATTAATTTAGATTATAATGGTGACATGAGATGATAGACTGATAAAAAATGTAGTGGATAAATACAACAAAGAGTTTAAAGCTATAATGTCATAGAATTGTAGAGCTCTCAAAGAAAAACCTTACATTACAACAACTATCTCACATTCTGATCCACCAAAAGAGATAAATCCCTTCAAAGGCAACCAGAGTACAATATTTTCCCCAAATAATGGGGTAATTACACCACCATCAACAAACTCAAAAAGACTCCAACCCAACATGCTCACTTAATAATCTTAGAGAAAAGGAGGGGCACATATATATTGGACGAGATTCTCTCATAAAGGTGATTACAATCATTGTGGAACCCATTATCGGCGAACCACGTCGTTCATTATGTTTTCATGCCAAAATATTCATCTGTACAAAATAATTAATTGATTTGGAGGTCTCTTAACCATGCATTTCTGGTCCAATTTGGTCTAATATTTTGAAAACAATGTACTTTGAGCAATCATTTGATCAAGATGCATACACAGGGATATTATAGCATGAAATCAAGGTGAACAGCGTGATCTTCTAACAGAAGTGCCGCATGCTTATAATAACTCCATATGAGTAAATCACCTCCCACAGACACAACACTCCCTTTTCTCATAATCTTCATACACATCATACAGCATTGAAATATAATGGGAATTAAACCCTAAGTACAAACTAATTCTAGAAAAACTTTCATATTTGTAATACATCGTTAGTACCAAATAATACGTATCATCTCAAAGACTCCCAGTAGTAAATTGCCATTACCAAGCAATTTCTTATAAAAACTTGAACATCCAACTGAAAGAAATTTTCAAACTTGCAAGCATGAAAACTTCAGCAATTTTATTTTAAAAAAACCCTACGAGACCAAACGAATTCTAAAAACAAACGCTACCAACAACAATCTAGATAGCTGAGCAACAGATCCATCTCCAACTATCCAAAAATCCCCACAAAAATGCATACCACAAGACTAAAATAAACCCTAATTATTCTCCGTTCTTCGATAAAAAACACCTTCAAATCAATCAAAAACCCCAATTTCTACACTAACCCACTTCCAGATTCCGATCCAACACACTAACTTCCAAAATCAAAAATCCCCAAATCACTTTCCCTTATCAATTCAATGGCCAATCTCCCAAATCTCAATCCAAACCAACCAAATCACCATTTCTTTCCAATCTCCAACAATCCGAACCCTAAAAACCCTGAGATTCAACAAAAACCATTAAACCGCACAGATTCGCATCAAACAACAACAACAACTAATTCGAATTAGACAGAAAAAAGGCGAGAATCGAATACCTCGGACGAGATCGTCGACCAGATCGAGCTTTCCTTCGGCCATTAGAAACCGGATCGAGAAAGTAATAGAAGGAGAGATCGGAATCGGAATCGGAATCGGGTTTCGGATCGGGGAAAGAGAAGAGAGGAGCTAGGGTTAGGGTTTTCAGATTCGGAGGAGAGATGAGAGTTTTGGGTGATGAGAGAGAATTAGGGCGAGATCGGAAAAAGATATAATTTGTTTGGTTTATATAGAGGGAAGAAATTTGTAATAATAATTTTCAAAAGGACATCGGAAAACTGTGAAACTTTTTTTTAATACGTGGACCCACCTCTTTTCACTGTTATTTTTGGTTTTTTTAATGTTTAAACTTGTAATGATTATCAGTGCACTATATATATACTAGATTTGCTTGTGGGCACGTGCCGTAGGCACGTCTTCGGAACGATACAACATATAAAAAGTCTTGTAAACAGTAAAACAATAATTATGGGAGAAGGCCTTAGTCCTTAATCCAATCCGTGTAACGCACGTGTTGGTAAATTTTTTTTTGCCCTTTTCATTCCCCCCTAAAAAAAAATTTCCCACGTGCAAAGCACGTGTATAATACTAGTTTTTTTTTAATGTTTAAACTTGTAATGATTATCAGTGCACTATATATATACTATATTTGCTCGTGGGCACGTGCCGTAGGCACGTCTTCGGAACGATACAACATATGAAAAGTCTTGTAAACAGTAAAACAATAATTATGTAGCTCAAGTTTGAATAGTATGACAATAATTAGTTGTAAATAAAAGTCTATGTTTTCATTAGTATATGTTGAAAAATAATTATAAATGAGGGTACAAAATACAACTTCTTAGAACTCTGAGGGAGGAAAATAATGAAATTCAACTATTGAAGATATATACGTTATTTTTCAATATAACATGAACAATAAAAAAAACATTAAAAATCTGAAAATTTACAAACTTGGAATCTGAAAATCTGAAAATCTGAAAATCTGAAAATCTGAAAATCTAAAAATCTGAAATCTGTAAATCGAGAGAGAATGAGAGAGAGAGAGAGATAAATAATTAAATAAACAAATGAGTTTTTTTTTTTTTGGAAGATTTGAATTTGAGTTTTCGGGTTTGAAATTGGGGGGGGGGGGGGGGGGGGGGGGGGGGTGAGGTTAGATCTGAGCCTTTGATTTTGGGAGGATTGAAGGAGAGCCACTTGATAGTTTTCTTTGTATTTTATTATATAGATATATATATATGTATATATGAATATCTCTAATCTCTAACCTCTGTTTTAAAATTATTTATCTCTAATCTCTAATCTCTAATATTATATGGGATAGTTGGGGTTAAACAATCAACCATCTAATCTTAAGCATTCATTTACTCTATTGTTGTTAGTTACCATAATATCATCAAAGTTCAAATTTATTTACAACATGATTATTATCATAAGTGTCACTCATATAAAATAAAAGTTTGTCACTGTGGGTAATTTATAAAGTGTATGTATGATTAAAGGGAGGTCTTAGATCCGAGACCAGTTTACGTTTTATTATTTACATTATAAAATTTAAAAAAATAATTAGAACGTGCACCACACGTGCATGTTATTGGTATGTATATATCTCTAATATCTAATATTATAATGGGAAAAGACCTTAGTGTCATTTGTAAATATATCGACGAGTGTGATGCACGTACATAACTAATATGAAAGAGGTTTCAAGTTCGAGTTCTCGCTACGTTAGAGTTTTAATTTTCTAAAATGTATATATATACTAGATTTGCCCGTGGCCACGTGTCTACGACACGTCTTCAGAACGATCCAACATATGAAAAGTCTTGTAAACAGTAAATCAACAATTATGTAGTTGAAATTTGAATAGTATGACAATAATTAGTTGTAAATAAAAGTTCATGTTTCCATCAGTATATGGTGATATACTAGATTTGCTCGTGGCCACGTGCCTACGACACGTCTTTAGAACGATACAGCATATGAAAAGTCTTGTAAACAATAAATCAACAATTATGTAGCTGAAGTTTGAATAGTATGACAATAATTAGTTGTAAATAAAAGTTCATGTTTCCATTAGTATATGGTGAAAATAATTATAAATTGGGGTATAAAAGTCCATGTTTCCATATATATATATATATATATATATAAATGAGTGGTTTGGGATTATATATATAAATGAGTGGTTTGGGGTGGGGGGGGGGGGGGGGGGGGATTTGAGTTTTGGGGAAAAAAATTTTGGGAAAAAATGTGTTTTGTGAGGTAAAATCTGGGCTTGAAAATGTGTTTTGTGAGGTAAAATCTGGGCTTTGATTTTGAGGGATTGAATGAGAGCTACTTGATAGCTTTCTTTGTGTTTTATTATATAGATATTAAGACGTGCAATGTCAATGCATAACTAATATAAAAGAGATCTCAGGTTCGAGGCCAGACTACGTCGAAATTTTTACTTATATATATATATATATATATATATATATATATATATATATATATATATATATATATATATGGAGCCCTTCAGTTGAGAACTAATTTGGTGAGAACTCTGTGAGAATTTACGGAGTAGACCCCCCCTGAAAAATCCGAACCGGCCATCTCGCTCTACACACCTTAGATAGCATAACATAAAGAAATCAAGTAATTTGAAGTTCATTTGCCTATGATTTACATCATCGCAAAATTGTATGGCTGAAAATTCGACTCCATTGGATGGATGGGCAAATGAACATCAAATTATTTGATTTCTTTATGTTATGATATCTAAGGTGTGTAGAGCGAGATGGTCGGTTCGGATTTTTCATGGGGGGTCTACTCCGTGAGTTCTCACAGAGTTTTCACCAAAATTAGTTCTCAACCGAAGGGCTCCGTATATATATATATGTGTGGGAAATGCTCAGTTGAAAACACAAATGTTGTGAAAACCCGTGAAAACAACTTCCGCCGTTGTTGGAAACGACGGCCTAGGTTATAATGCATTATAACCTAGGCCGTCGTTTCCAACAACGGCCTAGGTTGTTTTCACGGGTTTTCACAACATTTGTGTTTTCAACTGAGCATTTTCTTATATATATATATATATATATATATATATATATATATATATATATATATATATATATATTAAGACGTGCATCGCACGTGTAAATTGCTAGTCTATTTATATTATAAAAACAATAATAGAGCATATATGGACTGTAGATCTTATATTTTTAGATTAAATTTCAATAATCCAAATCCCTCATATATTTATATTATAAAGCACCGCTGTTATTTCCTGAATATGTCCAGAGAGTATCTCAGCCAATGATCTGTCAATTTAATCTTATGATTAGTGGTTCAGATTTGACTTCCAGATCCGTCTTCCAAAAAAAAAACACTATTTTCGCCATCCTTTCTCCCCCAAATCCAAACCCCAATCTACGAGTGGCATTCGGGCCTAGCGGGCCGGGCCGGGTCAAAACCACGATTTTTGACCCGGGCCGGGAGAGAGGAGGTGCGAGCCGGGCTAGATCGGGCCACGACGGGGAAATGTTGGCTCGGACCTGGCCCCTGGCTCGGAGACTGGGTCGGGCCAGGCTAGATTATTATTATTATTATTATTATTATTATTATTATTATTATTTTATTTTTATTATTATTTTACAAAGACAAATGAGAAGGAAAATTGTTCAGAATTGTCAAGAACATAAAGATAAAAGATATATTCATAAATTAAATTGTTTTTATGAATTACAAGTTTAATATACAATCAAATAAATTAGTAACATATGATACAAATTTTATCAAATTACAATATGAGGGAGAACATTTGTATTTAGAGATCGAGATGACCTCTATTTAGATTGAAGAGAAGACATTGGACTATTGTCGTGCATTTCTTCTTAACCTAAATATAGAATTTCATCTCCATAAATTTATCAATTATTTACAATACATTATCAAAACTTCATTGTACTAGATGTTAATTCGTCGCTACTTGCTGAGCCATTGTGTGCTTCATGTAAATCTTGAGTCATCTCTTCCGTTTTCATCCAATCTTAGGCACATACTGACATCTCCAAATTCTTTGATGTCAAACGATTCCTATTCGAGCTCATAATCCTGCCACCAAGAGAAAAAGTACTTTTCGATGCAACGGTTGACACCGGTATAGTTAGCAAATCTTTAGCCATATGAGAAAGAATAGTAAAATTATTTTCATTGGTTTTAAAAAAATAAAACACATCTACTACATCATCAATAAGAGGTTGTGCATTATACAAATTCAACTCATTTGGTGAATTGATTCTTAGTTTTTTTATTTTATGAGATTTAAATACTACTAGTTGCACGACCCTTTTCCCTTTGATAATATAGAAGAAGAAGAACTAACATTTTGTGTTTGTGTAGTGTTAGATGAATAAAGTATCGTAACTATCATATAAATTAGTCAAAACATTCTCAAATTATAATGTGAAAACAACCTGATCAAAATCTTGTATTTCATCGTGGGGAGCATAAGTATACAAAATCTCAATTAAATTTTTTGTGCCATCTAACTTAATAATGAGATTTATTACACTAGCAACACAATATAATATAGGAAGTGGATGAAAATATTTTAAAATTTTAATATAAGTGGCATAAACCATTTCTCCAATAAAATGGTCATTTATCAAATCTTTAATTGTTGTCATCATAGTGACAATTCTAAGTAAAATACCACTAGATATAGATATATATGTTTTTTAAAATTATAAAGTAGCATCATTAAAATGTTCTAAAAATTTATACAAACTATCGGCAAAAAACAAAAAATCATCATCTAAAATACAATCTTGCACACTCATTGCAACACAAAATTCTTTAAGATTAAAACGATAGTGAAGAACAACACCTTACATCATAAGTAGAATTTCAACGATGTCTAACATCTTTAGGAAAACGTTTAAATACAATTCCCCTAAGTTGACACCAATCATGAAAAGCTTGATATATTGGATCACTCAACGTAATAAAATGAACACAATTCTCATTGCCTCAATTTTATCGTGTCCATATTTTAGTGCATCTTGTACATAAAGATTTAAAATATGACAAGCACACCTAACATGAAAAAACATGGGGAGAAAGGGAGCCCCAACTTTGGACGAGTTAGAGAGTGACAATTATCCTGATTCAAAATTTCCGGTTCTATAGAATTTAATGTAAATTTCAAACTAGTGATTGCCTTAGTATTATTAGAGGCGTTATCAAAACCAATAGCAAAAACTTTATCAAAAATACCAAAATTATTACACACTTTCATGATGTGTGTGACAATTATTTCACCCTTATCTGGGTACGTAACATATCCGAATGAAATTATCATCTTTTGAAGTAGTCAATCAGAATCTATCCAATGACATGTCACACATATCATTGGTACGCCGTTCACTCCCATCCATTCATTTGATGTCAAAAAAACTCTAGTATTTAGTGATGTTAGTGTTGCTACTAAAAAAATACTACCCTCATTGTAAACTAATTTACAATCACCCTTAACTACATAGCTTGCAATTTTTTTATAGGGTGAATGACTTATTGGCACCTAAAGTTAGTATAAATTACCTACACACTTCTAAAGTGAAAATAATACTCCAATAACACCAAAACTTTTATCATTTGGACCTAAAGACACATGCCGTTTATTTCTTAATTAAGTTAGTGGAATATTTCAGGAATATGCCTCTTAACGGGTTTAAACCCGTTTAGAGACATGTAAAATTACAAAAATATCCCTCTCCAAAAAACACAAAACTTCTCTCCTCTCTCCGTTGCCTCTCTCTCTCCTTCTCTTCCTTCTCCTTTTTCAACCCCCGACGTACCTTCTTCAGCCCCCGAAGCTCTCACCACTGCCGCCACCCATCTCCATCTCATGCTCTCGAAATCCCCCCCCCAAATCCCCAAATACAAACCCTAACCCTAAAACCCCTATCGATCTTCCTCCGCCCCTTCTCTTCCCACGCCAACCATCACATCAAGGAAGAAGTCGTCGACCGATTCCTCGACGTCGTCAAGAGCTCCCCCAGAGTCGACCCCTCCAAGGCTCGCCCCATCCCCCAAAACCCTAACTCTAGCCCTAATTCCAATCATCTATTCATCAAATTCCTTTTTTTTATTCTTGATGTCAGGTGACGCCCGATGCTCACTTCTAGAAAAATCTGGGCTTGGAAAACTTGGATAGCTTGGACAAGGTGGAGATCGTGCTGGCGTTGGAGGAGGAGTTCAAGCTCGAAAGTCCGGACAAGGAGGCTGATCAGATCGATTCGACTGGGATTGCCATCAAGTACATTGCTAATCACCCCATGGCCGGTTGATTTTGGGGTAATTTGAGTAAAATTGCTAATGTTTTTGTGTAGGGTACCCTTTTGTGTAATTCTGTTATGATTTGTGCTTGGAAATAATGTGATTGTGATATTCTCTTGAGTTTATTTGTGCTCAAAGTGAAGATATGCTTTTCTAACTTCTTAGACATGTAAACATGTTTTAGGAGAATTTGGAGGATGAAATATGGATTATAGGATTATGGCAGACCCTATGTAGGTTATGACTTAGATGATAAAGGTGAATGTCTCACTATGTAGGTAATTCAGTAATTTTGTAGGAACAACCTTTTTATTGGGATGGTGAATCCTTGTTTAGGCAAGAATTTTACGGCCTTCATTTCGTGTATGGATGGAAAAGGGTAATAGATTTTGAAGCTTGTGAAGGTCAAGGAAGAACAAGATCCACATCACAAGAAAGTGATCATGGTTATCATAAATATAAAGTGAATAGCATAACCAAACCCATGCACCTAATTATAGTCGATAATTTATGATAAAGTAGCATATCTTATTTTTTGCATTTGTAACAATCAGGTTGAAGATAAATTATACTTGCAAGTTAAATATAGGTCTGATAGTTAGAATCCTTTGTCATGAGAACCTTACCTTAACTTGCTTTATGAATGAATGAATGAATGAATATGAAGTATCTGCTTTTATGAATACTAGATACATCCCTGATCAGTTATCCCTAATCATTTAAATATCAATTGTCTGCTTTTTACATGCTTCTTTGGTTCTGATCATTACCTGATCTTTACCTTGTTCTTTGGTTCTTTGGTTCTCATAGAAGCATTACCTGGTTCTTTGGTTCTCTGAAGCATTATTTTAGAGCATACAAATACATGATTATTTTTGAAACTTTTTTTTTGTGGTTGGCGGCAGCAATAGAAGAAGAAGAAGCAGCAGCATCTTGCTTTGTTAAGTAATATTGATTGCGTAATTGTTTCATGTTATGTAATTGTTGTTTCATGTTATGTAATTGTTTCACGTTATGTAATATTGATTGTGCATTTGAAGTATACAAAATAGTTATGCATTTAGGATTATAACTATATTCTCCAGTTCTTTCTTTGCTATATGTTGGATACTTATGATCTAGAGATGAAAATGTATCTCAATAAACTCTTTGCTATATGTTAGTTCTGAATAATTTGTTTGTTCTTAATGTTATGATGTATTGATATATGATGATTAAAGGTTTTTGGTTCTGAACAAACTATGGCCTCTGTTAAGGATTTAGAGAACAAATTTTTAAATGAATTTTGAAGGATTTTTGGTCTAGTTAACACTCTCAGTTGCAGAAATATACTCAATTTTGAAGGACTTTTTGTTCTATTTTAAAATTAATTTAAAAGAAATTTTAGAGAAATTTTAGAGAAACTTTAGAGAAATTTTAAAGGAATTTTCAAAGGAATTTTAAAGAAAATTTAAAGGAAATTTAAATTAATTTTAAAGAAATTTAAAAGAATTTTAAAAGTAATTTTAAGGGAAATTATAACGAATTTAAAAGGAATTTTTAAGAATTTTAAGGAATTTTTAAGAAATTATTAAGCCATGGGGATAAAAAAGTAATTTCACCCCTTACTTGTTAAAAAACAAATAGAAGTGGATGGTAGGTGCCTATAGGTCCAATTTTAAAAAGTTCAAGTGTGTTTAGGGCATTACCGTCACTTCAGGTGTGTTTAGGGTATTACTATAAACTTTAGTTGCCGATAGGTCCTTCACCCTTTTTTATAATGGGGATTTAATGCAGTTTGTACAAAATTCTCTACATTCCTACTTTCACTAAACGAATAAGGTAGTTCATCTCTAATTACTAACTTACCATTTCCTTACGAACGATATCGTGATCGTAGCTATGATTATCTACTTGACCGGTCTTGAGGTGTATTTTTTGTTGTGTGAGATTGTGTCACGCCCCGCTTTCCAAAATACGGAATACGAGTACGTAACGTAGGCCCAACGAATGATGTAAACACCATCCATAAGTTGTACTAGACTAACTCAACAATATGAAATAACAATCACAACCACGCAAGGAGATATAATCACATAAACAAGATCAACTTCAATAATAAATGAGATAATCCAAATAATAATTCAACCTCTGAGATAAAACAAACTCCGGGTCATAAAAGCCCAAAACAAAGTATAATGTCAAAGACAATATTCAAAAGAAATAAATCTAGCAATAAAGTAAATTAAGCAACGCAATCTTTGGTTCTATCTTCTAGATTCGTTGCCCACCAATTTCTTCTGGTATTGCTTCTTCAGTATCTGTAAACTCGTGATCTAAAAAGAAAGAAAATAATGTCCATAGAACAAGTCGTGGACAGTAAGTGGAGAAAACAGGGAATAATAGAAACATGGTATATCAAAAGAAGGGACAAGATCAAAGTCAATAACAAAATTCAAAGATTGACAATAATGTCAAGGGGTTTATATTTAGCATGCATTAATTAATAGTTTCAATTCAAGTCCAATGTTGATGACAGTATACGGGATCAAGCATGAAATATCAATGCGGGTTATTAATCATTTTATTAGCCTATCTAGTGCACATACTACTGCGTCCCATTCTACAGGTTCGGCGCAAGCACACAGTGTAGACTGATGGTGAATTCACAGATCATGTACTCGGCCCAGTAATCAGTGATTAATGTTTAGTGACAGTAATTATCAAGCAGTATTTTATGGCCATCAGTCAGTACAAGTCAGGTAGTAGGGCCCGACCGAGCACAGTTTCTGATTGTTCACTACCAAGTCGTCCCATAATACCCCGGCTTGTTAAAATTTTATTACATCCTATGTGAGCATACAAGAAAATGTCAATATTTTATTATGCTAGGTGTGACTAATTCTACTTGTTACAGACAAAGTAAGAAGCAAACATATTAAATTAACACAAATCACACAATCTAGACAGATTGACATTGCTGTACAAAAATACAGATTATTGCTACTACAGAAAAGCAAATCTGGATCCGTCAGAAATTCTAGAAGCTAGAATCTCTGCCGGTTCCAACGAATATATACACAACATATAAAAGTTACAGAACCTAGGTCGAAAATCCTATTCTTTTCAAATTTTATGTTCAGGCAGCAGGTTATAGATTGTGTTCACATATATGTTTCAGGTCAGAAAACTCATCAATTAAATCGACAAAAATTCAGGGTGATTCTTACACATGTCTAGTTTTAGCCAAATTAGTTTCATATTTTTATTTTACTGTTAATATGTTCTATTTAATTATGAAACAGAAAGATATGCATGAATTTGTGAATCTGGAAATTCAGACACAGTTGTACTAAAATACTAATATCTCACAGATTATATATCGAAATTCAATTCCGTCGAAAGTTATGGAAAATAGACTCATGGGGCTATAATTCATATTCAGAAAGTTATTTCAAATTACAACAGTAACATGGTCAAAAATCTGATACAAAAAGACAGAAACAGTAGTCCAGAAAATAGTTTGATATGAATAGGAAACAACTTTATCATACAACCATATATTTCATGATAATTAATAATTAAATTGATGCTAGATGTTTAACATGCATATTTCTAGGTTTAAGATGCAATTTTACAATCATGGTAATCTATTCATCATATTAAATCCAATCGAACATATTCAACCATCAAATAATTCTAATACATGGTTCTTGTTATTTTTTATGTAAACATGCATATGCAATGTGCTAGAGGGACTAGGTTTTAGATCAAAGATGTAGGCATGATGTTAATAATATATTGGATTATCTCGTATAAACCCTCAATATACTTAACGGAATTCAAATCGCAATATGATAAAAAGGATTGGGATCTACTTGCGGAGATCAAAAAATTCTTGAACACAAACAATAAAGGGGTTCAAGAAGAGACTTGCCTGTTAGATGATAGATTCGAATATAACAGAATAATAGGATGAGAATCCCGGGCGACAAATCCACGAACAAAAGCACGTGCTCTCTACGTGCACTCCAACACACAACAGCAAACGTGATCCTCTCTTAAACAACATGCACCCAACGGATCCCCCTACTTCCAAACACCAAACAACAATCGAAATCCCCTCTACATCTCCGAACAACACACATCAGAGTGAGGAAGAGACAATGGCGATCGGCGACTGGCGATAGCAGCAACCTACGGCGAGGGCGCCTGACAGTAGGGGGTGGCACTCGCGGTCGAGAAGCGATGGTAGCGACGAGGGATGGCCGGAGGGGCGGTGCTCTGTTTCTACACCAAAACAGAGGAGGAGACTGAGATGGTGGGTTTGAGCGGGAGGCGGAGTTTTGGGGGTTGACGACGAGGATGAGGGGTCACCGGTGGTTGCGGGGACAGCAGAGGGGATCGAGGTGGTGATCGACGAGGTGGGATGGCAGGGCGATCAGGGTAAAGGTGATGGGTTCACGAAGATGAGGGGAGGATGAAGACGACAGGGTGACGGGGTGGTGGTGGCGAGGGCGGAGCAAAGGCGAAGAAGAAGTCGAGGATGGTGGAAGGGCGATGAGGGATCGACGGGCGGTGATGGGTTAGCTTGGAAACACACACACAGAGAGAGAGTCGGGATGTGAGAGATGAGAGAGCGACGGGTTTGGAGAGAGAGAAAGATGAATAAGGATTATTTAATTAGGGTTTATGGGGGTATTTATAGGGTAATTAAGATGTGGGCTTTTTGGTTGCGAGTTAGTGGGTTTAGGGTACAGGTTTAGGCTCCAAAAAGAGAAGAACAAATAGAAGACAATGAGATAGACATATAGTAGATCAATTCAAACTCAAACATGAAAGAGCAAAATTTGTAGTGAGCCAAAAAATGCAGGATTCAAGCCAAAAGAGTACAAAATGATCAAGAGAGAGTAAATGAGCCCAATAAGAAGCAAGATTTATTATTCAAAGAAAATTCTGATACAATATTTGGGGAAAACAAAAGAAAATACAATAAAATCCAAAACAGAAAAATAGGGGTTACCGATTGTCTTTAGAAATTTTGGGTTGACATTTACTTAAGTGACGTTGAAGTGTACCCATTCCCGATCCTATTTTAAACTTATAGGAGTTTGACACTTACAAATTTTTAGTCTTACACTCTGTTGTCGTTGAATTTGGTGTGAGGGAAATAGATAGAATTTGTGGATTCTTGAAAAAACGAATGAGGCAAACCTGTTGACCTTCACCAAATTGTTGACCAGTTTGTTGCTGCTGCCGCGAACCTACAAAATGTGCGATACATCAGGATGGATCCCGGCGACGCACCCTCCGACGCTCAAGTCAGTTATCAGAATGATTAAGAAAGAGCTTTAACTGGAAAAAGATTGATCACCTTGCAACGGTGGGAGGAGAGGGATTTTTATAGTCGCCGTAGGGATCAGTTTCGAGATAAGAGCAAATCTCTACTTCCCAGTGTGGATGGATAGAAGCGGTTAAAACCACCTTTTAGGGATAATTATGAATCTGAATTCTTCTTTATCCTTCTGAACTGGTTTGTAATGGGTTGGGACCCGTACCCAGTAGGACAGATCTGTTCATGGGTTATTGGGCTTTAAAGAAAGACCCAGTTCTCATTTCAGACCCGTTTGTAGGTAAAATTACCGTTTTACCCCTGAGAGCTTTAAGATTCGCGCCCGATTTGGACAGTCTCGATTTAATCCCATTTTTAGCCATATCACGAGCCCCCCATGTAACGCCCGCTCCAATACTCAGACAAATTATAAATACTATGTAGTACAACTGTCCACCACAGGCTGCCTCTCAAAAGGTGGTTAACCGAATTGGTGACTCTTGATCATTGGCTAATAGTATTTATACTCAAATTATCCTATCAAACCTCCCATGTGGGACTAAATTTCTCAATCTCAATCTCAAATCTCTCAAATTCGCGTATACCAGTCGACTGATCTACCCACCAGTCGACTGTTCGCTCCAAACTGGGGTATTACATACACCCCCCCTTAGGGATCAGCATCCTCGCTGAGTACAGGGCACACATCTAGTGTAGGACCGCCCTTTCTAGCACCTCTGTATGCTCCGTGAATAGGCCCGTAGACCCTTTCGACACGCGAACATAACCGGAGAATCATCTCCTGTGTACCCCACGAATAGGCCTTCAAGACCCTTTCGACGTGCAGATACACCTGGTGTGTCGAAAGTCGGCTCTGATACCATTTGTAACGCCCCGCCCCAATACTCAGACAAATTATAAATACTATGTAGTACAACTGCCCACCACAGGCTGCCTCTCAAAAGGTGGTTAACCGGATTGGTGACTCTTGATCATTGGCTAATAGTATTTATACTCAAATTATCATATCAAACCTCCCAAGTGGGACTAAATTTCTCAATCTCAATCTCAATCTCTCAAATCCGTGCAGTACCAGTCGACTGAAGCATCGATCAGTCGACTGTTCGTTGCCAGATCTGGGGTATTACACCCCACTCCTGAAGACTGAGTTTAACAGCCTTTGAGGAGTAGTTTGTTGTTCTTATGGCGTACGGGATTTTATCGGAGTTCTCGGGGGAGTTGGATCTAGCTCGGGATGTAACGGTGTTATTATGAGCTTGTAAAATACCCAAATTATTCTCAGATTTTTCTGAATTTTTTGTGATTTTTTCGAATTTTTTATTCATTTTCCGAATTAAATAATTAATTATCGAAAATTTTAATTAATTATTCTAATTTAATAATTATTATTTTCAGAATTTTAAAATAATTTTCCGAATTTAATAATTATTTTTAGAATTTTTAAATAAATTTTTTCGATTTTTAATTAATTTTTCAGATTTTTTAAAATAATTAATTCCAATAAATAAATAAATAAATACCTGATTAATTGCGGCCGTTGATCTTGATCGGACGCGCATCGTGAGCAACTCATTTTCCCTACAACCGGTTCGGAATTCATTCTGTGGGGCAATGGCGGCGAGCGCGGCGAGCAATCAGCGAAAAGGCGGCGAGCGTTTTTTCCCGTAAAACGCTCGGAAACACGTCTGTGCGGCAACGGCGGCGAGCGCGCGCGTCGAGCATGGCGAGCAATCAGCAAAAAGGTGGCGAGCGTTTTTTCCCGTAAAACGCTCGGAAACACGTCTGTGCGGCAACAGCGGCGAGCGCGCGTCGATCGCGGCGAGCGATCAGCGAAAGCTGTAGCGATCATTTGCTGCGAGCTTGGCGATGAATACTGACGATCGCCGCGAGGGAGGAGTGCGACGAGAGAGGTCGGCAGTGGAGGAACTGCTTCGGAGTGGCGATGGGTTCGGAGTTCGGATGAAGCTCTACGAGGAGTTTTGGCGAAGAGACACTCGGCGAACGATCGAGCTCGACGTTGGAGGTTGGCGAGCGGTTTGGTGAGTTGGCGAAGTGGATTCGAAGCTCGACGAAGCTCCAACGAGGGAGAGGAGCTCGGCGATCATCTGCAGCGAACGTTGCGAGCTTGGCGATGGTTTGAGCTCGATGTCGACGGAGGGGCTCGACACTGAAGCGTTCGCCTGAGCCATGCTTGAGCTCGGCGAGGAGTGGAGGTCGATCAGGTGGTGGCGGAGCTCAGCGTTGGAGACGAGGTGAAGCCCTGCGTTGGAGTTCGGCAGCGAAACTTTGAAGAAGATGACGCTTTGGGCCTATTTATTTTTTGGCGGGAAAATGGAGGAGGAGAAGAAACGGAGAGGTGGAGGGTTGCGGGTTTGGGCCTATAACGGGTCCAAACCCGACCCGTTAACCCATAGTCTCTCTCTCTTCTTTTGTTTGTTTGTTTGGCGGATTTGGGCTGTAGATTTCGAGGAGATTTTTTCTCTCATTTTTTGTTCGGAACTAGCTTTGTTCGGCTTGTTGCGGCGGATGTGGCGAGATTGGAGAACGAAGTGACGAGCTTAGCGAACGAAATGTCAAACTTGGAAGACGTTGCTGGTCAATGCAATTTTGGGTGTTTTCAGCTTGGAAGCACGTCTGTTTGACAACTGCGGCGAGCTTGGCGAACGAAGTGGCGAGCTTGGCAAGCGGAATGTCAAACTTGGAAGAGGTTGATAGGTCAATGCAATTTTGGGTGTTTTCAGCTCGTAAACACGTCTGTTCGACAACTGCAGCATGTTTGGCGAACGAAGTGGCGAGCTCGGCAGACGAAGTGGCGAACTTGGTGAGCGGGATGTCGAACATGGAAGACGTTGACTGGTCAACGCAATTTTGGGTGTTTTCAGCTCGGAAACATGTCTGTTCGACAACTGCGGCGAGCTTGGCGAACGAAGTGGCGAGCTTGGCGAACGAAGTGGCGAGCTCGGCGGATGAAGTGGCGAACTTGGCGAGCGAGATGTCGAACTTGGAAGATGTTGACTGGTCAATGCAATTTTGGGCGTTTTCAGGTCGGAAACACGCCTGTTCGACATTTGCGGCGAGCTTGGCGAACGAAGTGGCGAGCTCGGCAGATGAAGTGGCGAGCTTGGCGAACGAGATGTCGAACTTGGAAGATGTTGACTGGTCAACGCAATTTTGGGTGTTTTCAGCTTGGAAACACGTCTGTTCGACATCTGCGGCGAGCTTGGCGAGCGGTTGTGTTGTAACTCACTTTCCTAGGGCTACAGTGGTCGGATCGGGGCGTGTGACCCCTTGTTTCGAAGCTAACTTGGAGGTGTACAAGTTCTCTTCAGAAATAAGTTGAAGAGTCGTCATTCATTATGGTCAAAATGGTCCCGCAACATACTTATCTTCATGAAGTTGAGAAGTGCTTTGTATGGCTCTTGGGAAGATTCCTTCTTGAAGATGAGTTTAAGGGGCAACTCTAGGAAAGAGTTTTAGCTCTGAACTTGCTGAGAAGAGGTCCTCTCTGGGGGCGAGCGGAGCGGAGAGCTTGGCTCTAGGAGAGAGCCGTCTTGGGGGACAAGTTTGAGGAGCGACTCTAGGAGACAGTTGTGCTCCAAACTTGTTGAGAAGAGGTCCGCTCTGGAGGCGAGTAGAGCGGATAGCATGGCTCTAGGAGAGAGCCATCTTGAGGGACAAGTCTGAAGAGCAACTCTAGGAGAGAATTGTGCTTCGAACTCATTGAGAAGAGGTCCGCTCTGGAGGCGAGCGGAGCGGAGAGCGTGGCTCTAGGAGAGAGCCATCTGGGAGACAAGTTTGAGGAGAAACTCTAGGAGAGAGTTGTGCTCCGAACTCATTGGGAAGAGGTCCGCTCTGGGGGCGAGCTGAGCGGAGAGCATGGCTCTAGGAGAGAGCCGTCTTGAGGGACAAGTTTGAGGAGCAACTCTATAGGAAAGAGCTGTCTTGAGGGACAAGTTTGAGGAGCAACTCTAGGAGAGAATTGTGCTTCGAACTCGTTGAGAAGAGGTCCGCTCTGGAGGCGAGCGGAGCGGAGAGCATGGCTCTAGGAGAGAGCCGTCTTGAGGGACAAGTCTGAAGAGCAACTCTAGGAGAGAATTGTGCTTCGAACTCGTTGAGAAGAGGTCCGCTCTGGAGGCGAGCGGAGCGGAGAGCGTGGCTCTAGGAGAGAGCCATCTGGGAGACAAGTTTGAGGAGAAACTCTAGGAGAGAGTTGTGCTCCGAACTCGTTGGGAAGAGGTCCGCTCTGGGGGTGAGCGGAGCGGAGAGCATGGCTCTAGGAGAGAGCCGTCTTGAGGGACAAGTTTGAGGAGCAACTTTAGGAGAGAATTGTGCTTCGAACTCATTGAGAAGAGGTCCGCTCTGGAGGCGAGCGGAGCGGAGAGTGTGGCTCTAGGGGAGAGCCATCTGGGAGACAAGTTTGAGGAGCAACTCTAGGAGAGAGTTGTGCTCCGAACTCGTTGGGAAGAGGTCCGCTCTGGGGGCGAGCGGAGCGGAGAGCATGGCTCTAGGAGAGAGCCGTCTTGGGGGACAAGTTTGAGGAGCAACTCTAGGAGAGAGTTGTGCTCCGAACTCGTTGAGAAGAGGTCTGCTTTGGAGGCGGGCGGAGCGGAGAACATGGTTCTAGGAGAGAGCCATCTTGGGGATAGCCCTGGAAAAGAGCCAGTGTTCGAACCTGCTTGTTGGAATCAACCAGTTTCAGGAGTAGTTCGAAAGGTCGTGTTGAACCCTAAACCCACATACTTGCAAGTTGTGAGGGCGATTTTGAGCCATGATTGTGAACTCCGAACCAGTTTTTTAAAGATTTATCGACGGTTGTGGGAGCAATTCTGAATGGTGAGCTGCCTCGCACTTGCTTGTTTCCGAGCGGCTAAGGCAACGTCGAACCAAGTGCTGGACTCCGAACCCATCGTTGGGATGTTTCAACTAGTTGTAGGAGCAATTCCGAATGGTGAGCTACCCCGCCCTTGCTTGTTTGCAAGAGGCTAAAGCAACGTCGAACCGAGTATTGGACTCCAAACTTGTTGTTAGAGGGGGTTAACGAGTTGTAGGAGCAATTCCGAATGGTAAGCTGTCCTGCCCTTGCTTGTTTGCAAGCGGCTAAAGCAACGTCGAACCAAGTATTGGACTCCAAACTTATTGTTAGAGGGGGTTAACGAGTTGTAGGAGCAATTCCGAATGGTGAGCTGCCCTGCCCTTGCTTGTTTGCAAGTGGCTAAAGCAACATCGAACCAAGTATTGGACTCCAAACTCATTTTTTGAGCTCAGTAAGTTATGGGAGCAGCCACGTAGGAGAAGCTGGACTCTGAACTCACCATTTAATGAGTCGTAGACGTGACTCGGAGAGATAGAGATGAAGCAAGGGCAATAATTTTCAATGAAAAAATACTAAGTTTTATTGAGATAAACTAAGTGACCGCTTCAATAGGGCGATCTATTATTACATGCTTCTTGGCCGTGTTACAAGCATCAGCCTTATTGAAAACCGAGATCCTACTTTTGCAATAGGGTGAAGGCCTCTTGGTAGGAGTTTGGTTCTCCCCCCATAAGACCTCCTTGGATGAGGTGGAAGACGGCCCTAGGTTCTGAATCTTGGAACTTGGCGGACCTCTCTCTTTGCTTATAGGTTCCTCCGGGTGGAAGGTCGGCCATGTCTCTTCGGACGAACTTGTCCAGGTGTCCCCGCTTTATGAGGTCTTTGATCTCCTCTTTGAGAGCCCGACAATCATCCGTGTCGTGGCCATGGTACCTATGAAAGCGGCACCACTTATTCCTGTCTCTTTTATTGCCAGGGGTATTCATTGTAGGAGGAGCACGGAGTAGCCCTTCTTTGTCCACCTCCATAAGGACCGTTGATATATTAGCATTGAGGGGGGGTAAACTTCTCAAAATGAGGAGCTGGGCGGCGTTGGCCATTATCGTCCCTCTGGAGCTTCTGGGACCCTTCTTCGCTCGTATTCTTCCGTTTGTTCCCGAAAGACGATTCCTCGACAGTGGGGGGGTTGAAAGCCTCTTCCACTTGAATGTACTTCTCACTCCTATGCAGGAGTTCTGAGAAGTTTCGAGGAGGCTTCTTGGCCAGGGACGCTCTGAGGTCAGCATTGAGGACGTTGGACCGGAAGGCGACAGTGGAGACCGAGGGTTCCAAGGAAGCGATGGACCTGGCTTCAGCAGTGAAGCGCTTGACATAGTCCCTCAATCGTTCGCCCTCCTTTTGACTGAGGAATAGTAGGGAGTCGCTCGTCTTCTCTGTGCGGCGACTGCTCACGAAATGCGTGAGGAAAAGATCCTCGAACTGGTCGAACAAGAAGATGGAGGCCGGGGCGAGTCGCAGGCCCCTTCAGCGTGGCAGGGAAGGTCTTGCAAAGGAGCGCATCCGAAGGCTGGTGGATCATCATGAGAGTTTTAAAACTCTCGATGTGGTCGGTGGGGTCCGACTCCCCATTGTATGATTCAAAGTTAGGGGGCTTAAAGTTTTGCAGGACCGGGGCTTCCATGATGGCTCGGGAGAATGGGGGCCTGCTCGGGTAGAAATTCCTCGCCTGTTGTTCCTCTTCTCTGTCAAGTCATCCAAGGCACCTCTCCATCTCGTGGAGACAGTGGTAGACCGAGTTTTCTCTTCGGTTATATCCTGTCGATCCCCTAGACTCTTTCCCATGCGAGAGGGGACTAGGACTAGGTGCCCGTTGCTCATGGTTGGGAGCGGTGTTGAGGGCCTGCAGAACAGCCCCTTGAAAATATTGGAGCTCCGCCCTTGTGACTGGTGCCTCTCCAGCTCGGCGGTCCCTGTGTGTGGCTCGGCTTACTAGAGAATGAGTTCTCCACCGATGACGCTGAGGGGACTCTCTTTGCCTCCTCGGGGGAGGGGATCTTCTGTTCCTCGGTCGGCAGGGGGTCCGAACTCTTGAGACCCCTGGGTGCTCAGGTTGATGGACTCCCCCAATGGCTCGCCATCCATTTAGGCGAGTTTGGAGGTCAACCCACTTTTGGCAGTCGGCAATCACTTGACGGAGATCCTGCTCGGGAAGACTTTGAGAATCCATAGAGCCAACTGGAGGATTGTGGATCGCGGCATGGTCCTGAGGAGGTTGTTGCTTTGGACGACTCCGACGGGAGCCCCCTGGGCAGCCCCCCGAGACCCTGGAGGGGCCTGTTGAGGAGGAGCACCTTGATCTGAAGGAGGGGGAGGAGGAAGAGAAGTGGTTCTTCGGCTGGAGACCGCTGTCTTCCCCTTCTCTTTTGGATGCATAGCTTGAAACTAGTCTCACTGATGAAGTTAAGTCAGGTTGCTTTTTTGTTTCCCACAGACGGTGCCAATCTGTTGCTGCTGAATCTGGTGTGGGGGCAATAGATAGAACTTGTGCATTCTTAAGAAAACGAACGAGGCAAACCTGTTGACCTTCACCAAATTGTTGACCAGTTTGTTACTTCTGCCGCTGTGAACCTGCAAAATGTGCGATACACCGGGATGGATCCCGACGACGTACCTTCTGACGCTCAAGTCAGTTATCAGAATGATTAAGAAAGAGCTTTAACTGGAAAAAGATTGATCACCTTGCAATGGTCTCGAGGAGAGGGGTTTTTATAGTCGCTTTAGGGATCCGTTTCGAGATAAGAACAAATCTCTACTTCCCAGTGTGGATGGATAGAAGTGGTTAAAACCACCTTTTTGGGATAATTATGAATCTAAATTCTTCTTTATCCTTCTGAACTAGTTTGTAACGGGTTGGGATCCGTACCTAGTAGGACAAATCCGTTCATGGATTATTGGGCTTTGAAAAAAGACCCAGTTCCCATTTCAGACCCGTTTGTAGGTGAAATTACCGTTTCACCCCTGAGAGCTTTAAGATTCACTCCCAATTTGAACGGTCTCGATTTAATCCCATTTTTAGCCATATCACACTCTTATCATTTTGTGAAGGGACATAGTCAAAATATTTGTGTAATTCGGAATTGTTCCCTCTTGTTTTACGAGATTGAGAAGGGCCTTGTTCCGATAGTTGTGTTTCTATGTCTTCTACTTCTACTTGATCCGTGTGTGTTTCATGAAAATCGGGAATACTATCATAATTCATAAGTGTTTCTTCACTCTCTATTTATGAAATTAGAATGAAAGAAATGCGACGACTACTAGTGGACTCTTGGTTAATATGTCTACCACATGAATGGTTAGATATCATCTACAGTAGTGTATGTATGTTTGGAATGTTAAAAAATTATTTCTAGTGTATGTATGTTTGGAATGTTAGCTCCCCATTTTAACTTTGCATAGGGTAACAATATTGATTCCCCAAAAACCAATCCTTTTTAAAATAAACTAAATAAAATTATAAAAACATATTCTGTGTTTATTATGTTATGTGATGCATGGTGCATGGTTGTGGCCTTAGTTTTGTGATGCAAGGTTTAGTTCTGTGATGCATGGTTTATGTTCTGTGATGTATGATTTATATTTTAGTATTTTAATACGGCCTGTGTGTCGTGCCATTCTCTACACTCTAATTGTAATTTAAATACGACATGCATGTCGTGCCTTTCTCTCTTCATTCTGAATGTAATCATTTCTCTCTATACTCCAATTG
This sequence comes from Hemerocallis citrina, assembly GCA_017893485.1. Classification (NCBI taxonomy): domain Eukaryota; kingdom Viridiplantae; phylum Streptophyta; class Magnoliopsida; order Asparagales; family Asphodelaceae; genus Hemerocallis; species Hemerocallis citrina. Next base: position 144,084,322 of record CM030362.1, read on the forward strand.
TACATTTTTTTCTTTATATGTAAATGTAATCTCACTGTGGAGGCAAGGAATTGGCAAACATATAAGGACTTGACTAGGAAGCTGCTTGGATAAGACACTATAATCCCTGTTTGATTATTGATACCCTCATTGGCTTAGGAGTATAAATGTGTTAGGGGCTACAACCATATCACATATATTTTATGCTTTTATGTTGTATGAGATGCATGGTTTTCTTTTTTGTTGCATGCAAATGGATAATAGCTGGTGAGATAAATTTATAAAATAACAAAATCACTCCAAGTAAATATTAAGTCGCAATAAGATGCCTTCCAATGCGTGGCACCCGTCTAGGCTAGGATCGATTAAGTGTAGATCTGTCAAAGCAGGGTGCCTTTATCTATCCAAGTGAGACGCGATGAGATAAAAGTAATATTCAATTGTCAACCATTGAGTCTAACTTAACTAGGCTATTTCAATAGGACTGAAAGTTTAAAGGCATAGAGTTGGGCTTTCGTCTATGAGATAGATTAGAATAAGTGTTATTCACCAAACTATCCAAGAGTTGCTTACAATGTAATTGGGAAGTGTTCCCTACCTAGATAACTGAATTTTGGGTGATCAGGCAAAGTTGACTCAGAACTAGGTGAAATATGGATCTTGGCCTACTAGGAAAACCTTACGATGAGATATTCCGAGTCAATGATGAGGGTCGTTGATTTGAATAAAACTAGGAGGAGGTGTATTTAATAAAAGACCTTATTAAATATTTCAATATCATGATACATACTTTGCATATTTTTGTTTAATATTTTAATGAAATGATATTTACTTTGCATATTTCTGTTGATAGATTATCATGACATTCAACACATCAAATAACCTATCAGTGCGATCTGTCCTTGAGAAGGACAAACTGTCTAGAAAAAGTTTCCTAGACCGATACAGGAATCTGAGGATAGTCATCAGACATGAGAAAAAAAATTATGTTCTAAAGCAGCCTATTCCTGAGCCACCTGTTGCAAGTGCCCCTCGCACCGAAAAGGATGCTCATAAGAAGCATCAAAAAGATGCCTTGAACGTGGGTTGTCTCATGCTAGCCACCATGAACTATGAGCTTCAGAAGCAACATGAGAACATAGATGCCTACGATTTGATCGTACACCTCAAGAGGCTCTATCAAGAGCGACTAGGCACAGGAGGTTTGAAGTCCCAAAGGCATTGTTTCAGTGCAAACTGGCAGAAGAAAGGCCTGTTGGAACTTATGTGCTCAAGATGATTGGGTAGAGAACCATAAAAGTCTTGGTTTCCCTTTGGGTCAAGAGTTGGCCACTGACTTGGTCCTGCAATAATTGCCGAAAAATTTTAGTTCGTTCGTCATGAACTACAACATGAATGAAATTGAAAAATCTCTGCCAAAACTGTTAAGCATGTTGAGAACTGCTGAGTAGAATATTAATAAGGGAAAGACCATTATGATGGTCCAACAGGCCAAAGGTAAGAGCAAAGGTAAAAAGCAGATCAAGAAACTCAAAATCAAGGGGAAGGAGAAGGGGAAGGGCAATTTCAAGCCCATCACTTCTTCCTTGAAACCTAAAGGTGGGGTGGCCAAGGAGGGCACATGTTTCCACTGTGATGAGACCAGACATTGGAAGAGAAACTGCCATAAGTATCTGAAGGAGCTTAAGAAGAAGAAAGGAGGTAAGACTTCCACTACAGGTATTTTTGTTATAGAATTCAATTTATCTACTTCTACATCTTGGGTATTAGATAGTGGATGTGATCTCACATTTGTGTAAATGTGCAAGATCTCAAAAAGGAGTAGACCATTGGTAAAGGGCCAAGTTGACCTACGAGTTGGAAATGGAGCAAAAGTTGCTGCTTTAGCTGTAGGAACTTGTCATTTATCATTGCCCATTGAGCTTATCATTGAGTCTGAAAACTGTTATTTTGTGTCTGCTATTAGTAGGAATATTATTTCTATTTCTTATTTAGACAATAAGGGTTTTTATTTATAATAAAGGACAACAATTGTTTTATTTATTTGAATGATATCTGTTATACTAGTGAACAATTAAGTAATGGACTTTACATTCTCGACCTCGAAATGTCCGTCTATAATATAAATAATAAGAGGTTCAAATCAAATGATACGAACCCAACTTACCTCTGGCATTGTCCTTTGAGCCACATAAATGAAAACTGCATGTTCAAACTCCATAAAGATGGATTCTTAGACTCATTTGGTTTTCAATCATATGAGGTATGTGAACCTTGTTTGTTGAGAAAGATGACAAAATCTCCATTCACTGAAAAAGGTGAAAGGGCTAGTGATCTTTTAGGTCTCATACATAGTGATGTCTGCGGACCTTTTAACACATTGGCAAGAGAAGGTTTTCAGTACTTCATTATATTTACTGATGATTTCAGTAGATATGGGTTTGTGTATCTGTTGAAACACAAATCAGAGTCATTTGAAAAGTTTAATGAATTCAAGAACGAGGTACAAAACCAACTTGGTAAAATTATTAAAGCCCTTCGATCAGATCGAGATGGTAAGTACTTAAAGCCAAGATTTTTGATGACCATCTAAAAGAGTGCGGGATAATATCTCAACTCACTCTCCCTGGAACACCGCAATGAAATAGTGTCCCTGAGAGGAGGATCCGGACCTTGTTAAACATGGTCTGATCCATGATGAGTCATGCAGATCTTTCAAGCTCATTCTGGGGACATGCACTATTAACAGCTACTTTCACACCTAACTGTGTTCCATTTAAAATGGTTCAAGAGACACCATATGAGATATGGACTGGAGGCGTTCTAGTGTCATCTCGACCCTTCATTTGTTCACGAGTTGTGTATAAATAGCCCCTTGGTCATTCATTACTCTTTGCACTTAGAAATTTGAAAGAGAAAAATGTTGAGTTGTATGAAAGAAAGATAGAGATTGTTTTAGAAAAGATTGAGTTGAGTGTGTGTGTGTGCGCTCTTGCATATTGGAGGCCGGCTACCAATCAAGGAGGAGAAGGAATCCGGTTGTAAACCATCAAGGAGGAGAAGTCTCAAGTGTGCACTAGCTTGGAGGAGAAGGCTCGCGGCTAAGAAGGGAAGGCAATCGTGCCTTCAAGGAGTTTCTTTGAGAATTCTTAATTCTTTCTTTAAAGAGATGGGCGATTTCTCTACTTCTAATATAGTTACCATGCTAGGAAATTAATTTCATGAATATATTAGAGAAACTAGTAAAAATTGACCATGTGATTGCACAAAAAAAAAAAAAAAAAAAAAAAAAAAAAAAAAAAAAACACTAGTAGGAAAAAAGAGAAAATCTTGATTGAATTAGTGACTTAAAACTCATCATGGTGTCTTATTAATATAACCCATGCTAGAATATCCATTTTTAATGAACCATGCTAGTGTGATGATTTTGCTTAAATGAATGGCTTAGTTGTAAATTGAGATGAATGGATATTGTTATGTTTAGTTGATAAATGGATAAATTGTTGTTATATAATGTTGATGTGATAAAAGAAAAATTGTTAGACTCTTGTAGAATTGAAAGAGAACAAGAACCTACTTTTAGTGGATTTATATTGGTGTTGTTGAGAAGGAACTATAGTTTTATTTCAAAGTCAATGCGGTATTCTTTAAATATAAATTGTAAAGACAACTTATTTTAAGGTAAAAAAATAAGAGTTTTAATTGCTGTTATACTATACTAGTTAGCTGCACGCGTGCGATGCACACCCCAACAATTAACAACTAAAAATTTAAACTATCTCAACTAAACATAACCATTTCATCTTAAAATTCAAACTTTCTTAATCAACAACCTTATAAAAAAAATCACTATTTTCTCTATAAAACCCAAACTTCCAACATACCTCTTTCGATTCCTTGCTCTCCGACTTCTCCCCCCCACACAACGATTCCCCATTATTCAATTTAAAAACCTGAAACACATGAAAAAAAAACAAACATCAATTTTTCCATCACTACATTCCCCTAAAATAGACAACACACTAAAACAAACAATTTAATCTAAACATAAACGTAGACAACTAAAAATCCAAACTTTCTCAAATAAAAAACACCGTATCATCTAAAAGTTTTAATCAAAAATCCTTTCTAAAAAATAAACATTATTTCATCGAAAAAAATTCAAACTTTCCCAACATACCTCTTCGAGTATCTTTTCGATGAGAAGTTGAAACCCATTCTCTTCGATAAGCTCATAGTTGTTGTTATACATTTGTCCTTATCTGTCTTATGGTCAAAACCCAAACACCTTCATAGCATATAGGGCAGCCTTTGCCCTCGGAGGCAACCCCATCCTTAAAACCACAGTAATGTAAACCTACCAATATACACAAACCAACAAAAAATCACAAAATGTTAAAAAATTAACACTAAAATCCTAATTTCCAAGGAATTATCCCCAAAAATGCTTCATTTTTTTCGGATCACACTACAATACATTACAGAAATCATACAAAGGTGAGATTTCATTATGCGAAATGCATCAAAATTAAAACTTTCTGCGGTTAATAGATAAAAATAACAACTTATCTGAAACTATCCAAATAATAATATATATATATATATATATATATATATATATATATATATATATATATATATATCAAAATTTGTTTTAAAAAATCAAAAAACAAAAGATTCATGTAGAAACTTTTAGAAATGGGGAAAGAGGGGGGGGGGGGGGGGGGGGGGGGGGGGGGGGGAGAGTGTGTAATACCCTGAATTTTTATTTAAGAGAATTATTATTTTTTTGTATTATTGAATTGTACGTATTGTGCTCGTGCAATCTTGTTGTATAAATTTTTATAATTATTTTCATTTCATAAACAGATGATATATATATATATATATATATATATATATATATATATATCTTTTATTTTGTTTTTATTAAAGCCTATTTTAACAAGCATAAGTATTTCTTTATTTTGAGCCGAATCTAATTTATTTTAAATGAAAACTATTTTGGCCCACTAGATAAAAGCCCATCATTTCTTTCTTTTTTTATTTCTTACAACTTGTAGTGTAGACAATTTTATAGAATTTTTATTTAAAATAAATGTACAACTTTTTTTAAACTAGGGGGCTTTTAGGGACGCGTGCATTGCACTAGCACGTGTATTTGTGCATGCCTAGGGTGAGGCCGGGATGGATTGAGAGGGAAAGAGAGAGTGGAGTTGTGGAGAGGTGGTTTGTGTTCATGGGTAGTTGTCACAACTTCCCATTTAATCCTAGCTCTTGTTTTCTAACTCCTAGATCAATCCTAGCCTTTTATTTGCCCCAAATTTTCATATAAATACCCCGCCCCCTAGCCTAATTATCCTTACACTTCTCATTTATCAAACCTATAGTGAAAGAAAATACATGTTAGTAAGTAGATGTTGTGTTAGAAGAGTGTTAGAATAAAAGATTAAGAGTGTGAGTTGTGTGTGCTTGTGAAGAGGAGGCCGGCAATATCAAGGAGAGGGAGCTCGGTTTGCACTAGGAGCAAGGAGGAGAAGCACTTTTGGCAAGCTCAAGCTAGAAGGAGAAGGGCTTTTTTCATTCTAGGAGTTTTGTGGTTTCTTTTCTCTCCAAAATAGGTGGGTGGTTTTCTATACTTCTAATTTAGATGACATGCTGGGTGTGATGAAGTAATGAGCATGAAAGAAACTAATAAGAGTGCATTTAACTTGAAAAAGGACTTGCTAGATGATTTAGTAAATGCTTGGTGAATTATATGTTAATTTGTCATGAATATTAATATTATAGTAAAAATTGCTTTGTAGTTATAAAAATGATAAATTGGAACCATGATGGTGTAGAGATTGATTATGAATTACTAGTAGATGAAATTATTGATTTATGCACTGAATGAACTATTGTGATATTGGTTCTAATGAATAAAAATTGTCCTATGCATTGTGTTAATGAAAGAGGAAAAATAGGGAATTATAATTTGTTTGTTGTTTATAAATACCAAATTTTTGTTTGAGAATTGTCAAATTGAAATATGGTAAAAGTAGTATAGAACTTAAATTATTGTATGAGAAATATATGTTTTATTAGCGAGAAAATTATTTTAAAAATAATGGAGTGTTAATTTAAGATAAAATTACTATTCTGGAGATTTACATGACATTATGTGCAAGTAAAATGAAGATAAGAGCATTTGAACATCGAAATATTTTAATAAAACAAAGAGTCGAGATAAATTAAATTCAGTTTACATTTGGGACAATTTGGTCGGCGAGGGGGCTCTGGTGCTACTGTAGCGTGGGCGCGATCCTGGAAGTCGCCGGTTCGAATCCCTGCTCCCCACCTTTTAATTGCGTTTCTTTTAAAATACCCAAACCCAAACCGAGAGCATATAACACTCCGAAGCCCATCTTATGCCGCTAGAGCGACTTGGCCTACTGGTCGGCGCTTGTGGCTGTCTTCTCTGAGGTTGCTGGTTCGATTTTGGCTGTGGCCAGAATTATATTTTTTTGATGATATTTTGGGGTATTTTGACTTATAAAAAATTCTGGAAATTTATTAATATATTCTAAAATCATATACAACCTATGAAAAAAATTATTTGGGAAGTTGTTGGAGTAAAATAAGGTGTGTTCAGAGGTGTTTTTTGCATTTGAAAACTATTGTTTCCTACCTTTAGAATCTCATAAAATTATGTGCTTTCATGAAAAGATTAATTATTAAAAAGAAAATTGGATGGAAAGGAAATATAAATGTGACTTGCATGGGTTTATTTTTTTTATCAAAAGAGTAGTGTGATAATTATGATTTTGTGATTATTCAATTTGACTAGATGTTTTCGTGATATGAACTTATATGGAAATAAATGTTGATTACGAAATGCATGATTTATAATTGAACTCCATGTATGAATTTTGACTCATGAAAAGATTGGAAATCGTTTAATTGGAAAAGAGAATTTTTCTTGAGTATGACAAACTCAATATGTGAATTGCAGATTGAATTTGAGAATTTAGGGTATAGTCAAGCCTCACACTAGCAATTGAAAGAAACGAGAAATGAAATTTGAAATTGAAAAGACCAAGTTTGGGTCATTGTGAAATGTAAGAAATAAGACCGGTATCAGTGAGAGTGCTGACCTTAAGAGATTGATTTTGTTCATGATTTCATTAAGTTAAGGACTAGTACACAGTGAAGATTGATTTTTTTGATATTTTGGGGTATTTGACTTATAAAAAATTATGGAAATTTATTAATATATTCTAAAATCATATACAACCTATGAAAAAAATTATTTAGGAAGTTGTTGGACTAAAATAAGGTGTGTTTAGAGGTGATTTTTGCATTTGAAAACTATTGTTTCTTACCTTTAGAATCTCATAAAATTATGTGCTTTCATGAAAAGATTAAGATAAGTATTAAAAAGAAAAATTGGATGGAAAGGAAATATAAATGTGACTTGTATGGGTTTATTTTTTTTGTCAAAAGAGTAGTGTGATAATTATGATTTTGTGATTATTCAATTTGACTAGATGTTTTCGTGATATGAACTTATGTGGAAATAAATGTTGATTACAAAATGCATGATTTATAATTGAACTCCATGTATGAATTTTGACTCATGAAAAGATTGGAAATCGTTTAATTAAAAAAGAGAATTTTTCTTGAGTATGACAAACTCAATATGTGAATTGCAGATTGAAATTGAGAATTTAGGGTGTAGCCAAGCCTCACACCGACAATTGAAAGAAACGAGAAATGATATTTGAAATTGAAAAGACCAAGTTTGGGTCATTGTGAAATGAAAGAAATAAGACCGGTATCAGTGAGAGTGCTGACCTTAAGAGATTGATTTTGTTCATGATTTCATTAAGTTAAGGACTAGTACATAGTGAAGATGTGATGAAAGTGAGAGAAAAATACAAGTATGAGGGCCTCGAGTCTACGATATGGGTGTGATTCACAGTTTGTCTTCACGATGCATCGTGACATGATGTGGGTACTACTCCGGAATTATCGGGATCTTGGCGACGTTTGTGGGGTGTTTGGTGACTGCGAGAGGATCGTGCGCCATGACGGAGGCTGAATTGTCCATAGGTTGTCTTCAAGATGCGTTGTGACATGACGTGGGATTCCCCTCCAGGTTGTCTGTACATAAGCTTGTTACTCATAGAACATCTAGGATACTTACCGTAGTTACAGTAGTAGATTAAGTCATGACGAGGGATTGAACCCTACAAGATGAAGAACGATTAAGGGCTTGCCCTCGGACCTATATAGTATGAGATGCATAGATACCGAACAAGTGCACATTAGTGTCATGTAATATGAATAACTGCATTAAGGACTAAGTGCACAATCACAACACGACATCAGTAGGATATTCCCCTTAGTTTGATTTGTGAACAAGTTTGTGTTTGTTAAGTATGGAAAATCATTATACTGTTTTCGGCATAGAGAGGATGGCCGTGTATAATATTCGTCAGTTGAATAAACTGACGTGCCCACAGTTTTATATACAGGATAAATGGCCTGATAAAGATTAAAGGAGAACTGATGCTTAGAGATTAATCAAGTGTCTTTCATTCATGTAAATGTTGTAATTTTGCTTCCGCTGTAGAGTGTAAAGATTCATTTGTAACTCTGATATAAAGTAAAAGTTTTAAATCCCTTGTAAAATTGTACGAAGTGAAGTAAAGATCCTGTGGAATCTCGAATTCAGTTGTATTTGAAATTCCGGGTGTTACAGAGAGAGATATATATATAGAGGACCTTAGGGATCGGAGACGGAGAGATCGAGGGTTTTGGGTTAGGAGGTACAACGGCGCAGTGGAGGGACGACACGGTGGAACGACGACATAGCGCCGATGCAGTGGAGAACAGTGTTGCAGTGCAGTGGCGTCGATGGTTCAGGAGAGAGAGGGAGAGGAACAGTTGGGGGTTTGAGAGAGAGGGGGGAGATGAACAGTCTGGGTTTTGGGGTAGAGAGAGAGGGAAATTAATTTGTACGGATAGTTTACGTGTTTAATGGATTTATATTGGGGATTTTGGATGTACGTGCGTTGCACGGGTTGGTAGATTTACAAATGACACTAAGGTCTTCTCCCATTATAGTATTAGAGATTTTTTTAGGAAAATATTCTGGAAAAAAGTTTGATTTTGAAAGATACAAATTTATTGAGAAATTGAATTTGGTAAAGGAGATTTACAAATAAATAGAATATATAAAGCTATTTCGACTCTTCTTTGTAACAAATAATTGGTTTGAGAAAATTGGCTTTCGGTGTGAGTATAGGGCGCTGTGTACAGTGTATAGGGTTTCGGGTTCGAGTCTTGAAGAGGCTCTGTTTTATCAAAATTTGATTTTTCTCAAAATACAGTACGGTCTATACAAAAAATATTTAACCAAACTCATATCAGTTAGTCACTCTTGGACTCTTGGTTTTCGGGTGCGCTTTGGGTCTGTTACTGTAGCTGGGCGGAGAGTTTGGTCTTGGGTTCGAATCCGACCCCCTGCCCCTTTTTTGGTTTTGATATTTTTTTTATATATTTCGATTTTGGGTATATTCTTGGGTTTTAAGAATTAAAAAAAATTGGGAAAAAATTATGGTATTCCTCAAATATTATCTAGGCTTTATGAAAATTATTTCTACAATATTTTAATACACTTTGTGAGAATTGGAAGTAATTTTATATTAAAATGATGGGAGAAATAACTTGAAAATTCTTCTTAGAAAATATGAATTTGGTGTAAGTAAAGAAAGAAGAAAAAGAAATTTGTGTGGAGATTAAATTATGAGATATGGTAAGTTAAATAAGGAATTAATGTTTTGTACATATAATTGTGCTTGGAAAATGAAACAAAAAGATCATGATGGATTATAGAAATTTGTGAGTATGAACAATCAAATTTTTTGGTGAACATGAAAAGAGGTTAAGAACTAGAGTGTAGCTAAGTCCTTATATCGGCATGAATGAATTTTTGAAAAATAAATGTTGCAGAAAAAGACCAAGATTGGGTCGTTGTTATCAATTGATGTTTAAGATCGGTGTAGAGGAAATGCTAACTCTAGTGTGTTAATTTTACTCATGATTCAAATATCTAAGGACTACACTATAGTAAAGATGTGATGAAAGTAAGAGAAAAACACAAGTATGAGGGCCTCAGATTCACGGTGTGAGAGTGTTCATAGGCTGTCTACATGATGCGTCATGTCATGACGTGAATACATCTCCGGAGTTATCGGGATCGTGGCGACGCTTGTGGGGTTCTTGGTGATTACGTAGTGCCATCGTTCCATGACGGAGGCGAATTGTCCATAGGTTGTCTGCATGATGCGTCAAGCCATGACGTGAGATTCCCCTACAGGCTGTCTGGGCATGGGCTCGTAACTCATAAAACATCTAGGATACTTACCGTAGTTATCGTAGTAGTTAAACTTATAGCGAGGGATCCAAGCCTACAAGATGAAGTACAGTTAAGAACTTGCCCTCGGATTTATGTAGAATGGGATGCATAAGTTCGAACAAGTGTGCATTAGTGTCATTAAATATAAATAACTGCATTAAGACCAAGTGCACAGTCACACACGACATCAATAAGATAGTCCCCCTTAGCTTTGTTTGTGATCAAGTGTGTGTTTTCCAAGTAAGGGAAATTGATGTATTATATCCCAGCGTTAGTTGTATGCAACTGACGTGCCCACAGTTTCTATGCAGGATAAAATGAATGAAAGGACTAAAGAAGGAATGCTGTGTAAAGAATTATTTCAAGTGTTATTTTATTCATGTATTATGTTGTAATTAGCTTGCGCTGTATTGATGTAAATATTGTTGTATAAAAGTTTTAAATTCCTTGTAAATTGTACGAAGTGAACTGTAAAGATCCTGTGGAACTTCGAATTCAGACTTATTTGGAATTCGGGGTGTTACATGATTAAGATTCCATATGCATCTGCAATTGGATCTATCATGTATTTCATGTTATGTACTCGTCTAGATGTTTCATATGCCTTGAGCATGATGAGCAGGTACCAGTCAGATCCTGGTGAGAGTCATTGGACTGCTATCAAGAACATTCTTAAGTACTTAAGAAAGACTAAGAATTTGTTCTTGGTATATGGAGTTGAGGAAAAGCTTGTTGTAAAGGGTTACACTAACGCTAGCATCCAGTCTGATAAGGACGACACTAAATCGCAATCGGATTTTGTGTTTTGCCTAAATGGTGGAGCGGTGAGCTGGAAGAGTTCGAAGTAAGAGACAGTAGCCAATTCTACCACAGAGACTAAGTATATTCCTGCCTTCAATACAGCAATGGAGGTCGTTTGGATAAGAAAATTCATCACTGAACTTGGCATAGTTCCTAGCATTGACACTAAATCGCAATCGGATTTTGTGTTTTGCCTAAATGGTGGAGCGGTGAGCTGGAAGAGTTCGAAGTAAGAGACAGTAGCCAATTCTACCACAGAGGCTAAGTATATTCCTGCCTTCATTACAGCAATGGAGGTCGTTTGGATAAGAAAATTCATCACTGAACTTGGCATAGTTCCTAGCATTGTGTAACACCCCGTAATTTTCAAATAGTATAATATATATATATATATATATATATATATATATATATATATATATATATATATATATATATATGAAATGGCTATTGGTTAAAGAAATAAAAGGGTTGATGGCATGATGGTAATTAAGTGGAAAAGGAATAGTAGAGGAGGGGGGCCCACATGTGAAGACCAGCACTTGCTGTGGCGTCACTTGGATGGTGACGTGGAGGCTTGAAGTGGGGCCCACCTGCAGAAAAAATTGAGGAGCCATTGTCTCCTGTGTGTGATGTGGGCGTTGAGGCTCAAGTGAGAAGGAGAGAACAGGAGAAAGGTAACTGATTTGTCCCATATCGGGAAGTGAACATAAATAAATAATATATAAATACTATTGTCTATGATCAAGAGTCACCAATCCGGTTAACCACCTTTTGAGAGGCAGCCTGTGGTTGGCAGTTGTACTATACTATAATTAATTTGTCTTCTAAATTGTATAAATTGTCTAAGCTCGGGGCAGGGGCGTTACAAATGGTATCAGAGCCGACTTTCGACACCGAGTGTAGGGCATATAGACCCAGTTGGGCGGAGGATTCCGGGACTGTGGTGCCTCAATTAAATTCGGGATTATGATTGATCGGGCGGTGGATTCCGGGATCATGATTAATCGGGCGGATAGGAAAGCAGCTCATTAAATCCGGGACTATGATTGATCGGGCGGTAGATTCCGGGATCATGATTAGTGGGGCGGATTGGAGAGCAGATGCTCCACATCGGCTAGAAAGGAGATCCTGCACTAGATTGTGCATGCCCGTGCTTAGCGAGGACGCTGATTTCTGAAGGGGGGTGTGTGTAACACCCCATAATTTTCAAAGAGTATAAAATATAATATTATATATATATATATATATATATATATATATATATATATATATATATATATATATATATATATATATATATATATATATATATATATATAATGTAACACCCCGAATTCCAAATAAGACCGAATTCGAGATTTCACAGGATCTTTACTTCACTTCATACAATTTTACAAGGAAATTTAAAACTTTTTCAATAGTACATCAGAGTTCATTTACACTTGGTTTTTTTTTTTACACAGCGGAAAAATAAAAGATTGCAATATTGAAATAAAATACAGCTTGTATAATTTTAACATCATTTGCATCACAACATCTTTACTCCATGAATAGTCCATTACCTGCATATCAATCTGTGGGCACGTCAGTTACTTACAACTAAAGAAATGTTATACTCAGTTATCCTCTCTACGCCGTACATATAACGATCTCATTACTTTAATAAAAACACAACAGTTGAATGAATAATAAAGTGTTAATGTGACTACACTAAACATGTAAGTGTATATCATGCCTTAATGCCTAATGCACACAATTCTATACTAGAATGATACTAATGCACACTTATTCGCATTCTATGCATCCCATACTACATAGGTCCGAGGGCAAGCGCCTACGTACTCCACAATAAAGGGCTCAATCCCTCGCCATGATAACTACCCGGTAATAAGACAAAGTTAAGACGTTCCACGAGTACGGATCCCAGCCCCAGGGAACCGCCGCAACAAATCCCCCGCCCGACTGTTATACAGACTCATCGTCGTGCGAACTCCCGCAAGTGCCCCTCTAGCCCCGGTATATGTATATACATGGAGAATGACAAACTATCTGCCCGACTACGCATAGTCCCGGATTTAAAATAAAAGTTCGTCTCCCACAAGGCAACCACAGTCCACTAACTGGGTCTATAGCCCCGGTGAACTGCCGCAACAAGCCCACCGTCCGACTATATAGAGCGCCCCACTTACGTTTGCCTAGGTCTTACTACATCTTCACTTAAGTGCCTACCTATTTAGTTTAAGACATGAATGTATTATCATTTCTAGAATCAGTTTTACCTCCTACCGGTCTTATTCACAAAATACGAGATCGCCCTACGGCAATATCTCAAATCATATCTCAAATCATTCTTTCAATAGTGCCGGTACACGAGGTCTTACCAATCCTTAATCATAATCTTTCATGCACAAGAAACATGGGTACGCATACCCGTTAAATAATCATGCCTTAAAACTAGATCATTTCATCATTTTAATTCATTTCACAACTTAAGCAATGTCTCATTTTAGCACTATTCATGATTCTTTCACAATAATAAATCTTTTTCATGAACAAACTTTATTCAACAATAATCTTTTGGATAACTTAGTGCCAATAACCAATTCACATTTCAACATATATCAAGTACTCTAACTTCACATGAGAAAATCATCACATCAAGAGAAGTTTATTCACATGGATGATCTATTCTCATTCTACTGATAAATTCCATTAATAATTGTAAAAACTCATTTTTCATTTCTCATTTTGCTCAATTTTAGCATAAATCAATGTCTCATAAATAATGTCTCTCAAGATATCTATTTTTTTTGCTTTTCAATAAACAAGAAAAATCTTTAAATTATTCTCTATAAATTCTCCATCATGTTTTATGAGTACTAGGATTTTTCCCCAATTTTTAAAAATGCATTGGGACTCTTTAAATTTATTAAAATACTTAAAAAAACAAATGTGGCCTATGGATTTCGAACCCCTAAACCAACAAGCCCCTGACCAACAAAGCCAACACCAACCATAAAGTCCATATGAACTTGTTGTTTAATTTACTCATTTAAAACCTCTTATATCAAGGTCTCGGATTTGAATAGTTCAAAAAAAAACAATATAGGAAAAAAAGTTTGGGAATAACAGGGTTCGAACTCAACCGGACCAGGAAGCCAAAGCACGCCAAACCAACAGGCCAAAAGCGGTAATCGTCTTATAGGGAACTCGAGTGGGTTGTATTCTAACTTCATGATGTTTCATTATTTTACAAAAAAACTCGATTCTTCTAGTTTTGATCTAATCTTTTATTTAGTTGAAATTAGACTTATATAAACTGAGATTTATATCAGTAACTCACTGCCTTGTGGATAAAATAAAATAACTCACAATTTTACATTCGCTTTTTCTAGCATATTATACTTTTATAAAAATCGAATTTGTTCCATAACAACAACTTTATTTTAACTTACTTATCAAGAAGTATTTTCACTACTTTCTTACAAATTAAAATTTTGTACAAAGGACCAAATATATCTTTAGTTCAATCATGGATATTTCAAGTATTTCTTATGCGAAAACTAATATGTTTACCAATGTCGACAAGTCAAAATATCACAAAACAAAATTCAACTTTCTATTCTTTTTAAGCATTAATCCACAAAATATTCTTTAATCATTATCCATACATATCATAGTTTTGACAAACAAGAATTGCAAATATTCTAACATAATTCATATGATACTTAGCATGGTATTAATTTGTTCATTACATTCAACAAGATCATTATATTTTACTAGCATGGATAACTATCTTATTCAACTCATATTACTCTTTTAAACTAATTTTGCATGCATGTTCTACTCTAGAGAGCATGAGAACACCCACCTTAGTTGGAAAATGAAGACTACAAAAGAGAAAGGGGTTCCTTCTTATTCTTAGCTCCACAAACACTTCTAGCTCCTAGCAAGGCCTCCTCTCCTAGCTATGGCTTCTCCTTCCTAGCAATGGCTTCCAGTACAAGAACACTTCTTCTCTTACTCTCTTTCATTTTCTCTCTTCCTTTCTTTCTTTTGATTTTTGTTTTGTTTTTGGTGTGAAGAAAAGAGAATAGAATGAGTACTGTCTAGGTTAGGGTATCATTTGCAAAAATTCATAACCTAATAAATCTCCATATTTTATTTCCAACTCTTCATATTTCATAACTCTCAAACTCTCACCTTTTCATTTTCTTAACCTCTCCCTAAAACCCTTCAATATTCTAACTCCTAACTCTTCGTCTCCACATTCTCCACAACTCTAACTCACATTCAATCTCTCTCTCCCCACTTACCCAAACCGGCCCCTCTTAATGCTCACGTCAACACGAAGTCAACAAGGCAAACACAGCCATCCCACCTCATTTCATACAACAACCATGTTGTGCTACATCCACCGTGGGCCCCCTCATTCACACTTCCACATATTTACTATTTTCAATCAAGCCTATAACAAATTCCATTTGCTAAATCTCATTTTTTCAACATATGTTAAACTATAACATACATGCCATCCAGCCATATACCAGCCCCTAAGAGCATCCACAGTGGTTTTTTATATATGCCAATTTGCCATTTTTTAGCAAATAAACGCTGCAATGGTTTCTCATTTGCCATTTTTTAGCAAGTTTGCTATATTCGTTTCTCATATTTGAGAAACAGAATAGCGATTCTCAAATTATAAAGGACGGGATATCATATCCCGTCTGATGAATTTTAATATATTCTAATAGCTTCAGACGGTACATCATATACCGTCTCTCATTTTTTTTAATTTTTTTTTAAAAACTCCTCAGACGGGAGATGATATCCCGTCTGAATCAGACGGGAGATCATATCCCGTCTGTGAGTTCATTTTTTGTCTTTTCCTTTTTTTTAAAAAAAATAAATGAACGGCCGGGATTGGAGGATTCCGAAAAAAAAATAATTCACCAGACGTCTGTGAAGTGTGGAATTAGTAGAGTCAATTAATGCTGGGTGGTAGGTTTAGGAGTATTAATTTGGTTTAGGTAGTGATATAATTAGGTTTAGTTATTATTATATTATTTAATTTAGTTAATTAATTAGGTTTAATAGTTAATAAGTAATTAACTTTTTTTAATTAATTTTTAAAAGTTGACACTCAATTTTTGAAAATTTTGGCAATTTTTTAGCAAACGACCACTGCAGCGATCTCCCCTATTTGCTATTACTGTTGTTGCCATTTTTTGGCAAATGAGAAACACCACTGTGGATGCTCTAAGCTACTGCTCGTGGGCCCCCATACTACTTCCAAACTCATTTCGCATACATTTTAAATTCATTAAACCCCTAGGCATATTAATCCACTGTTTTCATTTACAACATATTTTACTATTCTGTTTTATATACAACATATGTACAATCTATTTTTCATTTATAATACAACCATATACATATATACTCCGGAATTTATTTTGATGAACCGGATAGAGCCGAAAGGCTCCAGCCATGCAATCAAATATATTAATCTAAATAAAGTACAGTCGATACATGAAAATAGTAAGAAACGATTTACAAGATGTAAACAATAAACGACTAGGATGGCTGAAGAAGCAGCGGATGACCGGCCCCAGAATCGACAGATAGCGCTACCAGCAGTCGCGCAACACGGACCATGCACCGCCACTGAAGCAGATCCACTCAAAGGGGCCCAAATCCGAAGCACCCAGGACCAAATGAAACCAATCATAGCAAGCGATTCCGAGCGCCATCAAACAACCCACAACTGTATCAGAGGCTCATAATAAAAGATGATCACCAGAGAAGTGAATAATCAAAACAGAAAAAGAGAGATAATGTATTCAATAAGTGGCTAAATCGCGATAGATCCCAGCGAACACTATCGCTCAGGTGTCGCAACATTGACAAACCAATAGCCACAAGGAGAAGACAGTAAGTACTCAAACAACCGAGACCAACAACAAAGGCAGAGGAAACCGCTTAAAAGTGCTTCCAAAACGCACAATAATAACAAGCACAGTAACATCCAAATCTGGGGATAAAAGACTCCCCAGATGTATATCACATCATGCATAAATATAGCATAACAAAGGAAATGAAATAAGGGCTAAGACCAAACCAACCAACAAAACACTGGCCAAAAACTATAACATTGACAACTGAAGAATGGCGCTACATCGCAGCCACCAATCAGTGCACTTGCACAGCCTCGGTGGAATCTACCCAAACCAGATACCAACCAGGGAAGATGAAAGCTGAAGGTAGAGACTTAATAGCCCGGGAAGATACAGTAGACAGCTACAACAACATAAATAAGGAAAGGAGATGAAACTACTGCTAGCAGATGCAGTAACACAAAAATTATCCCCCTAGATGGGAGAGACTAGAGCTAGTCAGCCAAAAGCACCAAAAGAAACCATTCAGAGCCACCTTACTCCTGCGAAGATAAGAAATAGAACACACATAAGGGAATGGGAAAAGAACACTCAAAGCAAACATCAATTAGAAAAGAACACACATAAGGGAATGGGAAAAGACTTAATTAAATAGCATGCAAAGCTCGAAGACACTGAGTCGCTTCGATCAATCTAGATCCATGAAGCTCATTTTTAGCTTCTAACTTTAATGTGGATGACCAAAAATCGAAAAGGAAATTAAAATCTTCAATGATGGAGAAGGAAGAGGACGCTTGTTGCCTAAATAATCTTTTGTTCCTTTCCAACCAAAGAATCCAGATAATGATTTGAACAGAAAGGTGCCAAGAGCGGAGGTATTTAATGCTCGATGGAGGCTTGGACCAACATGATTGTAAATTAGTAGGAAGGGCAGATCTCTCCCAAGCTAGAGTAGCAATTTTCCAAAGTGGACGAGAGAAGACGCATCCCACAAAAAGGTGGTTGGCGTCCTCCAACTCAGTGACACACAAAGGACAGTTTTGTCCCCAAGCCAGATTTCTTTTGTTAAGAACATCGGCCGTAAGAAGTTTGTTGTTGAACGCCAGCCAAGAAACAATTTTGACCTTAAGCGGGGCACAAGATTGCCAAATAGTCTCAGCGAAAGGAGAGCGGGTGCCTCTAAAATTGAGGAATTGATAAAAAGATTTAACAGTGAAGACACCTGACGAGTGCCAGCGCCAAGAGAAGTCCTCCCTGGGGTGCCAGTCATAATGGTTCAAAGTTGAGATAAGATCGATGAACTGAGATGCTAAGTGGGAGGGAAGACTACTAGTGAAAGGAACGTTCCATTCCAAACACGATTCGAGTTAATGATGTTGTAGGATGCTGCTACCGTCGCGTGCGGTGCAGCAGCTAGACGGAAAAGGGCTGGAAAGGAAGAAGCCAATTTGACATTACCGATCCAAAGATCATGCCAGAAAAGAGTCTTGGAACCATCAAGACAGACATGGGAGAGACCACATTGGAAGGTTGCGGCCGCCTTCCAAATGCCTTTCCAGAAAGGGGAGGCTAATCGATGGACGTGGTTGGGAAAAACCCACCAGTTGCCATCCTGATAGCAATTCGCCTTGATACTTTGTATCCAAGGTAAATGATCACTTTTGAGGAATTTCCAAAGCCATTTACCTAAAAGAGCAATGTTATGATTGCAAAGATTAAGGACACCCAGCCCCCCTGCTTCCTTGGAAGAGCAAACTAGGGTCCAATTGGCGAGGTGAGATCCCCGATGGTGAATGGGGGATCCTTACCAGAAAAAGTTGCTCCGAATCTGGTCAATTCTGTTAATAACCCAGGACGGGATGAAGTAGAAAGACATCATAAAAAGAGGGATAAAGGAAAGCACCGAATTAAGGAGGATCAGTCTGCCTCCTCTAGAGAGCAGCTTGCCCGTCCAGACGCTCAGTCTGGACTCCACCTTATCCACCAGAGGCACCCAATCCGACCTATGCAAATTGCCCCATCTCAGGGGAACTCCCAGATACGTAATAGGGAAAGACGCTATAGGACAGTTGAAGAAGTTAGAAATCTCAATCTGGCGGTTAGGTGAGCCTCCCAGCCAAAGAACAGACGATTTTTGGAAATTGATAGTAAGGCCCGAAGCCATTTCGAATAAATAAAGGAGAAGTTTTAGATTACAGAGAGAGTGAGGGTTTGATTTCGCAAAGATGATAGTGTCATCTGTGTACTGCAGATTTAGAACACCAGTGAATGACCGAGATTCCCCCAATCCATCAATGGCGTGGACTTCCCACGCATTACGCAGCAGTTTGCTAAATACATCTGCAACCAGAGCGAAAAGGAGAGAGGATAGAGGGTCGCCCTGTCTACCTTTTAATTTTAAATTTGTGACCTTCAGAGCCATTGATGAAAATGGATGAAGTGCCAAACATTAAACTGGACTTAATCCAAAAAATCCATTTGGGCCCAAATCCCCTATGGGCCAAAATATCCAGAAGAAAATCCCAGTTAACGTTGTCATATGCCTTTTGAAAGTCTAATTTGAGAAGAATGCCTTCAGAGTTAGATCTGTGGCAATGAGAAATAATTTCTTGAGCCGACGCAACAC
The DNA here is from genome assembly GCA_017893485.1 of Hemerocallis citrina. Taxonomy (NCBI): domain Eukaryota; kingdom Viridiplantae; phylum Streptophyta; class Magnoliopsida; order Asparagales; family Asphodelaceae; genus Hemerocallis; species Hemerocallis citrina. The sequence continues at coordinate 144,104,033 of CM030362.1, forward strand.
TATCAAGGATAAAGCGATCCTTGATGAAACCTGATTGAGCAGGATCAATCAGGGAGGGCATAACCTCACTGAGTCTCGAGGAAAGAACTTTCATGATAATTTTAAAGGAAGTATTAATAAGACTGATGGGTCTAAAATTGGAACCATGTTAGCCCCCGCAATTTTAGGAATGAGGACTATATGGGCATAATTGATACGATCAAAAGAGAAGTTACCTTGATGCAATTCCGAGAACATACGGAATAGATCATCTTTAAGGCAATGCCAAAACTTTTGGAAGAAGAAGGCAGGAAAATCGTCAGGCCCTGGCGCGGAATCGCTTTTTAAAGCGAAGACCGCAGCTTTAATCTCCTCCAATGAGAAAGGAGCCTCAAGAAAGGATAGGTCGATAGATGGGGCACCATAAAGATGATGCCAATCAAGAGTAATTTCTCTCTGTTTTTGAGAACCAATAAGATTTTTATAGAATGCGAGGAAAGATCGATGAATCTCCGCATCGGTGCAAAGAACGACACCATTGTCGGAGATCGAAGGAATATGATTACAACGCTGTCTGTACGACGCAAAGGAGTGGAAGAACGCTGAGTTACCGTCACCTTTATTTAACCATTGCACCTTAGCTTTTTGAGCCCATTTAATGTGATCTTGGTGAAGGATATCGGCATAATCTTTTTTGCAGGATTGCCTCTCGGCACGAGCTGAGTCAGAGAGAGGACCCAACTCTTCCTGCTGGTCAATCGCTTCGATCGACGCAAGGAGAAAGTTTTTTAGGAAATTGGTATTAAACTGCCTGTTGTACCTCCAAATTTTACAGTCGAATTTAATGGCATGAAGTTTGAGAAGGATGGTAGCAAAACCGGATGGTCCGGAAACCGCCGATAAGCATTCTTCGACCATATTGATGAATATAAGGTCTTGCAGCCAGAATTTTTCAAATTGGAATTTGCGCTGATGATAGAAAGGGAAGTCTGAATAAAGAGCAATGGGAACGTGATCAGACGATGGATTAGGAAGGGCCTTGGAAAACGTATTATGGAAACGGTTGATCCAAGGCTGTGATACAAGAAAATGGTCAAGCTTGGCAAAAGAAGGAGACTGGCGCTGATTAGACCAAGTGAACGATCTACCATTGAGGGGAATGTCCGTTAATTGCAAATCTCGGATGCAAGCATTGAAACGAAAAGATTGGAGATCTACGGGGGCATCAGAGGATCGTTCGGAGGAGAATCTGGTGACATTGAAGTCACCACAAAAGAAGCAGATACCATTAGAAAAGGTCTGGAGAGACTGGAATTCCTCCCAGAATAAAGGACGCCCTTCTGGGGAAGACGGACCGTAAACTGAAATAACCGTAATGGTACAATTGAGAGACGACCATAGAAGGTTAGTGATGAGAAAGTAGGTGAGCCGATGATAAGAAATAAGGGAAAAGACCGACTCTTTGAAACCCAAGAGAATACCCCCTCGAGTACCTGCAGCGTCTAAGGAGATCCATTTAGATAAAATGGACCCACCTAAAGCCCGATAGACAGCAGGGGAAGGGGAATCAATCTTAGACTCTTGGATCGAGATCAGATCACAATTAGACAAGGTTATTAATTGGAAAATCGCCCTTTGTTTGATCGGGCAGTTGAGCCCCCGAATATTCCAAGAAATACTAATCATAAGACCGATGCTCACAAACTCTTTTACGTTCAATACTTCTAATCGAGGGAATGAAAGAAAAATTATTCGCCTCTACCCTAAAACCCAGACAGTGAGCGTGTTGAGTTAATTGATCATCAGACCAGTGATCAAATTGGGAATGGAAAATGGATCCTAAGCACTCAATATCCTGTTGAGGCGAAGGATGAAAGGATGTTACACTTGGTGGCTGACTACAAACCAAGGAATTGGAAGGGCGCCGAGCGGCCTTCTTAGCCAGGATCCTAGCACTCGATCGGATAATACGAGGCGGGGGATATCTAGCCTGGAGAACTTGACCTTCAACCCCGCTTGACACTCTAATCGGGGTACCAAAGGAAGAAATCCTGGTAGAGTCGGTAAGACAGGTATCGGGATAATCCCGAGAAGTGGAGAGGGATGAGGAAAGACCTGATAAGTAGAGTGGGAGAGGCGCCGCAGATCTCTGCCGCACCTCTAAAGGTGCGGAGATGCGGGAACCCCCACCGAATAGAATAATTTGCCACTTCATCTCCTTCGCATAGAAGGGAAAAGTAAAGAAAGATAGTAGAAAAGAACGAAAGGAATGGAATGACAGGCCCAAACAGCAACATTTGATCACCAAACCTCCACCGGAAGCATAATAAATACCAAGAAAAACATTTAAAGCATAACAGTAATCAGTTACCTGCGGCTGCGAAGAAACCTTCTTAGTAGACAAGAACTCCTCATCTAACAGATCGTCCTGCTCAATCCATCCATCGTCTTTAACTGACGGTTTGACTTTGATCGGAGGAAGGGAAGGAGACGAAGAGATCATGCTAGAGAATTGCGATTGTTTGATGAATTTATCCCAATCAGACGCATAGTGAGGATTAGGGTCCCACTCCAGCCATTGAGAAACAAGAAGAGGTGAGTTGGGCGTGGCAGAGGACACCTCAGGGTGAGGAGGGAGAGGCAACCGCTCAGAGCAAGGAGGAATGAAGGGAGTAGCTTGAGATTTAGAAGATGAAGGGAGGCCCGGCTTCGCCGCCGCAGTAGCGGGGTTGATCCACACTAAGTTAGGGGGTTTGGAAGGAGAGAACTTGGTGGAGGACGGATGGTCCAATTGCTTAGCCGACGGAGTGAATTTCTTCCTCGAAGCCGGTTTCAGGGATCCTTTCCAATTGGGTTTAAATGCCGAGGTGGAACCCGGGTGGAAGGAGGTGTTGGAAGACACCGGCTTGGGAGGATGCTTAGAGAGAACAATAGAGGAAAGGGGATGTGGACCTTTCAAAGCCGTCGAGTTGTGATAAAGAACAAAGACAGTGAATCTGTTGAATTCGTCAAAGAGAGAGTAGGCTTCGATACGAGGGGATTGGCTTGGAATTAGAAACAGTGCCTCCACCTGTAGGCATCCCGATGCCATCTTAGACGAAGATGAAATGCTCACAACCTCCCCAATGCATCTAGCCAATAACCCCACAACCTGAAGGGTGGAGCAGCATGGAGGAAGGCCAATAAGCGTGACCTTGGTCTCAGCGGACGCATTAGTTTGCGATGGAGAGCAGAAGTTAAACCATTTTCGGAAGGTCAGAGAGATTGACCCGATAGCAAGAGACGAGTTGGATATCAATTCATCGAGTACTTTGGGAGAGGGGCAGAGAATAACCACATCTCCATTGGAACACGGGCTGATCCTCCAATCCCAATCTTTCTCATTACAAGATTCGCAGAGAAAAGAGTTGAGGGTGAATGAGGGAATTGATCCCTCACTGAACAAAACAGTGCCATAAGTATCGAAAAATTTAAGTCTGTCCGTTAATTCTAAGTGAGAGATGAACACCTGGGGGATGGATGGCTTACTAGGAGAGGATTGGGAGACTGAGATCATCTGCACGGTCGGAGGGCAGCCACCAGAGACACGGTTTTCGATAGGGGGTGTAGGGAGGAGAGGGGGAGGTAAGGCATCCTTCGATATGGGGATCTTTTAAGGCTGCTCTGCCGCTAACTTGCGCTGCAGAGAAGGCAAGTTGAGGGCCTTCAATACATGTTCTGAGATCGGGGCACCCAAAGTAAGGCCTAGCAGCCGCTGGAGAGCAAAACATCTAGAGCGACCGTGACCAGATTTCAGACAAAAGAGACACTACATCTTGAGAACACAATTTTTTTTAACGTGCCCCGATTGCAAACAGTTGAAACAGCGAGTAGAGGACCGGGGATAAGGAAGGGCGGAAGATAGGTTAGAATAGGGGATAATGGAGGAGGAGAGGCGGGAAACTGAGGAGGTAGATGAAGCCAGAAGCTTCTCGGATATGGGCTTCGATGAGGTATCCCCGAAAAAAGCCAGGCCTTCGGAATTTAATTTTTTTTTAATATTACTGATTTTTTTTTACCACCTCAACCCAGGAAATATCCATGGTCCACTAACAAACCGAAACTGCCGAAGATGGACCACCAAATAATCAAGCCCACAACTGGTAAGGAAGAAGGAGAAACTGCACTAGAGATAGGGGCAGTTGAAATGGCCAGCAGAGACTCGCTGGCAGAGAAACGGAGAGAAGAAAAACACTGTTCCGATAAAACTGGCGAACCCCAGTAAAGGGCAAATACAAGATACAATGGGGAAGAGGAACAACAAGAAGAAATAAATGATACGATGCAGTAAGTGAGGGATAAACACAACAATCCGTAGATCCCCTCACAGCACCACTAAGAAATGAATGAATACCGAAGACTAGAAGGGAAAGAAAGATACAGCCAGATGGAGAAAGTAAAAGAGACGACACAATCATAAAATGAGACAATAACTAATATAATAATGGAAAAACTTACAGTGATTGGCTACCGAATAACCAGAGACGAAGAAGGAGCAAACCGATGATGGATCGAAGGAAGAGGAGGTCGCGATCCGGTGTGAGAAACCTCTGGAGTTGCAGGAAACCCTGAAGAGAAGAAGACACCGGCCAAAAGCAAGACTTGCTGAGCTGAAGCAAGGGTAACACTGACAGTGAAGCGCAGCTCAAAAAAGGGGGGGTGATGGCAGGTGAGCACCCTTCAGAAAGACCAGATCCCTCGATCAGATGGGATACCAATGGAAAGATGAAAAACGGAAACGTCGACGCCAGGACGAGGAAAGAAAAGGGTATGTGGAGAGAGAGAAGCTGAAGAAATTTAATGAAAGAAAGGGGTGGAGAAATCGCTCGAAGAACCCGGATCTGAGAGCTTGGAAGAGGGGAGCTATTCTACAAAAATGTTGTTTAACAATACAAATTTCGTTCCTCACACCGCACAATTTTTGAAAAATGAATATACCCAAATAAGTTTATCGGAAACACGTGCATCGCACGTAAAAAATGCGAAATCAAGTTTATCAACAAAAAATTATTAAAATATAATCAAAAACAACATAAGAGAAATATATTTATTAATTTCATATATTCCCCGACGTAATCACTACGTACGTAGAAGACACGTGCATAACACACGAGGACAAATTTGTCATTTCCAATTTGGCGGGGTGTTACATATGAAATGGCTATTGGTTAAAGAAATAAAGGGTTGATGGTATGATGGTAATTAAGTGGAGAAGGAATAGTAGAGAGGGGGGGGGCCACATGTGAAGACCAACACTTGCTGTGGCGTCACTTGGATGGTGACGTGGAGGCTTGAAATGGGCCCCACCTGCAGGAAAAATTGAGGAGCCATTGTCTCCTATGTGTGACGTGGGCGTTGAGGCTCACGTGAGAAGGAGGGAACGGGAGAATGGTAAGTGATTTGTCCCATATCGGGAAGTGAATATAAATAAATAATATATAAATACTATTGCCTATGATCAAGAGTCACCAATCCGGTTAACCACCTTTTGAGAGGCAGCCTGTGGTGGGCAGTTGTACTATACTATAATTAGTTTGTCTTCTAAATTGTATAAATTGTCCGAGCTCAGGGCAGGGGCGTTACACATTGACCCGGTGGACGTCTATTGTGATAACAATGAGGCCATCGCACAAGCTAAGGTGCCTAGATCTCACCAGCGATCCAAACATATACTTAGGCTCTTCCATCTCATTTGAGAGATCATCGATAGAGGAGATGTGAAGATATGCAGAGTACCGACATATGATAACATCTCTGACCCACTGATAAATCCCCTTACACAGCGAAAGTATGAGGGTCACACTAGATCTATAGACATTAGATGTATATCTGATTGGCCATAGTGCAAGTGGGAGATTGTTGGTATATGCCCTAGAGGGCAGTTGTATATTGACATTACTGGTTTACATTGTATCATGATATTTATTTCATATTCAGACATTTTATTTACTATGTTATTTATTGTGCATTAAATGAACAAAATGAAGTTCTTAAAATAGTAAGTTCAATGCCATGAGATATCAAATGCATGACATGATTGTGAGATCCTATTGGCTGAAATCAGAACACTGTTCTTAAGTGTCCTTAGTCAAATATTATTCTGAATTAGGATAACGATAATACATAAAGATTAGTGTGTGCGTAGACTAATGACCATTTTTACGGATCATGGATATGAGATACCAAGTCTTCACATGGGTACATATTAGAATAATAATGTACTGAACTGATCCACCATGAGAACACTGCATGGAGCGTTACGTGTGTTATAAGCGGTTCTCACAGTGACCATGGTGTACGTAGTCCTTTGACTTGAAGTCACTACGGTTCCCTATATGAAGTTAGATGTTTTAATGCCGTTTAATATTGCCTGAAATAAGGTGATTATAAAGTCGACTATTGGATATACTAAAAATCATGCGGAGGGATATGAGTGACTTAGATAGGATTTATCCCTCTTACATAAGAAGAGTGATATCTACGGGCCGCCTGATTGAGTAAGACTGCAAAATATATGGTCGTGCTCAATGAGTCAATATGAGATATTGATATCATTTGTTTTATTAAGTTACTTGGACATCAAGAAACCAAAGATTGAACTATACAAGGGTGATACGCTTTATGCCTTGTGGTCAATTAGGATATCTAGACAAAGAGACTAGACTACATGGTAACATTGGTCATAGATAGGTTATGTCAAATCATTGACATTCTCGTTACTTGAGTAGCAGTGATGTATTGCTAGATACTGCTCACTGTTTGTAATACTAGAATATGATTTTAATATTACTCTCAACGTAATTGGAACTTATAGGGTCACACACTTAGAATAGATCGAAATTGTGATTTAAATTCATAAGATGAATTTAATTAGGGATCCAAGTAAGACTTGGACTCCTGACATTGGTTGGACATTTAATTAGCTTAAGTGGGCCGACTAAAGTTCAAAGGTCCAGACACGAGTATTTCCTTAGTGATTCTTTCGGGACCTTAGCTTTTCAGCTAAAAAAACTTGTCTGAATTTCAGCCTCCCACCTATCCTACACATTCGATCAAGGTTGTCACTGCGAAGCTATAGTAAGGAAGGTGCACGGGGTCTTACCGTCTAGCCGTTGGTACTCCGCATCTTCATGCAAATCCTCATCATCCGTATCTGGGAATCTAGATACTAAATCTGCTTCAGGTTAAATGCTTTTCAAAGGCCTAGCATAGGGAAAGAGATTTCGCTTTGGCTTTGGTTCGCTTGACCGTGTGACTATGGTTCCTGTGGTCTTGTTCAAATAGAATAGAGAAAGATCAAACAAGAAAAGAAAGAAGCCAATCATGCTTGATGACATCTCATTACTCTCTTAGGGTTGGTTTCTGCACATATGTATATGTGGAAAAGACATGTAAAAAATTCTAGCCGTCACAGAAAGTGAGAGAAGGAGAGATCGCGAGGAGGAACATCCCCATTCTGCAGCCAGCACTGCGACTTGAGGAAGAGCCGTCTTTTGTTTCGTTTGTGCGGATACCGTAGAGGCCCCGCAATATTGCAGTGATGTGATCAGGATATTGTGGAGACAACAGATCAATCTTTAAGGTATAACTCCTAAACACGATTTATGGTTTTCGCATGGATCGATGGCTAGGTTTCGATATTTTTTGTAATTTTTTTGCTATTTATTTAATCTGTGATTGTCTTCGAAATCTAACAAAATTTGCCTGCCGATCTATTTCTTTAGTCCTTGCAATTGCCTCTTAAAAGCAATGACAATGATGTCATAGAAAAGATTGGGCAAGAAGATCGTGATGATGATGAAGATAATTCTTATGAACTCTTATGATTAGGAAGATAACGATGGTGACAAATATATCAATTCTTATAAACAAGTTAAGAATGGACCATATGAAGAAACAAGCTTTGGAACCAGCTCAAACTTAATGCATGCCATTTGATATGCCAATATTTCTAGAAGGTCAAAGGCGATTATGTTACAGAAAAGAGTTTGAAGTCTGGGAAACCTCAGCTTGAGGAAGAAAGTTCTCGTATTCAAGCTAAAAGGCTAAAGCATAAGAAAAAAATGGTTCAAGTGGATTTGATTCAGTAAGAAGAAAGAGAGGGAATTGGAAAAAAAAACGAAGTTTGAGGATAAAGAATGAGACTTAAGAATAAGTAGATGGAATTGGAGTTGAAGCACAAGAAGTTGCAAATTGAAGCTAATGCAAGTAACAGCTAGTGATGTACTTTTGTTCTGAGATAGTTGCACTAAAAGTGTTAATCTTCATATTGATAGAGATACATCCAGTAAAGTAAATTGATCAAGATGAGAAGCTATGTTTTGGTCCATACTGGAGATAAATATTGGATAAATATATTGACAGTTCATTTTGATGTACTTACAGAAGGAGCACATGCCATTTTAAACATTATGGTTAATATATATGTAGCTATTTTAGTAAATGCTTTTCTTTAGGACGTAGGCTGGTAAACTTATGCTGGTCACCCTATTGGTTTATATATCATTGCTTCATAAACTCATTAGCAATTTATGATGTAGTAAAACCTGAACACTTACCAAGCCATTCTTAGCACGCTTACTCGGCAAATGAACAAATTCGAATACTATAGGATTCATAGGAATGTAGACCTTATTAACCCTTTAATTGAAATTAAGTTGAAGAACTGCATTATATCTCTTCTCTACTACATTATGTCTTCTCGAGCCTTATGTTTTATTGATAAGCTTCTCCAGTCTTTAAATTTATAGATTACACATCTTCCATCGTGCATTAAACAGACAGAGAATTACATCTAAATATATATTTGTGCAATGTCTTAATCTATTATCATATTCTTAGGTGGTGAAGAGGGCATTGGAGTGGATAATGGAGCCTTCACCAGGAGGTTTTCTAAAGCACGGTACAAACAAAATTTGTGACAAAGAGTTAACTACTGACTCTAGTGTACAGCAATTGTTGTTGACCATTGTATTCATTCATTGTTATAAATGAAAGTGAGTTGTGCAGTGCTTCTTGCCTGAAGTATGGAAGTCGCACCTTTATCAGTCTTGTAATCGTTCTTCATGTTATTCTTTTTCACTCTTTTTTTGCAGAAATTCATTGGGTATCTAATATTATGACATATATGAAATGTAAATGGAGTATAATTCTTTGCAAGCTTTTAATTCTTTTGATTTTATTTATACAATTTTTATGGTTTGAATTTGAACTGTTCATGATAATAAAATCTCTTCTTTAATCATCTAATTTAAACTTAATCTTTAAGTTAATCTTTAGCCTATCAGTGGAAATATGTCAGTCACTTTTTCCCCATTTGCTTATGATCTTTCTTTTTCACTATTTAGGCAATGTCTATCATAAATAGGTAATAACAAATTTACTAACTTCAATATAATAGATTTCAAATTAAAAGAGATAATTAATCTAATCAAATTTTATTCAAAGTTTAACCCACCAAGTGATTATAAAGAAAGAAACCTTAAACCCCCCCTTCTCTCTTTTTTCCTCCTTCATACTAAATGTTTTCCCTCCCCATTCCTCCTCATAAATTTGTTTTCCTTCTCCCTGTATCTAAAATTAATTTTGTTTAACAAATAACAATATTGGCAATGTGCGCCAAGTAACATGCACTTGGTGCGCGACGAATTTCAACTAGTATATAGGAAAATTGGTTATGAGCTACTAAGTCACTTATTAGGTGAACAATTGATGATGTGACAACTATGCATTAATGGTTGCGGTGATTACTAAATAATTGTTGTGCAATTATTGTCTGCCACATCGTCAATTGTTCACATAATTAGTGATCTAGTAGCTCATAACCCTTTTACACACACACACTTTCTCTTTTATGTATATATATATATGAAATTCTCAATTGCAAACTCTAGTGTAGCGTGCAAATGCGTGCAAACCACCTAAGTCGTTTTTTCACACAATGACTTAGGTAATAATTAAACTGTTGTTTTAAACAATGGCTTCATATTTAATGTACCCATTGCACGCTACAGTAACATTTGCAATGGAGTATATATATATATACACACACTCATTCTTTAGGGTGGGTTTGGTACACAGTGATGTGCATGAAAATATGCGATTCCTCTGTTGATAATTCTTATTTTTTGCTAATACAACTCAGCCCCATCAACTAAGTCAATCTACATTCGTCACCTCCAAATCATACTCAACGGGAAATTTTCATACAAATGTAACTCCTTATCTAAGTTAGCACCAAAGAGGCCATAAAATTCTTCCCTCCCCATTGGCAGAGCAATTAACATGCCCCACCTTATGCAAGGTAAAATAGCTCACTTGCCCTTTGACTGTCTCGTCTGTAGGAACAAGCTCATCAGAATCAGTATTGGTGATTGTTGTCACCACCTCTTTAGCATCTCTTTCCAGGATCACCTAGCGCAAACATTGTAGGGGACAAGTTCGACTTCAAAGGTTAGACCAACCAACATGAGTCGATCCCCAGCCCATAAAAGTCTGCCTACATCATTAGTGGATTGCATGGTATAATAAAAGGCAAGCCTAAGGGTAGCGGCGGCTAGCCCTTAACGCCGCCGCCACCCCCCGCCCCCCGTCGTCCCCCCTTACTCCTCCTCCATCCAACGCGGCGAGCGCGCTCCACGAGACGAAGTTCTCCAGTCTCCAGTCGCGAAGTCCACGAGACGAAGTGTAACACCCCGAATCCCAAATACAACTGAATTCGAGAGTTCTACAGGATCTTTTCCACTTCATTTAGTACAATTTTACAAGGAAATTTGAACTTTTCACTTTACATCAGAGTTACATGAAAGACATTATACTTTACGTTGCACAGCGAAAGTAAATTTACAACATTTAAATGAATGTACAACAACATTGAATAATCTCTAAGCATCTGTTCCTCTTTAATCTTTATCATGTCATTACCCTGCATACAAAACTGTGGGTACGTCAGTTTATTCAACCGACGAACATTATACACGACCATCCTCTCTATGCCGGAAATAGTATAACTAATTTTCCATATTTAGCAAACACAAACTTGTCACATATCAAACTAAAGGGAATACCCTAATGATGTCGTGTTGTGATTGTGCACTTAGTCCTTAATGCATTTATTCATGTTACATGACACTAATGCGTACTTGTTCAGATTCTATGCATCCCATACTACATAGGTCCGAGGGCAAGCCCTTAATCATTCTTCATCTTTGTAGGGTTCAATCCCTCGTTATGACTTAATCTACTACTGTAACTATGGTAAGTATCCTAGATGTTTTCTGACCTACGAACTCATGTCTAGGCACCCTGGAGGGAATCCCAACGCACTGACACATGACTCATCATGCAGGCATCCTGTGGTAATTCAGCTCCTACCATAGACATGACACCACCCGTAGTCTTCAAACATCCCACGAGCGTCGCCACCGGGACGGTACTCTGGAGCAGTATCCTCGCCCTGACTCATCATGGGACATCCTGGGATACGCTCTCGCCGCTGATCCAATGGCCCTCATACTCAATGTTTTTCTCTTATTTTCATCACGTCTTCACTATGTAACTAATCCTTAATTCTAATGAAATAGAATCATGAACAAAATCAAAGCACTAGAGTTAGCCTCTCCACTAAACCGGACTTATTCATTCATTCAAACATGACCAACCTTGGTCTTTCATTTCAAATTTCATTTCATTTCATTCCAAATGCCGGGGGAGACTTAGCTACTCTTTTGTTTCAATTTCCATTAACAATTTCTAAGTTGAGTGTTTCAACTCATAAGTTCACATGTTGAGTTGTCATACTAAAAAATATTTCTTTTCCAATCATGATTGCTAAATCGTTCAATAGTCCATAATTATACATTAAATTCAACTATTCATCATGTAACTCATGAAATATTATTTTCACATTAAAAACCACATCACTAGTTATTTAATCAAAGATGAATATTTATACATCATGAATTGTCACACCATTCTCCATTGAGAATAATTCACATCACTAGTTATTTAATCAAAGATGAATATTTATACATCATGAATTGTCACACCATTCTCCATTGAGAATAATTCACATCACTTCATATAGTTCCTTTTTATTCGTATTTCTTTTCTAATATTCCACTTTAAGTCTTTTGCAACTTACAACTTTGTACAAATGCAAGTGTAGAACTTATAGTTCTAAATTATACTTTTATTCTCCAAACATACTCCACTTCATGCAAATAATTCTCAAATTATTTTTCATAAACTCCACATATTTTTAAAATAATAAATATATTTTTTCCATATTTTTTTTGATCATTAAAACACAAAAAAAATGTTTTTTCCCCAATATAAACACACAACCAATACCAAGAGTCGAACCAGCAACCACAGGGAACCCAACCGAAGGCACAAGCCACTAGGCCGAATGCTTCACGCGCTTATAAGAGAGGGCAAGAGCATTAAGTGCTCTCGGCCAACTGATTTATTTTAAAAGTGTTCGGAACAAAAGAATGGTGTCAACGGGATTCGATCCCTCAACCTTGGAGAATACCCACATATATACTGTAGCGATTAAGAGTGATCCGACCACTCGAGCTATGGGCTCGGGTTGTCACTAGTACAATTCGAATTTCATTTAAATCAATGCTCTCTGTTATTTAAAATACATCGATGTTCATCAACATCTTACTTCAATTTGCTCTTACTAATATACTGTAAAAATTCCAGATTAATCATTTCCATTATGAATTTTACTCCAGTATATGAAAATAATTTTCTTAATGATTAAACATATTTTTCCCCAACAATTAACACATTTCTACCATACAATTTGGTTAATTTGATATACTCCTACTAATGCATTCTCTTTCGACATTTTAATTTCACTAAGTTCTACATCAATTTTCTGCTCTTATTCATTTCACAACCATAATAATTGCATCCTAATTCATTCGTTACAACGTCATAACAAATATTCCATCTTAGCACATAAAGCGACATTGTCAATCTACCAATTTGCACATAATTTTTTATGTTAATAATGAAGGTTTCTTTACACAATTCATAGCCATAAACATATCGCATACACTTGAATTTTAATAATAGAAACACATACAATTTGCATATCAACGATTCAATCAATTTAGATAATTTTTCCAATTAAATGTGCACTCTTATTAATCATTTTCATGCACCATTTTTCTAATTAAATCTAGCATGTATTCCTATTTAGAAATAGGAAAAATTTACCCACCTTAGTGAAGAAAGTACAACTAGCAACCTCCTAAACGAATGTCCTTGCCACCAGAGCGGTCCTCCTCCTAGATGCGCGCACCCGAGCTTCAAGAACACCAAAACCGAGAGCCTCCCCTTGTGATGCCGGCCTTCCTTCTTCTTGATGCAACCCCAACTTTTCCCACACACAAACTCAATCTTTTACTCACTAAATAAACTACTAGATGATGTATTTAGACTATAGGTTGGAGGAAATAATTTGCATAAGAATACTAGCCATGGGGGGGGGGGTATTTATACTAAAAATCTAGGGAAATGGATGGCTAAGATTGAAGGAGGAGTTAGGGACAAATGGCTATGATTTAAGGAGGAGTTATACTAACCACCCATAATCAAGTAACCACCACCACCATGATCCCACTCAAATTTTTGGTTTCCCTCCTAAAGCTCCAACCGGCCAATGCTAGGAAGGTGCACTTTGCACGTGTACGTGCAATGCACGTGCATGCAAATGCCTCCAAAAATTTGTACATTTTATATAAAAAAAAAATCTTTAAATTCTACATTACAAGTTGTATTTAAAAATAAATTAGCTCATGGGCTTTAGTTTTGGGCCAAAATACTAATTATAAAAAATATAAATTAAATTAAATTTGGGCTTTTTAAAAGAAAGGTTTTTTGTCTATTTGAAAAAAGGCTTTGTATAAAATAATTGAAAGCACGTATTTAAAAATCTATACTCATCATAATGAAAATAATCATAACATTTAATTCAACCAAAAATATTGCACGTGCACACTACGTGCAAAATCAAATAATTTTTCATTAAATAAAAAATCGGGGCATTACAACACTCCCTCCTTAGAATAGTTCCGTCCCCGGAACTACAGTCAAGAGCGAGAAAACACTCACAACAAAAACAAAAAGATACAAAGATACAATCAAGCAAACAGCTCAGGATAATCCTTCAACATCCTCTCCTTAGACTCCCAAGTAGCCTCTTCAACCAAATGGTTCCTCTAGACTACCTTGACCATCGGTATCGTCTTATTCCTCAAGATTTTTTCTCGACGATCAACAATCTCGACAGGAGACTCGATGTAATTCAGATCCAACTGCAAACCTTCCGGCACTTCAGGCAAATGATGACTCGGATATGGAATATAACCTCTAAGCATAGACACATGAAAGACATTGTGCACCTGAGATAACTCTTCCGGTAATTCAAGCCGGTAAGCAGTTTTTCCGATCCTTTTCAATATCTTGTACGGGCCTATAAACCTCGGGGCTAACTTTCCGCCTTTGCCAAATCGAACCACACCTTTACTGGGTAATACTTTCAGAAAGACGAAGTCACCGACCTCAAATTCAAGGTCCCTTCTCCGGTTGTCTGCATAGCTTTTCTGCCTGCTCTGAGCTTCTACCAACCTCTTCCTGATCAGATCAATCTTCTCAGAAGTTTGCTGCACAAGCTCAGGACCAAACAATTGACGCTCCCCAACTTCAAACCAACAAACAGGTGTTCTGCACTTCCTGCCATACAAAGCTTCGTACGGCGCCATCCCAATGCTAGCCTGAAAACTGTTGTTGTAGGCAAACTCTACCAAAGGTAAATATCTTTCCCAACTACCTCCAAAGTCTAGTACACAACACCGAAGCATATCCTCAAGAATACGGTTGACTTTCTCGGTCTGCCCATCGGTTTGCGGATGAAAAGCAGTGCTGAAATCCGTCTTGGTACCCAAAGCTGTCTGAAGACTCCTCCAGAAATGCGAAGTAAACCGCGCATCTCGATCAGACACAATAGTTGACGGAACACCATGAAGCCGGACGATCTCGCCAACATACAACTCAGCTAACTTGTCCATCGAAGCAGTGAGTTTCATCGCCAAAAAGTGAGTGGACTTGGTCAGTCGATCGACTATAACCCAAATCACATCATTGCCTTTAGACTCTTAGGCAATCCCGTAATGAAATCCATACTGATGTTATCCCACTTCCATTCCGGAATAGGTAACGGCTGTAGTAGACCTCCGGGTCTCTGATTTTCGGCTTTGACTTGCTGACAAACCTCACACTTCGCCACAAATTCAGCCACATCCCGCTTCAAACCTGACCACCAAAAATGCTGTTTGATGTCTTTGTACATCTTAGTACTCCCAGGATGTACCGAAAAAAGAGTAGCATGCGCCTCCTGAAGAATACTCTCTTTCAGGTCCGCCTGATTTGGAACACATAGCCTATCTCCAAACCACAACACTCCATCCTTGATTTGAAATCCGGGCAACTTGCCAACACCAATCTACTCCTTCATCTCCAAGATATCAGCATCAACCTCCTGACTTGCAATGATCCTGATGGAACTGCGATGAGTCCCAGGAACACGGATTGGTGTGCGTATCGATCATAAAAGCTTAACAGATTTAATACGTGATCTAACCCTTTATAGCGGAATCTAGGGTTCACGAATTATACCTGCGACGAGAAGAAGACGATAGTTTCTAGCAACCTCGAGCCGTCTGCGACCCCAAGATCTTCTGCACGTATTCCTTCCTCGGGTTGGACGTCGTGTGGGTGACGGTCTCCCAACCTTTCTTCTCCTTGGCTGACCTCTCTTTCTCTCCTTATGTGAATCACGAATTTAGAGAAAACTTCTTATCTTTTGATAATGATCATGACGGCCAGAGAATAGAGGATATATATAAGGCTACGGCAGGGACCATGAGGAGAAATTAGGGTTAGGTCTCCTAACGAATCTGGGTATCCCGTGTTCAGCCTGAATACACAACCCAGGCCCATTAACAATAGCTCGGTCCACTAAGGAGCTATTGTTGCACTACCTTCCTAATCCCAAATTATATTTATGGGCTCCTTTTATTATATGCTCGTTCAGCTCCCCATGTTAAGATATCGAATGTTCGTCGATCAAATTAAGTTACTGACAACTATATTGATCAACATCTTTTATCCTTAAGTAGTACCACTCAACTTTATTTGTCATGTCGGATGTAATCCACCTGCAGGGTTTACATGACAATCCTTATGAGCTCCTTAAGGGGACATCATCAACCCGACATATCGGGACATGGATTCCTTTTACAATCAACAGCCCATCATACATACAATGCTATTACCCAATTCATAGAGGTTGTCGATCTATAATGAATCTCACTCTTTTATGAGTCAAAGTAATGCACACTGCATATACATGTCTGTTATTATATCTGGATTAAGAGCATAAGCATCCATAATAACAGAGGTGTTTGTTCTCTTTTGTAGTCAGTACAAAGAGAACAACCTCAAGTGGTCCTGTTCAATACACACAAAGTGTACTAGTGTAAACCTATAGTCAAGATAGACTAATACCATATTACACTACAACCTTTCCAATGGATTATCCAAGTCCATCTAGGTTGTGAACTATTTATATATTCCATAGGAAACTGATAATATGATCTTCTGTGTGTCACCTCACACCATATTATCAACCTTATAGAATATTAGATACTTGCATTAATATTATAATAAACACAATATGCAAACATATGCCCATATGATTCTCATTCAAAAAATAATGAAATAAAGTTAATACAAAAGTGATGCTTTCAGTATATAACCCTAACAATCTCCCACTTATACTCAAAGCATTGCTTTTCAGTATACTGTTACAAATCTCCCACTTATACTTAAAGCTATGCTGCTACGCATCTGACTCCCATTCCCTCAACATGACTATCAAAAGCCTTAGCTGGTAAGCTCTTAGTGAAGGGATTAGCTAGGTTGTCTGCTGATGCTATCTTGATCACATCAACTTTTCCTTTCTTTACGAAATCTCGTATTAGGTGGTACTTACGCTCAATGTGTTTACTTGCCTTATGGGCTCGTGGTTCCTTCGAATTTGCAACTGCACCACTATTATCACAATAAAGTGTAATAGTCTTAGGCAAATTAGGTACCACATCCAAGTCCAATAAGAAGTTTCTGAGCCAAACCGCTTCTTTGGCTGCCTCAGAGGCTGCCACATACTCGGCTTCCATGGTAGAATCAGCAATACATTTTTGCTTGATACTCCTCCATATAGTGGCTCCACCTCCCAAAGTAAATACATAACCTGAGGTTGATTTCCTGGAATCCCTATCTGACTGAAAATCTGAGTCTGTATACCCCAAGGCAACTAAACTATCTGCCTGGTAAACTAGCATGTAATCTTTAGTCCTTTTCAGGTACTTCAAAATATGCTTTACGGCAGTCCAGTGCTCTTGTCCCGGGTTAGACTGATATCTGCTAACCATGCCAACGGCAAAGCAGATATCTGGTCTCGTACATAGCATTGCATACATTAAGCTTCCTACTGCTGAAGCATAAAGAACTACTTTCATGTTCTCTATCTCTTTAGGTGTCCTCGGACACTGCTCCTTTGATAGGACAATTCCATGCCTAAAAGGTAAGAAACCTTTCTTAGAATTTTGCATGCTAAAACGAGTTAGTATAGTATCGATATAGGAAGCTTGGGACAAGCCCAACATCCTTTTCTTGCGATCTCGTAGAACTTTGATCCCAAGGATGTGACCTACTTCTCCCAAGTCCTTCATATCAAACTGTTTGGATAACCATACCCTTACGTTAGATAATACCTTCACATTGTTTCCAATGAGCAAGATGTCATCCACGTAAAGTACTAGGAATACCACTACGTTTCCGTCACACTTTTTGTATACACATGATTCATCTTGACATTGATCAAATCCATAGGATTTTATCACCTGATCAAAACATATGTTCCAAGATCTGGAAGCTTGCTTAAGTCCATAAATGGACTTCTTGAGCTTACAAATAAGATGCTCTTGGCCCTTTTCAATGAACCTGTCTGGTTGCTTCATATAGATGTCTTCCTCAAGACTTCCATTAAGGAAAGCTGTCTTGACATCCATTTGCCAAATCTCATAATCAAGATGAGCTGCAATAGATAAAAGAATCCGGATAGACTTAAGCATGGCTACTGGCGAAAAGGTTTCCTCATAATCAATACCCTCTCTTTGAGTAAAACCTTTTGCAACAAGCCGAGCTTTAAAGGTTTCAACCTTACCGTCTGATCCTCTTTTTCTCTTATAGACCCACTTGCATCCAATGGCTTTTACACCAATAGGTGGTTCTACAAGCTCCCAGACTTGATTAGAATCCATAGATTCTATTTCAGATATCATTGCTTTTTGCCAAGACTCTAAATCTTTATCTTGGAGTGCTTCATTGTAGGTACAGGGATCATAATCTTGTTCTTCAGGGACAAAGTCTGATGACTCTCCCAAGAACATATATCTATCAGGTTGTATCACAACCCTCCCACTACGACGAGGCACTATCGATTGTGGTGCAACATTTGTGACACGTTGTGAAGTTACTGGTGGTACATCCTGTTGTACTGTTGGTACTGAAGTATTTGGCGTCTCACCTCTCATTTCTTCTAGAACAGCTCTACTTATGGGTTTATGGTTCATCACATAGTCTTCCTCTAAGAATCGAGCATTGGTGCTAACAATGATCTTCTGATCCTTAGGACTATAAAATAAACCACCTTTCGTTCCTCTTGGATAGCCTACAAACAAGCGTACTTCTGTACGAGATTCCAACTTATCGGCTTTCCCATTCAGCACGTGTGCTGGACTACCCCAAATCCGAATATGTTTCAGACTAGGCTTACGCCCAGTCCACAGTTCTGTGGGAGTAATTGGTACTGACTTAGAAGGAACCAAGTTCAAAATATAAGCTGCAGTTTCTAAGGCATATCCCCAAAACAAATCTGGTAAATCTGAATAACTCATCATTGATCTAACCATCTCCATAAGAGTCCTATTCCTTCTTTCTGCTACACCATTCTGTTGGGGTGTTCCAGGTGCTGATAATTGGGATGTAATCCTAGCCTCTGACAAATAGTCCCTAAACTCCCCAAAGAGATACTCGCCACCACGATCTGAACGTAATGACTTGATACATTTTCCATGACGTTTCTCCGTTTCTGCCTTGTACTCTTTGAATTTCTCAAAGCACTCAGACTTACGAAGCATCAAATAAATATATCCATACCTTGAATAATCGTCAGTAAATGTGACAAAATATTCAAAGCCACCTCTAGCCTGGATAGTCATGGGCCCACACAAATCAGAATGAACCAATTCCAACACATCTTTGGCCCTATACCCCTTTGCCTTGAAAGGCCTTTTGGTCATTTTACCTACCAAGCAGGATTCACAGACTGGTAGTGCCTCCACTTCCAATGAACTCAAAGGTCCATCTTTAACCAGTCTTTGAATCCTTCTTAGGTTAACATGCCCCAATCGCAAGTGCCAAAGATATGTTTGGTTCATACAAGAAGGTTCTTTTCTCTTATTTATGTTAGAAGACATATTATTCATTTCCATAAGTTGCATCGTGGGCGAAATAGGATTAATGACATATAGATTATCAACCAATGCACCAGAACAGATAAAATGCTTATTTTTTCTAATAACAATATTGTCATTAAAATAAACTGAATATCCATCCTTAACTAGCATGGAAACAGAAATTAAATTCCTTCTAAGTGAAGGTGCATAAAGACAATCTCTCAATGTTAAAGACTTATTTCTACCAAAAGATAAAATAACATCTCCTATTGCAACGGCCGCTACTCTTGTAGCGTCACCCATAAACAAGCATATCTCTCCATCACCGAGCCGTCTGGTTTCCTGGAACCCCTGCAATGTATTGCAGACATGATTAGTGGCTCCTGTATCTACACACCAGGTGTCGGTAGATAACACCGCTAAACATGTTTCAACAACTAGTAAATGAGATATACCTTCTTTGTTCTTTTATTTGAGAAGTGGACAGTCAGTCTTCCAATGTCCTGACCCTTTGCACTTGAAACACTTGCCTTTCGGCTTTTTCACAGCGCCTTGAGGTCCCATGCCCTTCTTTGCTGAGTTTACTTGTTTCTGAACTTTCTTCTTCTTACCACCTTTCGGCTTAGAAGTAGAGTCCTTTTCAGTCACATAAACATGGGCATTCTGCTTGAAGAGAGCTTCAGCATCCTGTAGTTCTTTTGCAAGTTCTGCCAAACTATACAACCTTTTGTTCATGTTGTAATTAAGGCAAAACGAGTCAAAACTTTTAGGCAGAGTCCCGAGAATGATATCGACCTGGGTTTCCCCATCGATTTCAGCACCAAGGATCTCCATCTCATTTAGATGACCCATCATCTTGAGAACATGATCCCTTACTGGTGTCCCCTCAGCCATAGATGCATTCATCAAACTCTTCATAGCAAATTGCCTAGCTGCTCTACTCTGATGTCCGAAGAGTTCCTTAAGGTTGTACATCATATCATAAGCTGTGGGCATGGCCTGATGCTGATGCTGCAGTACATTTGACATAAATGCCAAAATGTAATACCGCACCATCTCATCTGCCTTATTCCACTTCTTATAAGCCTCTTTGACATCTTCATCAGAGTTAGCATCAGGCTTAGGTGGGCATACTTCATTGAGTACAAATTTGTACTCTTCAGCAGTTAAGACAATATCCAAGTTATGTTTCCAGTCAATATAATTAGGTCCAGTAAGTTTGTTTTCTTTAAGAATCACCATAAGTGGACTGAAAGAACCCATTTTTGAAATCCTGAGAATCACATAAAAAAAAAAATTATGTAGGGCAAAACTTTTTGAATTAATTAAATATTGATTCCCTCAAAACAATAAAAAAAAATTCACCAACACCTTAAACACCATGAATTTAGCATGCCACGATAGTGTGGACGTATACAAATTCAATATTTGTTCAAGTAGGTTTCTCCTATTAATTTTACTATCATGTCAACACAACTTTATGACAAATAAAATTAATCTGTTGGTCTTGCCCTGGTCCTACAAATAATAGCAGTGACTCCGATGGGGAGGATACCATTATTTGTATCTAAGTGTATACCATTGCTTAATACTAAGTCCATTATCTTGTATTGAGTTCCTTCAGATGGAGAAGTGAACACATACTAGGTAACTTTCTACAATTATCCCTAAGGAAGTTTGTACTGATGATCCATAATTATACTCATCCGATATGGAGGAAAGCACTAAAGCCAACACGCAAGTATAATTATATCACCTACAAACCAGCAATGGAGACCTTGGGATTCATGTTAAATGAATTCCCTCTCCCACTTAGTTATTTAACAATGAGGGTTTTTCTACTAGTTAATTTATGTCCATGTTGTCCATTATTAATGTGATCCTAGTTTTTCAAAAAAATCACAAAATAATAAACATGCATAATCAGAATAAGCAATAATGGCAATAAATTTGAAAATAAATATCCAACTATTATGGCCATCTTTCCTGATTCTTCCCCGACTGTGCGAATCCCAAATCTGACCCTGCGCGGAGCTATCCGGGGTTCGACCTGACCCGGTCAGGTCGCGGGGTTCGGGGCAGCGCCCCATTTTTTTATTTTTTTATAGGTTTGGCTGCCCGATTTCTTCATCGAAAACCATCTGTCGATCTCCAGACTGCCTAAAAACAGCATCTCCTCCGGCGTCAGAAACAGCCACCACCGCCATCACGATCGATCAAAAAAATAAAAATAAAATAAAATTAAAATTACATCAATCCTATGCCTCCCAAAGGAGTTCACACATAATCTAGATTGAAAAATTAAAATTATAAGCACGATCAACCCTCGTGATATTAATTACATCCACAAAACAACAACAACACAATAATTACATCCACAAAACAACAACAACACAAACAAAACATGCATTGGACCATAATAGTTGGATCTAAGATGCCTCCAAAACCGAGTTAGAACAGATCTACATCTACCGACTATCATATAACACAAGTTTTATTGGACAACATGAATGTAACAATCAATACGCAGATCCAATACCGGCTCTGATACCATTTGATGGAACTGCGATGAGTCCCAGGAACACGGATTGGTGTGCGTATCGATCATAAAAGCTTAACAGATTTAATACGTGATCTAACCCTTTATAGCGGAATCTAGGGTTCACGAATTATACCTGCGACGAGAAGAAGACGATAGTTTCTAGCAACCTCGAGCCGTCTGCGACCCCAAGATCTTCTGCACGTATTCCTTCCTCGGGTTGGACGTCGTGTGGGTGACGGTCTCCCAACCTTTCTTCTCCTTGGCTGACCTCTCTTTCTCTCCTTATGTGAATCACGAATTTAGAGAAAACTTCTTATCTTTTGATAATGATCATGACGGCCAGAGAATAGAGGATATATATAAGGCTACGGCAGGGACCATGAGGAGAAATTAGGGTTAGGTCTCCTAACGAATCTGGGTATCCCGTGTTCAGCCCGAATACACAACCCAGGCCCATTAACAATAGCTCGGTCCACTAAGGAGCTATTGTTGCACTACCTTCCTAATCCCAAATTATATTTATGGGCTCCTTTTATTATATGCTCGTTCAGCTCCCCATGTTAAGATATCGAATGTTCGTCGATCAAATTAAGTTACTGACAACTATATTGATCAACATCTTTTATCCTTAAGTAGTACCACTCAACTTTATTTGTCATGTCGGATGTAATCCACCTGCAGGGTTTACATGACAATCCTTATGAGCTCCTTAAGGGGACATCATCAACCCGACGTATCGGGACATGGATTCCTTTTACAATCAACAGCCCATCATACATACAATGCTATTACCCAATTCATAGAGGTTGTCGATCCATAATGAATCTCACTCTTTTATGAGTCAAAGTAATGCACACTGCATATACATGTCTGTTATTATATCTGGATTAAGAGCATAAGCATCCATAATAACAGAGGTGTTTGTTCTCTTTTGTAGTCAGTACAAAGAGAACAACCTCAAGTGGTCCTGTTCAATACACACAAAGTGTACTAGTGTAAACCTATAGTCAAGATAGACTAATACCATATTACACTACAACCTTTCCAATGGATTATCCAAGTCCGTCTAGGTTGTGAACTATTTATATATTCCATAGGGAACTGATAATATGATCTTCTGTGTGTCACCTCACACCATATTATCAACCTTATAGAATATTAGATATTTGCATTAATATTATAATAAACACAATATGCAAACATATGCCCATATGATTCTCATTCAAAAAATAAGGAAATAAAGTTAATACAAAAGTGATGCTTTCAGTATATAACCCTAACAGATCCTTGCATTCAAAGTAGGCTGAAGCCTCAACTGAGCTAAAGATGCTCCCAATCCTTGCAAGACAACTTCAATACCGACTCGGTCCAATTCCCCAATCAGATGATTCTGAGTTGTAATCAAACTGGATAAACTGCTCTTGCGACTAAGTGCATCAGCAACAACATTAGCTTTCCCAGGATGATACTTGATCTCAGGTCGCATGTCCTCAAGCACTTCCAACCATCTCCACTGCCTCAAATTCAGATCCTTCTGCTGATATATGTACTTCAAACTCTTGTGGTCTGTGTACATGTTCAATTTCTCACCGTACACGTAGTGTCTCCATTGCTTCAGGGCAAAGATAATCGCAGCCAACTCCAAATCATGAGTCGGGTAATTCTTCTCATGCGGTCGTAGTTGCCTAGACCCATAAGCGATTACTCTTCCTTCTTGCATTAAGACACAACCAAGCCCACGATGTGAAGCATCGCTATAAACATCATACTCAACACCTGCTCTAGGCAAAGCCAAAATAGGTGCAGTAGTCAGTTTCTCTTTCAACTCCTGAAAGCTCACCTCACATTGCTCAGTCCACTTGAAGTTCACATTCTTCTTGCTCAGACCAGTAAGCAGCACGGCTATCTGAGCATAACCTTGAATGAATCTCCTGTAGTATCCAGTCATTCCAAGAAAACTTCTGACTTCCTTCACTGTAGTAGACCTTGCCCAATCTCTCACTGCCTCTATATTCTGAGGGTCAGTTGCCACTCCCTCCTTAGAAAGGATGTGACCTAGGAATGCCACTTCAGATTTCCAGAAATCACACTTGGATAGCTTGACATACAACTCCTGCTCTTCCAGCTTCTTCAAAACTGCTGCCAGATACTCGGTGTGCTCCTCTTCCGACTTGGAGTACACGAGGATATCATCGATAAACACCACGATGAAAGAATCAATGAACGGCCTCAGAACTCTGTTCATCAAATCCATGAAGATTGCGGGTGCATTCGTCACTCCAAATGGCATAACTAAGAATTCGTAATGCCCATGTCGAGTTCTAAATGCAGTTTTGTGCACATCTTCAGCTTTCACTCGAACTTGGTGATATCCTAATCGAAGATCTATTTTGGAGAAAACAGCTGCTCCTTGTAGACGATCGAACAAATCATCAATTCGGGGGATAGGATACTTATTCTGAACAGTGACCTTATTCAGCTCCCGGTAATCGATACACATTCTCATCGATCCATCCTTCTTCTTCACCAAAAACACTGGTGCTCCCCAAGGTGACGCACTAGGTTGAATAAAGCCTTTCTCCAACAGTTCCTCAATTTGCCGTTTCACCTCATCCTGTTCCACTGGAGCCATCCTATACGGTGCCTTAGAAATGGGTGCACTTCCCGGTTGAACAATGATGTTGAACTCTACATTACGATGCGGGGGTAACCCAGGAAAATCATCCAAGAACACAGTCGGATAGTCCCGAACCACAGGAATCCCTTGCACTTCCACAGGAGTCTCTTCCTTGCGGATAGCTGCCACCAGTCTAGAACACTTCTTCTTCCCTTGGAAAGTGACTTCAGGTCCACCTGGAGCCTTCACTATTACCGTCTTGGTTTTACACTCGATGCTTGCACTGTACACCGACATCCAATCAATGCCAATGATAACATCGACTCCCAAGATAGTCAGCTCGATCAGATCAATACCAAAGATTCGATCTCCAATCACAATCTCACAATCAGCATAATACCGATCAGTGGTTAAAGTTTCCCCTGATGGAGTAGCTACTGCTAAGATCTTTCCTGGAAAAATCTTTGGTTCAACTCCCAACACTTTAGCAAATTTAGGAGACACAAAAGTATGAGAGGATCTAGTATCGAACAACACAACAGCTTTCATTCCATTAAGATAAAGTTCTCCTGTTACATAATACACACTCATTACGTAACAGTTCACTAAATAGCGGGAAAAAGAAATGACAAAAACCTCTAAACATCTGCCCTCGTACCAGTGATGACATGATTAACCTCATCGGCATCAGCTTCCGTCAAGGCAAATACTTGCCCTGGTTGGTACGGTCTCTTTCCAGTCTGCTGCGTTGGTGCATTGCTATTACCATTCCGTGGCTTGAGACATTGAGATTTGTAATGCCCCATTTCACCACAGTTGTAGCAAGTTACCGCATGAGGTCTTACCACATTGTTCCCAGGTCCTCCAGCCACACTAATAGCGTTCGCCCCTGTTGGTTTGAACCTTTGTGCAGATGGTTGTCCCTTGAAATTCCCAGAATGCGCAGGCCTCTTTCCAGACTGCCAGTTGTTCCTCCGGTTCTGAACAACATGAAACTGCTCCATGTCTGCTTCCGTCGCTGCTGCTCTCTTGACCAACTTGTCAAATCTTCTGATACCAAGAGGTATCATCCGAGACCTCAAGCTCGGCCTCAATCTATGCTCGAACTTACGAGCCTTCTTAGCCTCATCCATCACTAGTTCCGGAGCATACCTAGAGAGCTGAGTTGTAACGCCCCGAATCCCAAATACATTGAATTCGAGATGTTCTACAGGATCTTTTCACTTTCTTTGGTACAATTTTACAGGGAAATTAAAACTTTTCATCATACATCAGAGATTACATCAAATTACATCTTTCTTTTGCACAGCGGAAGTAAAATACAACAATTGAATACAAGTACAACAGCTTGGTATAATCTTTAAGCATCCAATCCTCTTTAATCTTTAACATAACATTTACCTGCATATCAGACTGTGGGTACGTCAGTTTATTCAACCGACGAACATTATACACGGCCATCCTCTCTATGCCGAAAATAGTGTAACTTAACTTTCATATTTAACAAACACAAACTTATCACAATTCAAACTAAAGGGACTACCCTATTGATGTCGTGTTGTGAATGTGCACTTACTCCTTAATGCATTTATTAATGTTATATGACACTAATGCGCACTTGTTCGGATTCTATGCATCCCATACTACATAGGTCCGAGGGCAAGCCCTTAATCGTTCTTCATTTTCATAGGGTTCAATCGCTCGCCATGACTTACTCTACTTCTGTAATTACAGTGAGTATCCTAGATGATCTATGAGTACAAGCACGTATCCTGGCCCCTGGAGGGGAATCCCACGCCATGTCTTGACTCATCAAGCATGCATTCTGCGGCAATTCAGCCTCCTCCCTGAACACGATCCTCTTGCAGTCACCAAACATCCCACAAGCGTGACTAAAGTCCGGTCATTCTGAGTTGTGCCCGCGCCATGTCTTGACTCATCAAGCATGCATTCTGCGGCTCACACACCCGCACCGTAAACTCTAGTTCTCATACTTATGTTTTCTCTCACTTTCATCACCTCTTCACTATGTACTAATCCTTAGTTTTATTAAAAATCATGAATAAAATTAATCTCTAGAGTTAGCCTCTCCATCAACCAGACTTATTCATTCATTTCATCTTGACCAACCTTGGTCTATTTTCATTTCATTTCATTTCTCGATGCCGGGGAGACTTAGCTACTCTATTTCAAATTTCATTTCACAATCTTCAACTCATAATATTTTCCATGCCGAGTTCTCAACTCCCATGTACATTGTCTTTCAATTCATGATTCCTAACTTTGTTCACTAGTCCATCATTGCACAAAATAGCATATACTTGTCAATTGTCACATCATGATGATTTCACATACTAAATAATGTACACATTTCATATTATTCCACAAGCGAGAAAATACTTGCATCATGTCACACAACTACATCTCTTTTTGCCAAATCAACTCTTAATGTGCCAATTCACTTATTGTTTCAAGTTATAGTTTCATATTAATCATCTATATGAAACCATATGTCTATATATGCTTTTTGACTCCAAACCATAGTAAAATTCATTCAAATAATACTCAAATCATTCCTATAAAATTTCTTATATTTTTATGAGAATTACTATATTTTTTTCACATTTTTTGGACATCTACAACTCCCAAAAAAATATTTTTTTTATAAACTCGAAGGGTGAGAATCGAACCCAGTCACAACAGAACCAGAGCCAAGAGCACCCGCCGTATGGCCGAACTATGCTAGCGGTTATTAAGGAGCGAAATAAATATATATGGTTCGGGTCGCAGTTATATATGTTTATATTCATTTGGTAAAAAAAAATGGTGAAGCCCGGGTTCGAACCGCACCGCTCAGAGAAGCAAACCGCAGTCAAAGACCGCCTGAGCCACTGGCTCGGGTTGTCAAGATACCCAGACAAAGTCCATAAGTGCTATTTTCGTACTATTTTAAAAACAACTCGATGTTCAAATAACCATAGTTTCTTATTGCTTTGGTAAAAATTACTAAAAACTTCCAGATTAATTTTCACTCATGTGAATTTCATACCAGTAAGATAAAAATAATTTTTGTACTATAAAAATATATTTCTTCCCACAAATCAATTAATTACTCATTAAATCTACTATTTCCTTTATTTTCGACATTGAATAATCAATTAGTCTTCTAATCCCTTTTCTTTCACAATTCTCTTATGATAATTCACTGTTATTAATCTTTATTCACAACACATACATCTTTGGATTCATCCATACCCATATTAACAAAAGGATTTATTTTAGCACATGAATAGGTAAAACTCAAAAATACTAACTTTTGAGTAGTTCTACTTTGATGACAACAAAGTAATTTCATTGGTTCATCTATGTCACAAAATATACTACTACTCATTAATTAACATAATTACAACTCAAGTATTCAAGAAAACTCTCTATTCAACTTTTAAAGTGTGCCATTTTTCTTAATCAATTTCATGCTTCAACCATACAATTTACAAGCGATCTAATTGGAAATTTTCATGCATCATGCTAGCAATATTTCACCATCATTCATTCAAACTAATAATCATGGAGAATTCTACATACAATTTAATTTCATGCTAGAATTTCACACAAGTTAATCACATCATTTCAATCCATTCATACACTAACTTTTCGATTAAAGTGGGCTCTTATTAATATTTTTCATGCATAGTGTTGATAATTAAACTAGCATAGATTTCTACATTAGAAATATGAAAGTTTTACCCACCTTAAATGGAGAGAACTAAACAACACAAGCCTTGCAAATGAAAGCACCTCCTCCTAGCCAAAGCGCGCACAAGCTCCAAGCCTCCTAGCCAAAGCCGAATGCTTCTCCTCCTTTGTGATGCCGGCCACTCCAAGCAACCAAAAACCCACACAACTCTCTATCTTTTATAACTCACACTCTTACTACAATAATACTATAGCTTGGAAATATAGTTTGCATATGAAAATAGCCATGAGAGGGGGGGGGGGGGGGGTATTTATACTAGGAAATGAGTGAGATGGAGGGCCAAGATTGAGTGGTTGGTTGTAGAATGGAGGGCCTAGATTGAAGTAGGAGTTAGAAAAATTACCCACATCCATCAAAACTACCACCATGATCACCATGATCAATTTGAAAATCCCTCCAAAAGAATGCATGCCGGCCTAGGAAAGAGAGTGTGCAATGCACGTGTACGTGTAGTGCACGTGCATGCAACTAGGCCAAATTTGTACATTTTTAATTTGTATAAAAAAATAAATTAGTTAAAAAAAAGTCTTCTACATGACAAGTCTTAATAAAAGAGATTAATTCATGGGCTTTCTTTTTGGGCCAAAATAGTTTATTAACATAAATAAAATAAAATACATTTGGGCTTTTTAAGAAAATGGCCTTTTTAATTAAATCAAAACAAGGCTTTAAAGAAAGGCTTTTTGTATAAAATAATTTGAGAACACATAATTAAATATTTATACACATCAATAAAATAATCCAAACAAAATATTGCACGTGCACACTACGTGCAAAATAAAATAATTTTCCATTAATTGAAAAATCAGGGTATTACATGAGTAAACTTGGTTTCGTACTCTCTTACTGACATGCCACCTTGCTGTAGTGACAGAAACTCCATAGCCTTCTTCTCTTGGACGTCGTAGGGAAAATAGTAACTGCGGAATTCTTCCAGAAATTCCTCCCAGCCGAGAACTATGCCTCTCATTGTCCTTTTCATCGACTGCCACCACACAGCCGCATCCTTCTCCAGTTGCAGAGTTGCCAACTTGACCTTGCTGCCTTTAGGGGTCTCCAACACTTCAAAGATGGTCTCTACTTGACGAATCCAGTTGTCAGCCGCATCAGGGTCTGACTTCCCTTCGAACACAGGTGGTTTCATCCGTTTGAACGATTCCACTAGTTTAATCGCTTCGGGCACCGGATTCGCAGGTACCCTTCCTTGGTTCTGATTCATAGCCACGGCGTTGAGCGTCTGATAGACCCTTGCAAGTTCCGTTTCCAAATCCAGACCTTCACCATTTCTAGCTCATCTTCTAGACATATTCTGATGCAAAAGATCCATTAAATTCGAAGTATAAGACATGAATTTTAAATCAACTTGCATTTCATTGAATTCCAAACTTTATACATTCGAATTGAAAAACATTTCTTGACATCAGAATGAAAATAGTAGAAGCTACAACAGTCTAACTCCTACGGTTCCTCTTCACTTCTTGAAGTTCTCCCCGTAGTTCATCAACTTCATCCTTCAGCACATCGGTCAGATTCTTCCTCTTCTCGAGTTCCCATACACGATGACTGAAAACAGAAAAGTCGTCCTTACGCTTTGCCAGCTGAGCCTCCAATAATTCGACTCTCTCTCGTAGTGTCTCTACCTGCCTCTGAAGAAAAGTCACAAGACTATTTGGAACGGGTTCTTCTTCTTCGTCAGAAGAGTCATCAGATGAATCCGGAGGTGGGGTGATCTCTCGGGATTCAGGCTATTCTTCTCCGTCAGAATCTGCTTGCCCTGGGTAGTACTCTTCCTCGGAATCTGCTTGTCCAGGATGGTACTCTTCCTCGATGATATGCCAGTCGTCGTCTCCAGCAGGGTCAAAGTGATCAGCCATCTTAGAAATAGGGAGGAAGAAGCATAAGTCATAAAGCAACACAAATGTAAGTCACTTACATTTAAATCTCTAGACTCAAACACACACTCTAATGTCCACTACTAGGGTGTCGTTCCTTATAAATTTGTACAAGTGTGAAGCGTGGCTCTGATACCACTCTGTAACACCCCGAATCCCAAATACAACTGAATTCGAGAGTTCTACAGGATCTTTTCCACTTCATTAAGTACAATTTTACAAGGAAATTTGAACTTTTCACTTTTAATCAGAGTTACATGAAAGACATTATACTTTACATTGCACAACAGAAGTAAATTTACAACATTTAAATGAATGTACAACAACATTGAATAATCTCTAAGCATCTGTTCCTCTTTAATCTTTATCATGTCATTACCCTGCATACAAAACTGTGGGTACGTCAGTTTATTCAACCGACGAACATTATACACGGCCATCCTCTCTATGCCGGAAATAGTATAACTAATTTTCCATATTTAGCAAACACAAACTTGTCACATATCAAACTAAAGGGAATACCCTAATGATGTTGTGTTGTGATTGTGCACTTAGTCCTTAATGCATTTATTCATGTTAGATGACACAAATGCGCACTTGTTCGGATTCTATACATCCCATACTACATAGGTCCGAGGGCAAGCCCTTAATCGTTTTTCATCTTTGTAGGGTTCAATCCCTCGTTATGACTTAATCTACTACTGTAACTATGGTAAGTATCCTAGATATTTTCTGACCTACGAACTCATGTCTAGGCACCCTGGAGGGAATCCCAACGTACTGACACATGACTCATCATGCAGGCATCCTGTGGTAATTCAGCTCCTACCATAGACATGACACCACCCGTAGTCTTCAAACATCCCACGAGCGTCGCCACCGTGACGGTACTCTGGAGCAGTATCCTCGCCCTGACTCATCATGGGACATCCTGGGATACGCTCTCGCCGCTGATCCAATGGCCCTCATACTCAATATTTTTCTCTTACTTTCATCACGTCTTCACTATGTAACTAATCCTTAATTCTAATGAAATAGAATCATGAACAAAATCAAAGCACTAGAGTTAGCCTCTCCACTAAACCGGACTTATTCATTCATTCAAACATGACCAACCTTGGTCTTTCATTTCAAATTTTATTTCATTTCTTTCCAAATGCCGGGGGAGAATTAGCTACTCTTTTGTTTCAATTTCCATTCACAATTCTAAGTTGAGTGTTTCAACTCATAAGTTCACATGTTGAGTTGTCATACTAAAAAATATTTCTTTTCCAATCATGATTGCTAAATCGTTCAATAGTCCATAATTATACATTAAATTCAACTATTCATCATGTAACTCATGAAATATTATTTTCACATTAAAAACCACATCACTAGTTATTTAATCAAAAAATGAATATTTATACATCATGAATTGTCACACCATTCTCCATTGAGAATAATTCACATCACTTCATATAGTTCCTTTTTATTCGTATTTCTTTTCTAATATTCCACTTTAAGTCTTTTGCAACTTACAACTTTATACAAATGCAAGTGTAGAACTTATAGTTCTAAATTATACTTTTATTCTCTAAACATACTCCACTTCATGCAAATAATTCTCAAATTATTTTTAATAAATTCCACATATTTTTAAAATAATAAATATATATATTTTTTGATCATTAAAACACAAAAAAAAATGTTTTTCCCCAATATAAACACACAGCCGATACCAAGAGTCGAACCAGCGACCACAAGGAACCCAACCGAAGGCACAAGCCACTAGGCCGAATGCTTCACGCGCTTATAAGAGAGGGCAAGAGCATTAAGTGCTCTCGGCCAACTGATTTATTTTAAAAGTGTTCGGAACAAAAGAATGGTGTCAACGGGATTCGATCCCTCAACCTTGGAGAATACCCACATATATACTGTAGCGATTAAGAGTAATCCGACCACTCGAGCTATGGGCTTGGGTTGTCGCTAGTACAATTCGAATTTCATTTAAATCAATGCTCTCTGTTATTTAAAATACATCGATGTTCATCAACATCTTACTTCAATTTGCTCTTACTAATATACTGTAAAAATTCCAGATTAATCATTTCCATTATGAATTTTACTCCAGTATATGAAAATAATTTTCTTAATGATTAAACATATTTTCCCCAACAATTAACACATTTCTACCATACAATTTGGTTAATTTGATATACTCCTACTAATGCATTCTCTTTCGACATTTTAATTTCACTAAGCTCTACATCAATTTTCTGCTCTTATTCATTTCACAACCATAACAATTGCATCATAATTTATTCGTTACAACGTCATAACAAATATTCCATCTTAGCACATAAAGCGACATTGTCAATCTACCAATTTGCACATAATTTTTGATGTTAATAATAAAGGTTTCTTTACACAATTCATAGCCATAAACATATCGCATACACTTGAATTTTAATAATAGAAACACATACAATTTGCATATCAACGATTCAATCAATTTAGATCATTTTTCCAATTAAATGTGCACTCTTATTAATCATTTTCATGCATCATTTTTCTAATTAAATCTAGCATGTATTCCTATTTAGAAATAGAAAAAATTTACCCACCTTAGTGAAGAAAGTACTACTAGCAACCTCCTAAACGAATGTCCTTGCCACGAGAGCGGTCCTCCTCCTAGATGTGCGCACCCGAGCTTCAAGAACACCAAAACCGAGAGCCTCCCCTTGTGAGGCCGGCCTTCCTTCTTCTTGATGTAACCCCAACTTTTCCCACACACAAACTCAATCTTTTACTTACTAAATAAACTACTAGATGATGTATTTAGACTATAGGTTGGAGGAAATAATTTGCACAAGAATACTAGCCATGGGGGGGGGGGGGGTATTTATACTAAAAATCTAGAGAAATGGATGGCTAAGATTGAAGGAGGAGTTAGGGACAAATGGCTATGATTTAAGGAGGAGTTATACTAACCACCCATAATCAAGTAACCACCGCCACCATGATCCCACTCAAATTTTTGGTTTCCCTCCTAACGCTCCAACCGGCCAATGCTAGGAAGGTGCACTTTGCACGTGTACGTGCAATGCACGTGCATGCAAATGCCTCCAAAAATTTGTACATTTTATATATATATATATATAAAATCTTTAAATTCTACATTACAAGTTGTATTTAAAAATAAATTAGCTCATGGGCTTTAGTTTTGGGCCAAAATACTAATTAAAAAAAAAATAAATTAAATTAAATTTGGGCTTTTTAAAAGAAAGGTTTTTTTATCTATTTGAAAGGAGGTTTTGTATAAAATAATTGAAAGCACGTATTTAAAAATCTATACTCATCATAATGAAAATAATCATAACATTTAATTCAACCAAAAATATTGCACGTGCACACTACGTGCAAAATCAAATAATTTTTCATTAAATGAGAAATCAGGGCATTACACGAAGTTCTCCTGTAATTGGGCGGCGGTTCGTCGAAGCAGTGCGAGTTGGGCGGTAGCTGTTCGTCGTAGCCGCGCGCCATCCTATATCGTTGAAGCCACGCGCCGTCCCGGTTCGTCGAAGCTACGAGTTGGGCAGCGGCTGTTCATCGAAGCTGCGCGTCATCCCAGATCGACGACGACCACCATCGCGCCCCCCCCCCCCCCCCCAGACAGCCCACTCACCTTTGTCCCCTTCCCCCTTATACCTCTGGCGTGCCACCTGGGCTCCCTGTCTTGCTGCATCCAGTGATGCCATCGCACGACGCGTGTGACGTGCGGTGGCGACGCAGCGGCGTGCGACGCCGGTGGCAAGGAGCTCTAGCCCTGTCCCCTCCGAGATCCCACGTCGGGGTTGAGGCAGGAGCTGCCTTTGCTTCCAGATTTGAGATCTCGACGCCGACGGGGAGATCTGAGTTGCTTTTGGAGTTGGGGGTTTGGGGGTGGTTTGATTGGGGTTGGTTGGCCTTGCTAGATGTTTGCCCGGATGTTCTTCGCGCTTGCCACCATGTTCATTCTCAGGGCCAATCACGGAATTCTGCGGATATGATTTGGTTTTTGCAAGGGTTGGTAGTGCATGTGAAGAAGCCGGGTGTGCTTCTCTATCTGCAAGTCGGTATGATGAGCGTGTTATGATGTTTTGCACGGTTGTGGAGCTTGGGCCCGAAGATGGGGTCCCTCTGTGGTGTGCGCTGTAACGCCCCTGCCCCTCAAAAGATGGTTAACCAGATTGGTTACTCTTGATCATAGGCTATATTATTTATATATTATTTTATCTGATTAAATTACCGATGTGGTACTATTTCCCCACACTCTACTCCGTGCCTCCCCCGTGAGCAACTCACGTGAGTGACGACGCCACATCAGCCAAGCTTGATCGAAGTCAAACGGCCAAATGAAATAGCCAAATGCTATTTCACACCTTGTGGGCCCCTCCCATTTCACAATTCACATCATTCCATTATATACCATTTAATACAATTCACATCATTCCATTTTTATTACCACTTTACTATCAGCCAACTTTTAAACCAACTTCCCTTTTATATATGGGAAAAAGGAATATGTACAGCTTGCTCATTTAGTAAATAAGTAATTGATGATGTGACATACATGTGATTAGACAATCTTTAAAAGGGTTAATTGTCCAATGTATCACATGCATGCCACATAATCAATTGCTCATTTACTAAATAAGAAAGTTGCTCATATCCCTTTTACCCTTTATATATATATATACTATTTGCCCGTGGGCACGTGCCTGCGGCACGTCTTCGGAATGATACAAAACAAGAAAAACCCTATAAACAGTAAAACAACAATTATGTAGCTCAAGTTTGAATAGTATGACAATAATTAGTTGTAAATAAAAGTCCATGTTTCTATTAGTATATGTTGAAAAATAATTATAAATGAGAGTGTAAAATCTAACTTTTTAGAACTTTAAGTGTGAAAAATGATGAAATTTAACCGTTGAAGAGATATTTGCTATCTTCAATATAACATGTGCAATAAAAAAAAACATAAAAATTCTGAAAATTTACAAACCTAAAATCTTAAAAATCTAAATTTCTAAGTAAATAAAGAAAGAATGGGAGAGAGAGAGAGAGAAATATGAAAAAGTGGAGAGAAGAGAGAGAAAGTAATAAAGTAATGAGTTTTTTAGTTTTGGGGGGAAAATTTTGGTTTTGGGGTTTGAAATTTTAGGGGGGAAATGTGTTTTGTGAGGTTAGATCTGGGCCTTTGATTTTGGGAAGATTGAAGGTGAAACACTTGATTGCTTTCTTTCTATTTTATTATATAGATATATACTATATATATGTATTTGAAAACTACGGGGTGTTACACACACCCCCTTCAGAAATCAGCATCCTCGCTAAACACGGGCATGCACAATCTAGTGCAGGATCTCCTTTCTAGCCGTTGAGGAGCAACTGCTCTTCTATCCACCCGATTATTTATGATCCCGGAATACACCGCCCGATCAATCATAATCCCGAATTTTAATTGAGCTGCCCTCCTATCTGTCCGACTAATTATGATCCCACAGTACACCGCCCGATCAATAACAGTCCCGGATTTAATTGAGGGCTGACCACAGTTCCGGAGTACACCGTCCGACTGGGTCTATAGTCCCAGAGTACACCGCCCGACTATACATACATGCTCCACACCCCGATGTCGAAAGTCGGCTCTGATACCATTTGTAACGCCCCTGCCCCTAGCTCGGACAATTTATACAATTTATAAAACAAATTAGATACTATGTAGTACAACTGCCCACCACAGACTGTCTCTCAAAAGTTGGTTAACCGGATTGGTGACTCTTGATCATTGGCTATATTATTTATATATTATTTTATCTTATTAAATTATCAATTTGGTACTATTTCTCCACACTCTACTCCGTGCCTCCCCCGTGAGCAACTCACGTGAGTGACAACGCCACATCAGCCAAGCTTGACCGAAGTCAAATGGCCTAATGAAACAGCCAAATGTTGTTTCATACCTTGTGGGCACCTCCCATTTCACAATTCACATCATTCCATTATATACCATTTAATACAATTCACATCATTCCATTTTTATTACTACTTTACTATCAGCCATCTTTTAAACCAACTTTTTATATATATACTAGGATTGCCCGATTGCCCATTGACACGTGCCGTGTTTGAAATAGTGCACCTTGTTTGATCATATAAAATAGTTTTGAAGATCAGCAAATTAATTGAAGTAGGAAACATAAAGCAAAAAACATATTATATGAGTTCTTTTAAAATTTTTTGAATTATTTTTTAAGTTTTTAAATTTTAAATTATTTTAGTTTTTAAAATTTTTTCAAAATTTAAAATTTTTATTTTCTTAATTTTCTGAATAGAAGAGGGATGGAGAGAGAAAGAGAGAGAAAGAGAGAAATAAAAAAATATAGGAGTTGTTTTGGGTGGGGGATTTGAATTTAAGTTTTGGGGGGAACTTTTGGAGGGAAAATATGTTTTGTAAGGTTAGATCTGGGCCTTTGATTTTTTTGGGGATTGAAGGAGAGCCACTTGATAGCTTTCTTTGTGTTTTATTATATAGATATATATATGGGTAAAAGGGATATGAGCAACTTGCTCATTTAGTAAATGAGCAATTGATTATGTGGCATGCATGTGATACATTGGACAACTAACTCTTTTAAGGCTTTTCCAATTACATGTATGCCACATCATCAATTGCTTATTTACTAAATGAGCAAGTTGCTCATACCCCTTTTTTCCTATATATATATATAAATATATATATATATATATAAAAGGTTTCTTCGGTTGCAAACGAGTTTGTGTGCACAGACCCGTGCGAACTTTAATCTGAGCCGTTGGATCTTTCATCCAACGGATCATATATTTTTTTATAATATTTTGCCTTAACACGCCGTTTCCAACGACGGGTTAAGGCAAAGATATAATCTCATAACTGTATACAGTTCGTCTTCCTCGTCGACTTTTTTCCTCTATCATTCAGGTGATTCTCTCTCTCTCTCTCTCTCTCTCTCTCTCTCTCTCTCTCTTTTCCGTCCGTTGCTCCTCAAACCGTAGTTCTCCTCCTCCGTTTGCACCTCCACCTCAGTCCGCTCCTTTTCCTCTTCGATCCCCCTATAATCGCTCTATCCCAATCTCTACTCCAAACTTCCAAACCCAACTCTTTCATCCCAAAAACAAAATCCTAGTTCGCAGCTTGGCCTACATTGGTGAAATTCAGATTTATATTGTAAGGTAATGATTAAATCTTTGCCTTAGTAATTGTAATTCTGTTGATTTTAAAAATATTTTTGTTGCTTTCCACGATTTTACCATATAATAAAATTGCCTAAAAAATTTGTAGATGTAAAAATTTGTAAGTAGTATTTTGATGAATTTATACGGTGCAATAGTTGTTGATCGGTTGACGATATTGTAGATCGAGTTGTATTTATAATCGTGCCGAACATATTAAATTACTTAGAACAATATTAGTGCAGTTAGATTATAAAACCCTGCAAACGACATCCAAAAAATACGAAACCTTGCGAGTAGGATGGTCTCACGTAGCACAAGCAAACCGACCTTGTAGAAGTTAGTTTCGACTCACGGTTAAAGAGATACGGCCGTGTATCCCTTTCGGTTGAAAAAAACCAAAATGAAGTGATACGCAGCCGTATCTCTCGAACCGTTACTCGAAACTGACTTCTACAAGTTGGGGTGGCTTGCGCTATGTGAATTCAAGTAAGGTGCAAAGTTTTATAAATTTTGGATACCGTTTGTGCTGTTTTCTCACGTTCCTCGCATTAGAAGTTAATGACTTGGAATTTTTTAAGTGCGGTTAGATTAGAAAACCCTGTAAATGACATCCAAAAAATACAAAACTTTGCGAGTAGGATGGTCTCACGTAGCACAAGCAATCCGAACTTGTAGAAGTCACTTTCGACTAATGGTTAGAGAGATACGGCCGTGTATTGCTTTCGGTTGGAAAAAACCCAAATAAAGTGATACACGGCCGTATCTCTCGAACCCAAATAATGTGATACTTTTGATTGTATATATGTGGTCAATTGAACGTTTCTTTTTTGTACAATTAGATTATTGGTGTATTTAATCAGAGTGCAATTTGTGTATGTGTGCATTTTGTGTATTTGTGAACTACATATGTTGTTGTGGGTCTTGATGTTGTAGGTCATTGAATATATATGCCGAAGTCAACATTTTTTGTTTTATAAATATATTACTGGTGTTGTATTTAATCTTAGTGTAATTTGTGTATGTGTGCAATTTTTGTGTTTGTGAACCATACATGTTGTTGTGGATGTTGTTGTTGTAATTAGTTAGTGATGCTGTTTATTTCTGAGGCACGTGTGGAAGCACCAGGTGTGAGTTCGAACTCAATTTGTATTGAAGGAGATTGCTGCTCGTCTGCCGACCTTCGGTTGACCTTCTGGGGCCTACGATGAGCTCGGAAAGGCGTTGAAGGTTGGGCTCGGATCGGAAGGGTCGGATCCGAGGTCTTGTGTACCTACAGACGGTCCTGAAACACCGGGGTTTGTCCCGGTGGCGGACCCTCCGACGCTCTAGTCAGTCTCTGTGAGAGAGTAGCAATAACTAGGTATATTTAAGTGGCAAAAGATTGATTACCTTCCAAAGGTGGGTGAGGGTCTAGTATTTATAGAAAATCCCAACCGGGTTTGGTTCCGCTTGGGGGCCGGGTTTGGATCCGAAAGCCCATGGGCCTGACGTGGCAGAAGGCCCAGGGGGTTTAGGGCGGTTGTTGTGATACCGGGAGTGGTATAGGACTGACGTGGCGAAACCCTTGGCGGTATTTGGAGCTGACGTGGCCCATCGTGAGTCCTCTGTGCCTCTGGGGGAATCGGAGGGCCTAGGCTGCGCCAGGTCATCCCTCCGCCCCGCCAGAGAGGGGGGACGGCATGAGGGACTGCTCCGGATCGGACTCCGGGGGATACTGAGGCTCGTCAGTACGAGGAAGCCGGCACTGTGGGGGCAAACACGAGGTTCGGCGCCGACCCTGAAGGGGTCCGGAGCCGAACCAGGTCGGTATTCTTGCTTTTCTGAGTAGGAATTGTATTGGGCCTTGGATGGGCCTCAGGCCATTTTTACACTGTCACACAAGCCCCCCACTCCTGCAGGGGGTGCGGGAGCTAGCCGTGGAGGAGTGTTCATGATTGTAAAAAATGGGAGGGCGGATCACAGGGCCTTCCTGGTGGTGTTGTCCTGAAGCTTGGATAGAACCTCGAGCTAGTCGAGGGTCAAAGTGTAGGTGAAGGTGATGGCGAACCGTTGCTTCTTCCTGAGAAGAGTACCCGGGTGCCAGACCGAACCTCGAGAGGAGGGGGAATTATGGGCTGGTAAGGGTGAAGGCGAGCCGTTGTTTCTTCCTGAGAAGAGTACCCCGGTGCCAGGCCGAACCTCGAGACGAGGGGGAATTACGGGCTGGTAAGGGTGATGGCCCGCCGGTGGATCTTCCGAAGAAGAGTACCCAGGTGCCGGACCGGACCTCGAGCTGGCGAGGAATTACGGGTCGGTGAGGGTGAAGGCGAGCCGTTGTTTCTTCCTGAGAAGAGTACCCCGGTGCCAGACCGAACCTCGAGACGAGGGGGAATTATGGGCTGGTAAGGGTGATGGCCAGCCGGTGGATCTTCCGAAGAAGAGTACCCAGGTGCCAGACCCGACCTCGAGCTGGCGAGGGATTACGGGTCGGTGAGGGTGAAGGCGAGCCGTTGTTTCTTCCTGAGAAGAGTACCCCGATGCTGTAACACCTCGAATTTGTAAAATACCGTAAATATCTATTTTTATATATTTGGAGTGGTGAAAATTATTTTTGATATATTTTATTTAAATATTGATATCGGTATGGATATTTATGGTAGATTGGTATTATTGATATATATTGAAGCCATGAGTTGAGATTTTATGTGAATAAATATTGTTTATTTTATTTTATAATTTTGAAGGATTATTGCGAAATAATTGCAATGTATTTTGTATTGTTGGTACTATTAAAGAAAAGAGTTGGGGTTTACTTGAAATATTTTGGAGGTTTAGGGGTCTATTTGTAAATATCCGTTTATAAAAAATATTATTATTATTATGATTTTATCTCTACTACTATAATGGGAGAACACCTTAGTGTAATTTGTCCTCAACCCAAATATTTTCGAAAGTGGACCAGTTATGGACTAGCTGTGGTAAAAATTT
The DNA here is from genome assembly GCA_017893485.1 of Hemerocallis citrina. Taxonomy (NCBI): domain Eukaryota; kingdom Viridiplantae; phylum Streptophyta; class Magnoliopsida; order Asparagales; family Asphodelaceae; genus Hemerocallis; species Hemerocallis citrina. Next base: position 144,144,669 of record CM030362.1, read on the forward strand.
CCGAAAGTGGACTAGTTTGGTAAATATTTTCTGGAGTGGACCAGTTCGGCAATTATTTTCTTTAAATATTCTCCCATTCCTTTTCTTCTTCTTCCCTTTCTTTTTCTTTCTCCCGATCGATGCCGCACCCATTCGGCCGATGGCTTCCCCCGGCCGAATCCACCCTTTTTCTTCATCATCTTCAAATTAATTTGGAGGGGTGGCTAATTGGAGGACGCTCTAGCTAGTGGTGGAGTCGATTCGGAGAAAGGGCTTAGTAATGGTATATCTCTTTTTAATTATTTGTGTATTTTCGTATGCCTTTAAATTCTTTTGCTTAGTAATGGGATATAGGGTTGGTGAGTGGTTCACTTTGATGTTAGGGTTAAGAAATTAGTAAGTTGATGGAGAAGTTGCAAGTTGCTAATAAATTAGGGTATTGGATTTGCAAAAGATCATTATATATCTAATAATTATCTCTTGTATGATAGTAGAAATTCTTGTTAGGTTATTAGAATTATTTGGGGAGTGATTTTAGTAATTGTTGGGGGATAAACATCCCGTAGGAATTTGAATATTACGTGCAATGCACGTGTGCATCCCAGACGTTCGATAAAACGCCTGAGTGATATTAGAAATATTATTATTATTTTCTGTGATTGATTTGAATGATTTGAGCCTTAATTGTGTTAAAATCTGATAATAGGATATATTAGCAAATTTGGATGTGGAACGGCATGCTGGCGCATCGGATCTTCACGGGATGCTACGTGAGTATGATCTTTTTATTTCATGTGCATAATATGCTATGATTAATTTTAAAATATGGTTGGGTGTGATGTGTAAAGTGTATTGAATATAGAAAGTTCATAAGTAGGATACGGAGTAAATTATGAGGTGTAAGAAATTATTATATATGTATGGGAGTGTGCTGTTGTTTGTAGATAAATATTGATATGCTTCGGGGTTGTAATGATTAGATTTATGTATGTGAATGTATGTGGATGTGTAATGTGTGATCTCGTGGCTGATGTGATGAGATGGAACACATGGGGTATATGATATGATATTGCGATGCGATAACATGATGATATGAGTCATTTGGGGTATGGGTGATATGCGGGTGACAAATTGGGAATTTTATGTGATATTGTGATGTGAAATGAACATGGTGTGTGTGTGACGGGTGAATGGAAAATGAAAATTTTATATGATATCAGTGAGATTAATGGCTTGTGTATGTTTATGAATTTCCTGGAGTTTATATGCTTTTCCGTTATGTTATATTGGTGAAATTAGAGTATAAAGGAGTTATATGGTAAATGAGTTATTTTATAAAGGAGCTGTACTGTAACGGAGATATATAGTGTTATATTATAAAGGAGTTATATTATACAGGAGATATATTTACATATGGAGTTCTATTAGAAAGGGGAGATATGTGTAAATGGAGTTTTACTATAAAGGAGATATATATTATAAATGAATATATATGGAGATATTTTATAAAGGAGTTGTTATAAAGGCGTATATAATAAAGGAAATATACGGAGTTATATTATAAAAGAGTTCTATTAAAGGAGTTATTCTATCAAGGTGTTATACTAAAGGAGTTATTTATAAAGGTGTTATATTAAAGGAGTTATATATTGCCCCAAATTATATTTGGGGAACAGGAGTTGTATATATATTTATTTATATATTGCCCCAAATTATATTTGGGGAACAGGAGTTATATTGTGAAGGAGTATATAATAAAGGAGATATGTATGTGTATATAAAGGAGAATTAAATATTGCAGTGCCGCACAATCTCCCGGGGTTTGGGCTAGACCCCACAGGCCCGGGATACACCCGGGAACAGGAGTTATATTTATATATTGCCCCAAGTTATATTTGGGGATCAGGAGTTATATATTGCCCCAAACAATGTTTGGGGATCAGGAGTTTCCCTCGCTGGTATAGGGCCAGGAGGAAGACGTAGCCTCGGACGTGTAAGACTCTGTGTGAGCATCGATCCGCGTGATATATTTTGTTTTGATTAGCCTTTTGGCTTTAGTCTTGGTTGGACAAGCGCGCAACTGTACTTTCAATCCAGCCCACAAATGGTAGATGCTTAGGACACCTGGATCTGGGTGATGTGGTGGGTTCGCGGGATTGAAATGTACGGGATGGGAGGCACAGAGATCCCTGTGTTGTACGAGGAGGTCAGTTGTGTGGGCACTGAAAAGGAGAAAATATAAAGGTGAATGTGTATTGAAAGAATATATGTTTATGTAAAGATACGGATGTTATGATATCTTGCGGAGATTACTTATATTATGGGAGATATGAATATACTACGAGGGAGATATATATGTATGTGTGTGTGTGTGTGTGTGGGTATAAATTGGCAAATGGATGAACAGGAGTAGAGGAGAGTGAGAAAGTAAAGTAAAGAAATAATAGAGTTTGTATGTGAACGAATGTTAGAAATAAAGAAAAGGAGTTATGCAATCATGAATGAAAGGTAAGGTGCGATATACCATGAGAATGAAAAGTTAAAGTAAGCGGTATTATGAGTTATGAATGGAGATTGAAGTAAAATACAGTAGGATATGAGTGGTTCCACCTTGGGATTGTGTCAAGGAACTACCTGCCTACTATTTCTGTGGAAATAGTAGGAACTACCTGCCTTGGCTCAATTCGCAGGGGGAGTTGGTAAGAAAATGGTAATGATTGATGGAAATGAGAAATAAAGCAAAGTGAAGATAAAAGTAAGTTAGTCATAAATTAATTTGAATAATAGCGAAGTGATATAACGGGATGAGAATGAGTTATAAAATATATTTTGATGTGATAAGAATGAGTATTTAATAAGTGATATGTGTACGATGTGATGAAACGTGAGTGAATTGCAATTGGTAACGAAGTGTTATATTTTGACATAAGAAAGGAATCAATGTGGATATATGCTTACGTGATAATATGGGTTATAAGAAAGAAATGAACGCGGTGTTATGAAATATGAAATTGAGAAAGAAAGGGGTTATGAATGGAAATGAGTATTTAAGAATATGAGTTGTGAGTTCGTAGATGTAAATGCCTGAAAAATGAAGTGCGTAGTAATAAAAGTATGAAGAAAAGAGTTAGGGAATTTATGGGAGTATTTATGGAAATAAAGAAACGATGAGGTAGTAGGAATTATGAAGTGATAAGTATTTGTGTAGGGGATTCCAATTTAAAATGAATGGATTGAATGGAAATTTGTATTGTGCGAATATAAAGTAAGGATAGATATGAGGTTGATGTGAAATATATAGTGGAATGTGTGAGTATGGGTAATTTTATAATTTGATACAGATTCGAAGAGTAATTGGATATAAAGCAGTATTTATGATGTTTTAAAGTTATGAGGTTCAAGATGTACTTTCTTACTCGATGTTTGTAAGTTTAAAATTATTTTCGTTATACATCTTAATTTATTTGTTAGATTTTTAAATTATACTCACACCAGAAATGGCTAACCCCTTAATGTTTGGGGGGTTAGGGAGTCCTTAGACTACCCTAGATCCCCCACTGTTGCAGGATCTCATCAGTGCAGAGGTGATACATGGAAGTTAATTAAATAGTTCTTTTATATTTATTTTAAAGTTTTATGTATAGATTTAGTTATGTAAATAGTAAATTTTGTGGTTTAAATTGTATTATGATTGTATAAGCCTGTATATGACGATGATGAGTATAGTGTGAGGTGGTGTGGTGTGCTGGTGACCCGTACCCAACTCGTCGTAGAGTACTGGACGCTGTGGTAAGTTTTACAAAGATTTTTCTAAAAATTTTACCTCGTTTTCAAAGAAATTTATGGTTTTTATTTGATCATTGATAATTCGTTATGAGTTTGGCCCCCAGAGCGATATATATTATTGCCTGTATGTTTCTGCTCATTTTGGCCTGGGGAGCCCGTAAATTTATTGTATATTTTGTGAGCTACGGAATTTTGAGCAGAATTCCGTAAGCTTTTTGTGTTTCGGGGCAAAATTTACAGGGGAGACTGTCAAAATTTTTCCTGAAATATAACTTTCTTAGTTTATGATTAAAGTGATATAGAAATTGAAAGAATTGAGTTTGGAGTCAAAAAAAAAAAAAAAAAAAAAAAAAAAAAAATTGGGGCGTGACAGTTTGGTATCAGAGCTTAGGTTAACTAGGATAGAGTTTGTGATGGTTTGTATCCTAGCGATCCTGTCATGTGAGTATGGGTTCACTATTGCTAAGTCGTGGCGATGAAGTTGTTTTATGCGTTGTGGGTGTTTTGCATTATAGCATTGCCATGTTTTTCTTTGAAGCCCCAAGCGATAAATTGTACACCATTATAGAGTTTTGTTATATGGGTTGTTGTATGCCAAGTGTGGCTATTTTTCTTGGAGTCTTGTGTATGACATATAGGTGTATATCCTATAGATTGTGAGGTGATGTGTTGTTGTGGTCATTATACTTTGCCGGGAGATGGGTTAGTAGTGGAGGCTATATGTATGGCTGATGTATGGTAGAAGTGTGATGCCAGGAGGGTTCGGGTGAGATAGACCGATGAAACCCGGTTTCTGATGGAATGAAATGCCTTGGACGATGAAAGTATGTCCATTGGGTTGGTGGTAATACCCAAGGAGAAGATTAAGGAGGTGGTTGGTAAATTCTTTGATGTATGAGATGATGGTTCCCTGAGGTTGAGTATTGAATATCGGGAGTTGAATAAGGTGACCATTAAGAATAGGGTGACAGATGTCTGAAGTAGAAGAAGAATATTTGTATTTATTACGTCCCAGGAGTGGACAGTACTAGAATTATTCAGTCAATTTGGATTTTTCTTCGACCACAGAGAATGACATGACCTTGTAGGTGGGCAATTTATTAGTACAGTTGTTCATTCTACAGCTGATCAATCGAATTAGGATTCAAAATTTTGCTAGTTGTAGAGGGTATATGACTTCATTTTGGACGAGATTAATGGATTAGCCTATTTTGAGGTGTGTAGATGACGAGGAAATTATGTAGATTAGTGGCGATTAAGACTTTAAGTTGCTCAGTTGTTGAAAGTTCAGTGGTGTGTTATGTTAATTATTATAATTGGGAGTTTGGGAGATGGTGAGGAGAAGGTATCCAGGATTGTTCGGACAGTTTTCTTAACCCCTATAGCTCGAGGACGAGCTTCTTTTGAGGTGTGTAGAATGTAACACCTCGAATTTGTAAAATACCGTAAATATCTATTTTTATATATTTGGAGTGGTGAAAATTATTTTTGATATATTTTATTTAAATATTGATATCGGTATGGATATTTATGGTAGATTGGTATTATTGATATATATTGAAGCCATGAGTTGAGATTTTATGTGAATAAATATTGTTTATTTTATTTTATAATTTTGAAGGATTATTGCGAAATAATTGCAATGTATTTTGTATTGTTGGTACTATTAAAGAAAAGAGTTGGGGTTTACTTGAAATATTTTGGAGGTTTAGGGGTCTATTTGTAAATATCCGTTTATAAAAAATATTATTATTATTATGATTTTATCTCTACTACTATAATGGGAGAACACCTTAGTGTAATTTGTCCTCAACCCAAATATTTTCGAAAGTGGACCAGTTATGGACTAGCTGTGGTAAAAATTTCCGAAAGTGGACTAGTTTGGTAAATATTTTCTGGAGTGGACCAGTTCGGCAATTATTTTCTTTAAATATTCTCCCATTCCTTTTCTTCTTCTTCCCTTTCTTTTTCTTTCTCCCGATCGATGCCGCACCCATTCGGCCGATGGCTTCCCCCGGCCGAATCCACCCTTTTTCTTCATCATCTTCAAATTAATTTGGAGGGGTGGCTAATTGGAGGACGCTCTAGCTAGTGGTGGAGTCGATTCGGAGAAAGGGCTTAGTAATGGTATATCTCTTTTTAATTATTTGTGTATTTTCGTATGCCTTTAAATTCTTTTGCTTAGTAATGGGATATAGGGTTGGTGAGTGGTTCACTTTGATGTTAGGGTTAAGAAATTAGTAAGTTGATGGAGAAGTTGCAAGTTGCTAATAAATTAGGGTATTGGATTTGCAAAAGATCATTATATATCTAATAATTATCTCTTGTATGATAGTAGAAATTCTTGTTAGGTTATTAGAATTATTTGGGGAGTGATTTTAGTAATTGTTGGGGGATAAACATCCCGTAGGAATTTGAATATTACGTGCAATGCACGTGTGCATCCCAGACGTTCGATAAAACGCCTGAGTGATATTAGAAATATTATTATTATTTTCTGTGATTGATTTGAATGATTTGAGCCTTAATTGTGTTAAAATCTGATAATAGGATATATTAGCAAATTTGGATGTGGAACGGCATGCTGGCGCATCGGATCTTCACGGGATGCTACGTGAGTATGATCTTTTTATTTCATGTGCATAATATGCTATGATTAATTTTAAAATATGGTTGGGTGTGATGTGTAAAGTGTATTGAATATAGAAAGTTCATAAGTAGGATACGGAGTAAATTATGAGGTGTAAGAAATTATTATATATATGTATGGGAGTGTGCTGTTGTTTGTAGATAAATATTGATATGCTTCGGGGTTGTAATGATTAGATTTATGTATGTGAATGTATGTGGATGTGTAATGTGTGATCTCGTGGCTGATGTGATGAGATGGAACACATGGGGTATATGATATGATATTGCGATGCGATAACATGATGATATGAGTCATTTGGGGTATGGGTGATATGCGGGTGACAAATTGGGAATTTTATGTGATATTGTGATGTGAAATGAACATGGTGTGTGTGTGACGGGTGAATGGAAAATGAAAATTTTATATGATATCAGTGAGATTAATGGCTTGTGTATGTTTATGAATTTCCTGGAGTTTATATGCTTTTCCGTTATGTTATATTGGTGAAATTAGAGTATAAAGGAGTTATATGGTAAATGAGTTATTTTATAAAGGAGCTGTACTGTAACGGAGATATATAGTGTTATATTATAAAGGAGTTATATTATACAGGAGATATATTTACATATGGAGTTCTATTAGAAAGGGGAGATATGTGTAAATGGAGTTTTACTATAAAGGAGATATATATTATAAATGAATATATATGGAGATATTTTATAAAGGAGTTGTTATAAAGGCGTATATAATAAAGGAAATATACGGAGTTATATTATAAAAGAGTTCTATTAAAGGAGTTATTCTATCAAGGTGTTATACTAAAGGAGTTATTTATAAAGGTGTTATATTAAAGGAGTTATATATTGCCCCAAATTATATTTGGGGAACAGGAGTTGTATATATATTTATTTATATATTGCCCCAAATTATATTTGGGGAACAGGAGTTATATTGTGAAGGAGTATATAATAAAGGAGATATGTATGTGTATATAAAGGAGAATTAAATATTGCAGTGCCGCACAATCTCCCGGGGTTTGGGCTAGACCCCACAGGCCCGGGATACACCCGGGAACAGGAGTTATATTTATATATTGCCCCAAGTTATATTTGGGGATCAGGAGTTATATATTGCCCCAAACAATGTTTGGGGATCAGGAGTTTCCCTCGCTGGTATAGGGCCAGGAGGAAGACGTAGCCTCGGACGTGTAAGACTCTGTGTGAGCATCGATCCGCGTGATATATTTTGTTTTGATTAGCCTTTTGGCTTTAGTCTTGGTTGGACAAGCGCGCAACTGTACTTTCAATCCAGCCCACAAATGGTAGATGCTTAGGACACCTGGATCTGGGTGATGTGGTGGGTTCGCGGGATTGAAATGTACGGGATGGGAGGCACAGAGATCCCTGTGTTGTACGAGGAGGTCAGTTGTGTGGGCACTGAAAAGGAGAAAATATAAAGGTGAATGTGTATTGAAAGAATATATGTTTATGTAAAGATACGGATGTTATGATATCTTGCGGAGATTACTTATATTATGGGAGATATGAATATACTACGAGGGAGATATATATGTATGTGTGTGTGTGTGTGTGTGGGTATAAATTGGCAAATGGATGAACAGGAGTAGAGGAGAGTGAGAAAGTAAAGTAAAGAAATAATAGAGTTTGTATGTGAACGAATGTTAGAAATAAAGAAAAGGAGTTATGCAATCATGAATGAAAGGTAAGGTGCGATATACCATGAGAATGAAAAGTTAAAGTAAGCGGTATTATGAGTTATGAATGGAGATTGAAGTAAAATACAGTAGGATATGAGTGGTTCCACCTTGGGATTGTGTCAAGGAACTACCTGCCTACTATTTCTGTGGAAATAGTAGGAACTACCTGCCTTGGCTCAATTCGCAGGGGGAGTTGGTAAGAAAATGGTAATGATTGATGGAAATGAGAAATAAAGCAAAGTGAAGATAAAAGTAAGTTAGTCATAAATTAATTTGAATAATAGCGAAGTGATATAACGGGATGAGAATGAGTTATAAAATATATTTTGATGTGATAAGAATGAGTATTTAATAAGTGATATGTGTACGATGTGATGAAACGTGAGTGAATTGCAATTGGTAACGAAGTGTTATATTTTGACATAAGAAAGGAATCAATGTGGATATATGCTTACGTGATAATATGGGTTATAAGAAAGAAATGAACGCGGTGTTATGAAATATGAAATTGAGAAAGAAAGGGGTTATGAATGGAAATGAGTATTTAAGAATATGAGTTGTGAGTTCGTAGATGTAAATGCCTGAAAAATGAAGTGCGTAGTAATAAAAGTATGAAGAAAAGAGTTAGGGAATTTATGGGAGTATTTATGGAAATAAAGAAACGATGAGGTAGTAGGAATTATGAAGTGATAAGTATTTGTGTAGGGGATTCCAATTTAAAATGAATGGATTGAATGGAAATTTGTATTGTGCGAATATAAAGTAAGGATAGATATGAGGTTGATGTGAAATATATAGTGGAATGTGTGAGTATGGGTAATTTTATAATTTGATACAGATTCGAAGAGTAATTGGATATAAAGCAGTATTTATGATGTTTTAAAGTTATGAGGTTCAAGATGTACTTTCTTACTCGATGTTTGTAAGTTTAAAATTATTTTCGTTATACATCTTAATTTATTTGTTAGATTTTTAAATTATACTCACACCAGAAATGGCTAACCCCTTAATGTTTGGGGGGTTAGGGAGTCCTTAGACTACCCTAGATCCCCCACTGTTGCAGGATCTCATCAGTGCAGAGGTGATACATGGAAGTTAATTAAATAGTTCTTTTATATTTATTTTAAAGTTTTATGTATAGATTTAGTTATGTAAATAGTAAATTTTGTGGTTTAAATTGTATTATGATTGTATAAGCCTGTATATGACGATGATGAGTATAGTGTGAGGTGGTGTGGTGTGCTGGTGACCCGTACCCAACTCGTCGTAGAGTACTGGACGCTGTGGTAAGTTTTACAAAGATTTTTCTAAAAATTTTACCTCGTTTTCAAAGAAATTTATGGTTTTTATTTGATCATTGATAATTCGTTATGAGTTTGGCCCCCAGAGCGATATATATTATTGCCTGTATGTTTCTGCTCATTTTGGCCTGGGGAGCCCGTAAATTTATTGTATATTTTGTGAGCTACGGAATTTTGAGCAGAATTCCGTAAGCTTTTTGTGTTTCGGGGCAAAATTTACAGGGGAGACTCTGTCAAAATTTTTCCTGAAATATAACTTTCTTAGTTTATGATTAAAGTGATATAGAAATTGAAAGAATTGAGTTTGGAGTCAAAAAAAAAAAAAAAAAAAAAAAAAAAAAAAATTGGGGCGTGACAGATGCCAAACCGAACCTCGAGACGAGGGGGAATTATGGGCTGGTAAGGGTGATGGCCAGCCGGTGGATCTTCCGAAGAAGAGTACCCAGGTGCCAGACCCGACCTCGAGCTGGCGAGGGATGACGGGTCGGTGAGGGTGAAGGCGAGTCGTTGCTTCTTCCTGAGAAGAGTATCCCGGTGCCAGACCGGACCTCGAGTTGGTGAGGGGGAGTTACGGGCCGTTTATGGGGCGAACCGTTGTGCCTTGGGGTTGTTCTGAGTAGTGTGGTCCGTTTTTTTGCGGAGCATTTTGGGGGCGCCTGGGGACCTGTGCAAGATTTCCATTTCCTAGGTGCGTTAATGGCGCCGCTAAGTAACGGTATGGCGCATGGTCTTCCGTCGTTTGGTTTTCCCCACATCATAATGGCCGGCCCCTGGGGGGGGCTTATAAGTACCCCCCCCCCCCTTTTCTCGTTGTGGTTCAAATCCAGGCAAAGGTGGTCTGTTTGGCCCATAAAGGTGTCTGCTTCGGCGGACGCCTGTTTTTTGAAAATTCTTGCCCCCGGGTTTTGTCGGAGAGGTAGTTTCTTTGTCGCCCGATCTTCTCTTGGATCTGATGGCCCTGAGGTGGCGGTCAGATCCAGGGGGGGTCCGGGCGAGAGGGATAGCGACCGAACGTCGAAGGGTGAGCCGTCTGCAATAGCGGAGGTTCTATCCTTCCGAGAGGGATGAAGGGCGTTCCGGGCCGGTTGTTTGCAACTGCGAAGGTTCGGTTGCTGGAGTGGGCTGGGCCTTTGCAGTTGCATCAACTGGCTCGGGATGGAGCACTTCTCTCGGCCTTCGGGTGTTGACCTGCTTTTGACCGAGGTGCTTGCCGAGGGGGGCGTCTTGAAGCTTTGGGCCCTGGGTAGATGAGTAGTTCTCCGATTGGAGGCTGACTATTCTGTGTCCCAATAGGGCTCCAGGTTGAGGCGGTTTCGGTCTCACCCGGGAACAGTTCGGGTCTTCGGTCGATGACGCTGTAAGCCCCGAGCTGCTCGCGGGTGAAAGGGGAACCGGCCCAGTCTCGGAGCCCGGGGCGTCTGTCTGAGGACGGCGCCTTAAATCTTAAAAATAAAAATGTTCCCTCCTCCGAATACTTCTTCTGCGCTGGCCTCCGTGACTGGCTGCCAGCCTGTCAATGGATGATGTCAGCGTCGCACGTTTTGAGGATGTGGCGCGAATTCTTAGGCGGCAGTTGCATGTCGGATAGGTGAACAGTACTCGCGGGAATCGAGGAGTCGCTTCTATCTCCCATAAATAGTCCCCCCTCTCCCCTATTTGTCCACTCCTTTCTCTTTCAAAATAAAATTTTTCAATACTTCAGCGCTCATCTTCGCGTCTTGCTGTACCGGACTTGCCCTTCCGAAGTAACCCCAGGTGAGTTAGCAAGCCTATTTAGTCTAGGCATAGATGGATAGGGCTCAGTCTGGCTCGTCAGCATCGACGTCTGGGGGGGTGGAGCCTATCTCTGACTCGACGTCCTGGGAGGAGCCCGTACTCGAGGAGGAGCCAGTGCATGCTGACGGGTCTCCTGACACGGTTTCGTGGGAGGAACCGGTGGTTGAGGAGGCGGCACATGGTGCGAGGTTGTCGCGCTCTCGTCGTCCCTTCGTGGTGGAGAGTAGTGGGTCGGAGGAAGCGACTGATGGTTCGGACGACGTCCGTGTTTTGGAGTCGGCTGCCGAGGGAGAGAGAGGCGAGGGCAGCATTGTAAGGAGATCCATGGTTCCGGGGGTAGGTCCGAACTCCATGCCGACTGGTCGGGGGCCCTTATTCACTCCTTCGTCGGAGCGGTCCGAGAAGAGGAAGAAGGCTCCGAGGAAGGTAGAGTGGGGAACTAGTGGCTCGAGCCAGGGGACTGGTTCGCCCGTGCAGCCGAAGCATTTCCGTCAGTATCCGGACGACCTGTCCGATCAGGAGCTCTTTGGCGTGCAGGCCTATTCGCCGAGCCGGACGAGAGTGTTGATGGACGCGATTCTGACCACCTTGGATGGCGGGGACTTGGAAGTCTTGCAATTGGCGTACCACATAGGGCCTAGTTACGAGTTGATGCTGCCGAGCTCTACTCTTCGCCCAACCGATCCCTTGTCTGCTTGGTACTGTGTCTTCCCTGTGGACGCGTTTATTTCTGGACTGAGGTTGCCGATCCATCCGTTTGTTCGGGAAGTGTTGAACTGGGCCTCCCTGGCGCCGATGCAGTACGGGCCGAACTCTTGGGAGCAGATAATCAGCTTTGTACTGACGTGCGAGGAACAACGGGTGCCCTTGCATTTGAACGTGTTCCGCGCGTTGCTGGCGCTTTGCCCGGCAGCCGAGGGGGTTTACTATATCTCCCCCCGGAGTACGCGGAAGGTTGTTCATAGCCGTCTTGATTCTTTTAAGGACTGGAGGAAAAAGTATCTGGTAATTCGGAGTGAAGAGCCCTGGGACATCCCGACTCGATGGAATTACTCCAAGCCGAGTTATCCTGCGCTGGGGCAGGGAGATCTGACGGTCGAGGAGTGGGGGCTTGTAGAGCGTCTTCGTTTGTCCCCTAGTATTAATTGGACTACGGTGACGGAGGTTCGCCTGGCGAGCGTTGGACTGAGCCCCGCCGTTCTCCGTATGTAGTTGTTTCTTTTCCCTCGATCCTTTCGTACATTCTCGCTCATTGTTCTTAATGGTTATTTTCTGCAGATATGGATGAGGCATCGATCCAAGCAAGGCGGCTCGCCATGAAGAAGGAAAATGCCGAGAAGAAGAAGAAGGCGGAGGCGGCGAAGAGGCCGAGGGAGCTGCCCCTTGTTATCTCGGAAGTCCAACTCGAGCCGAGGACCAAGAGGGGTCTCTCCGAGATGAGCAAGGGCGCGGCTTCTTCGAAGGGTCAGGGCGCAGCGGGGGCCCCTGTTCTCGGCAAGGGGAAAGGTCCCTGGGTCGAGGCCGAGGAAGAGGATCCGGTGGTGGAGCTAATGCGGCAGCGGTGGGCTCCTGACTGGTCGGTTCTGACGGGGGACCGTCTGACAGAGGAGACCCAGGCCGTTGAGGTGGTGGTGAAACTGGCGACCCCTCGCGATCGCAAGGTGATGGAGGGCGAGCCCGTAGAGATGGCGTTCGCCCGCCTGGCGCGGGCCACTGTGCAGGTAAGCCTGTCGACTCTGTATCTCCTTGTTGATTTTTGTGTCGAGGCCTGATCTTTGTCTGCCATTGGTTGTAGGCTTGCATACAGGGGGCCAACATCAAGAACCTGTACGAGGCGTCCCTGGCTCAAGAGCGAGCTCGGGCGGAAAAGAGCGAGCTGGAGGTGAAGGAGATGCGAATCGAACTCGAGGGTTCGCAAAAGAGAGAGCAGCAGTTGGGGCTCCAGCTCATGGCCAAGGATGTGGAGTGGGGGAAGGAGATGGCCTCCCTGAAGACGAAGTTCACCAAGGAGGCGAAGGAGGTGTTGCACACGGGTCAGCAGATGGTGATCGCGGCCCAGGACAAGAGCTATGAGAGGGCCCTTAGCCATGTGAGGCATTTCTTCCCGGCCCTCGATCTGTCCAATTTTGAGTATGATATGGAGATCGAGGGGACGTCGAAGACTCCGGGTGAAGAAGGGCCCGCCGCCGACCCCTCGGCCGACGCTCCCGTGGATCCGTCCGTCGGCGCGGAGGTGGGTCAAGGAGTTGTGTAATTTTTGTCTTTCTTTCCCTCTCCCTCGATTGTGTTTGCCTCCCGCGGACTGGCCACCGCAATTTTTTGTAAGAAACACTTGGATTTATAGTGGTAAGAAAAGTTTTTGACCGGCCGGTTGTTTTTGGGTCTGGACATTTCTGAATCTTCTTGAGAATGTGCGTTGAGTTGGTTGGTTGTGTTGTAGGTCGCTGGAGGGGGGCTCGGAACACTGATGAGGCTTGTAACTTTTGTCGGAATAAGTCCGCCGTCTTAAGCGTGGAGGCGCGCCGGTTGAGAAGAGCGGTGTGGGATCGGGAGCTTGGCGGCGCGGACCTTAGACAGGCCGGGCTTAGAACTTTGGTGCCGAGGTCCTCTCCCGGGGGGTTACCTCGCGACATCTTTGTGGAGAAGGAGACGGGGGTGCTTTGTTACAAGACGATGTCGGGTGCTTCGTTCTCTTCCCTCGTGGGTTGACAGGCGGAGGGGGTTCCCTTTGCGCTGCTGCTGTTGCAGTGGGCGCGACCGGATGACGCCTTGAGCTCTGTGGTTGGAGGGTCGAATGTGGCTGAGGCTAAGGAGCACCATAACGAGGGGAGGGGCCCCTAGTTGCTTGACCGAAATACTCTCCGTTCCTCGTTGGGCCTGAGGGGCCCTGATCTTCCTAATTTGAGATGAGTGGAGCGGCCTTGTATCGGTCTTTGTTTTTCTTTTGTTTTATTTTTCCTCTTTGGAACGAAAATAAAAAGGGGTATGAAAGGAGAATCCTTTTCCTTCCCCGCTCCGGTCAGTAGTGTAGTACGCAATGTCGGAGGCAAGGTCTGGCTCCATCGTTCCGCAAGGGATCGAAGAGGGGCTTTAGGAAGGACTTTTGGTCCGGACTCGTATTGCGATTATCGAGACATTTGGGTTCGGACAAAAAGGGATGTCTTTAGCATAAGGTAGGGAGGGCCGCTAAGGCAGCTTTTTACAAGTGAGGGTTTATACAAAAGCAGATTTACATTTAGCCGGGTCATAACCTATGCTCGTTCGGCGTCGAGGGAGAACACACCTCCCCCGACGGTGGTCATGTAGCACGACCGCGCCGCTTCTTGGCTGCCTCGGACGATGCCGACTCCTTGAGGGGTGGGGAACTTGAGCTTCAGATGGAAAGCCGAAGGCACTGCTTGTAGGGAGCATAGTCCAGGCCGGCCAAGTATGGCGTCGTAGGCCGTCTTGATGTTGACCACCATGAAGTCCATGGATTCGGTCCTTTTGACAGGAGTCGATCCGGCGGTAACGTCGAGGGTAACAATTCCTTCTATCACGACAGGGACGCCTGAGAACCCGTGCAGGGTGTACCCGGCTGGCTTGAGTTTGCCTCGGGGTAACCTGAGATTTTCGAAGGCATCGAGGAAGAGAATATTCACCGAGCTACCGTTGTCGACGAGGATCCTGCGGACCTCATAATTAGCCATGTGAAGGTTGATGACGAGGGCATCGCAGTGGGGCAGGCGGACTCCTTCAAGGTCTTCCCCTGAAAAGGAGACCGGCCTTGATTGTAGTTTGGGTGAGGGGTCGTCTCTGACAGCGTTCACCTCTCGGATGAAGGCTTTTCTGGAAGTTTTTGATTCACCTCCCATCGGCCCTCCGTGGACGCAGTGCAAGATAAAAGGGATATCTACGGCTCCCTCGGAATCGGGGTCCCGACTCTGGGTCTGGTTCGGAGGAGGATTCGGAGCCGATTGGCTCCGGTTCCTAGCGGCTCGCCGATCCCGTGGGCCTTCTCGGGTAAATTCTCGGAGGTACCCTCTGGAAATGAGCCCTTCAATTTCGTCTTTCAGGGCTCGGCATTGGTCGGTCTCATGCCCGTGATCTCTGTGGAAGCGGCAGTAGAAGCGCTGGTCTCGATTCTTATTGTTATTAGATCGGGGGGGTAGTCGGACAATGCCCTTGTCTTCGATTTCCAAGAGGATGGCGGATATGTTATGCGTCAGGGGGGTGTACTTCTCGAAGCGGGGGACTGGCGGGACCTTCTTCATGGCCCCCGGGTCCCTTGGAGCTTTCTTTGGTGGTTCGACTTCCTCGGTCTTCCGCTTCCCTTTCACGGTGGGATCCTTGGCGTCTTCGGGATTTAGGGCCTCTTCTGCCCTAATGTATTTCTCGACCCTATTAAGGAGGTCGGGAAAGTCGACGGGGGGTCTCTTGGCCAGAGAGGCCTTCAGCTGTTCGGGGCGGACGTTGTGTCGGAATGCCGCTGAAGCGACGCCTGGGTCGAGGGAGGAGACCGACCTTGCCTCCGCGGTAAATCTCCGGACGAACACCCTGAGTGATTCCCCCTCTTCCTGTTTGAGCCTGAGTAATGAGGCGCTGGTCCTTTCGGCCTTCCTGCTAGTGACAAAATGGGCTAGAAAATTCCCCTCGAGCTGGTCGAAGGAGTAAATGGAGCCGGGGGCGAGTTTCGAGAACCACTCGCGAGCAGGACCCCGAAGGGTGGCCGGGAAGGCTCTGCAGAGCAGGGGATCCGAGGCGCTGTGAATCATCATGAGGGTCTTGAAACCTTCCATGTGATCAGCGGGATCCCCTTCGCCATCGTAGGTCTCGAATTGAGGGGGTCGGAAATTCCGGGGTATTTCTGCTTGGAGGATTGGGGCCGAGAAGGGAGGACGGACAGGCCTGTACCCCTGAGGCGCTCTTCGGCCGCCGTCCCCTACGTGATCGAGGCGGTCCTCCATTTCTTGCAGGCGCCTTAGGAGTACGTCGTCGTCTTCTTGTTGGATCGTTGAAGGGCGGGACGCGCTGGCTTCGGCGTCCGACCCTGTTCGGGAATGGGGGGTTTCTTCCCTGGGGGCCCGTCGGAGGGCCCCCAGCATTTCTCTTCGGAAGTCTCGGAATTCCTTGTGAGTGACGGGGGCTCCTTCGGCCCGGTTTGGTTGGTCCGAGGGTTGTCTTCCGACTCGGCTGAGCGCGGGTCTGCGTACCTCGGACGGTGGCCTCGGGCGGTTCGGGGCCGGGTTGGAAGCGGCCCTTCTCCTGCTGCGGGTAATCTTGCGGTTGAGGATTATTCCCCGGAGGTCGGGCTGGACTGGCCGGCCGACGCTCCCTTGGGACTCCCGAGAGGGAGCCTTGTGTTTCGACGGGCGTGGCCTGGCTTTATTGGTGGGTGGGGGCGAGTCCCGTTGGTTGACGGAGGAAGCAGCCCCCTTGCCTTTGGTTGCCATGAGGATTCGGCTGTCGATGGCCTTTGAGGGTCTGGGTCGGATCGGCTTCTGGAGCAGCTGGTTCCCACAGACGGCGCCAACCTGATGCTGTTTATTTCTGAGGCACGTGTGGAAGCACCAGGTGTGAGTTCGAACTCAATTTGTATTGAAGGAGATTGCTGCTCGTCTGCCGACCTTCGGTTGACCTTCTGGGGCCTACGATGAGCTCGGAAAGGCGTTGAAGGTTGGGCTCGGATCGGAAGGGTCGGATCCGAGGTCTTGTGTACCTGCAGACGGTCCTGAAACACCGGGGTTTGTCCCGGTGGCGGACCCTCCGACGCTCTAGTCAGTCTCTGTGAGAGAGTAGCAATAACTAGGTATATTTAAGTGGCAAAAGATTGATTACCTTCCAAAGGTGGGTGAGGGTCTAGTATTTATAGAAAATCCCAACCGGGTTTGGTTCCGCTTGGGGGCCGGGTTTGGATCCGAAAGCCCATGGGCCTGACGTGGCAGAAGGCCCAGGGGGTTTAGGGCGGTTGTTGTGATACCGGGAGTGGTATAGGGCTGACGTGGCGAAACCCTTGGCGGTATTTGGAGCTGACGTGGCCCATCGTGAGTCCTCTGTGCCTCTGGGGGAATCGGAGGGCCTAGGCTGCGCCAGGTCATCCCTCCGCCCCGCCAGAGAGGGGGGACGGCATGAGGGACTGCTCCGGATCGGACTCCGGGGGATACTGAGGCTCGTCAGTACGAGGAAGCCGGCACTGTGGGGGCAAACACGAGGTTCGGCGCCGACCCTGAAGGGGTCCGGAGCCGAACCAGGTCGGTATTCTTGCTTTTCTGAGTAGGAATTGTATTGGGCCTTGGATGGGCCTCAGGCCATTTTTACACTGTCACAGTTAGCGAATGTATATTTGTGTTGAAGGTTGTGAGTGAATTTTATGTATCTGTGCAAATTGTGTATTTGTGCAATACATCTATGCTGTTGGATTTTTTTTATTTGTGGAAAATTGTGAAAATTTATGCAAACTTACATTTTGAAGATAAATTACTGCCAACATTGGATAAACCTAGTACGTTATTTAGGATAACGGTTTAAAATAACTTAACCCATTATTGTGGATAACGGGTTAAGTAGATTGATATTGGCAGGACTTCATCACCTACAGACTAAGTTTTCATAAAGTGCTGCCAATTTCTCTCTACTTAACCCGTTATTGGGAATAACGGGTTAAGATCACTTAACCCGTTATCTTCAATAACGAGTTAAATAAATAGATATTGGCAGTACTTTATGAAAACTTGGTGTGTAGGGGATGAAGTACGACCAATATCTCCTTACTTCACCCGTTGTTCAGGATAACGGGTTAAGTGATCTTAACTCGTTATCCCCAATAACGGGTTAAGTAGAGAGAAATTTGCAGTACTTTATCAATACTTGATCTGTAGGGGATGAAGTCTTGCCAATATCAATCTACTTAACCCGTTATTGGTGATGACGGGTTAGGATCACCAAACCTATCATCGTCAATAACGGGTTAAGTAGAGAGATTTTTACAGAACTTTCGTCTGTGTAGGCTCTATGTGCTTTTGTTGATATATATACAACTTCACATAATTTGTTCATTCACAACAACTTCTACAGATGATAATTTGTTCATTCAGCAATTCACATCAATCTTTGGATACTTAACCCGTTAGGCTTAGTGATATTTGTGGTATCTTCGCCTTTGTGCTACAACTCTTCAAATTTTCAAGATAAAGTTCGGAGAATATTGGGATACGGGTTATATCTTATAACAACTTTGTACATCATACATTACAAACTGGCAAAATACATGTAAATTGAACATACATAGAATGCATACATAACTAAAGCCAATTGCTATTACAAAGTCATTCTTTGACACTTTCACCAAAATTTGCAATTAATTTAGTATACAAGTACATGCTGGGTTTCTTCTCAATGGGTAGGAAGGACTGCTGACACTACATTTTTTTGAATGCATAAGTAGTAGTTATCTTTCCTGCATACAATTTAGTTTACTACTATTACACAGAGGCAGCAATTTTTCGGTTCGTGGGATAGAGTAGTAGTGGGTGTAACCGTATATTCAAAGTACTTAACAACAACTTCTTGACACGCACTCCTCATATTTGTACTATTTGTTGCATGATTGTGAGGTGTGCATGCCAAGAAGTTGAAAAGTACCATGAATACATTGTGACACCCACCACTACTTCGTCCTATGAAACCAGAGAATTGTTGCACTCTGTGTAACAATAGGGAACGAATGTGTATGAAAGAAGGAGAATTGCTACTTCTGCATTCATTAAAAAAGCCCCAAAAGAAGAATTAGGGGAATGAAGAAAAAAAAGGCAGAGTCAGGAGTCCTCCCTACCTATTGAGGGAAACCCAGCATGCACTTGTACGCTAACGTAGACATGCATTTGTCTATCTACTTTTGCATCTTCAGCTTCTTTCTGAAACTTTTTCCCTCTTCATATTCTATAAACAATGTTATGAAGAATGATGAAGGAGTCTCCTTGAACGCAGGCTACTTTCTTTTCCTTTCTTTTCTTTTTTTTCCTCCCTCTTGCAGCAGCCTTCTCCATCTTTTTTTCCCCTTACTTTTCTTGATCTGCTGTATTTTCTTCATTGAAGAAGAAGGCATTGATTCAAAGTTATAGGCAAATGAAGAAGGCAAACAAACAAGAGCAACAAAACAAGAATGCATTGATTAAGTTTTGAAAATGTTGAATGAAGAAGGGAAAAAAACAAGAGGGAAATGAAGAAGTCAAGAAAGGATGCAACAAGAAAACAAGAGTGATTCATGCATTTGTGGAAAGGCTTGAATGAAGAAGGGAAGAAAACAAGAAGGAAATGAAGAAGGCAAGAAAAGAAGCAACAAGAAAACAAGAATGCATTGTTCCCCATATCTAAAAATGTTGAATGAAGATGGGAAGAAAACAAGAAGCAAATGATACACTTCTCAAAAACATTGAATGAAGAAGGCAAGATAACAAGAAGGAAATGAAGATTGGCGTTAAAACAAGCGCAAGGCAACAAAGAAGCAACAGCCACAGACTGGTGAAGTGGTTCGTGGGTCTATACTTGATGAAGTTCTGCCAATATATCTCTACCTAACCCGTCATTGGTGATGACGGGTTAAGTGAAGTTCTGCCAAAATATCTCTACGTAACCCGTTATTGGTGATGACGGGTTAAGTGTACTTAACCCGTCATCACCAATAACGTGTTAGGTAGAGATATTTTGGACGAACATTATGAATACTTGGTCTGTGGACATCGAAGCACTTCTGTACATTCCTCTGTTGTTGCATATTTAGAGTAGGTTTAGAGATAAGGTTAGAGTAAGGTTTAGAGATAGGGTTAGGACAAGGTTAGAGTAGGGTTAGGACAAGTTTGTAGGTTTAGAAAAGGTTAGAGATAAGGTTAGAGTAGGTTTAGAGATAAGGTTAGAGTAGGTTTAGAGATAAGGTTAGAGTAATAATATAAAACAAATAATAATATACATATACGGGTATTTGCAGAAGTTCATAAAACAAATAATAATATACAATACAAACAAATTGTGTTAGGGTTCTTGTTAGGGTTAGGGTTAAATCTTAAAACTCTTTCTTCCACTTTCTCTCAGTCCCCGCTGCTTTGCCAATTCTGTTCTTCGATTGTAAAAGCAAGTTATGGATTTGTACTATATGTACGGGGAGGAAGTCTCCAATAATAGTAGGCAAGTTATGGCCTTGTTGTATATGTGGTACCTATGTTGTACAGTGAAATGTAATAATAGGCCCGTTATGGACTTGTTATATATGTGGGGATCTACATGTGGTGCCCACTTTGTCGAGCCTTCAATAATAGTAGGCAAAGTTATCCTAAAAAGAAATAAACACTCCATTCCTCGACATACACTTCTCAAAATCTATCTGAGTGAAGGGGGAACTATGAAGAGAAAAAGAGCAAGGACCGAGGATGCTATGTTGGATTCTACTTGTGGGGATCTAGATGTACACAGTCACAGTGATATGTAAAAGTAGGCAAGTTATGGAATCCATGAGTTGATGAAACTCCAATCCAATCTCATTCACATGATCCTTGCAATAATGCTTTGATAACTTGCACTACATGTATATCCCCACATGTAGTGCCAAAATTGGAAAAACCTAAAGTACATAACTTGGATACTATTACATTTCACTCTACAAATTGGGCACCACATGTAGAATCCCACATGTACAACCCAATTATGAAAAAGATTCAGTGCGCTTTAGATCGGAGAGTCATCAAGTCAAATGTTGGGGAAAAAAAACTTGTCCATAACTTGGTCTACTATTACATTTCACTCTACAAAGTGGGCACCATATGTAGAACCCCACATGTAGAACCCAATAATAGAAAAGATTCAATGCGTTTTAGATCGGAGAGTCATCAGATCCAAATGTGGAAAAAAAATACATGTCCATAGCTTGCCTACTATTACATTTCACTCCAAAGTGGGTACCACATGTAGAACGCCACATGTAGTACCCAATAATGGAAAAGATTCAGTGCGTTTTAGATTGCAGATATATTACACAAACACTGAAGATTTTTTTCTTCTTCGAATTTTCTGACCTCGCATTGCCGGATCGGCGGAGGCGACAAAGAAATCGTTGGAGAATACAAAGACTGCGACGGCGGAAGCAGCAGCACCAAAGGTACAGGCGGCGTTGGTGCCGGTCTCTCTTCGCTGGAGCGGTAACGGAACTCCATTGACGATTGAAAAGAGATTCTAGGGTTTGGATGATTTTGTTCAAAACTGCCAGATTTAGGGGATTTGAACGAAATTGTGAAAATCACGCAGATTATACTCCCCACATATGGAAGACCACATATAGAACTCCACATGTAGAACCCAATAATGGAAAAGATTCAGTGTGTTTTAGATCGGAGAGCCACAAATATTAACCTAATTAATCAAAACCAAAAACATCCTCTTACTACAAATATTAAACCTTACCCTAACCCTAACACATAACCCTACACTAACCCTTAACCCTAGCTTACCCTAACCCTAAGACCTAGGCAAGTTATCAAATTTTATTTTTTGAAATTTTTGACCACATTTAATCTGAACGATTTTATATTGGTTAGTTACGTGGCAATAAATGGAAATTAATAAAAAATATAAACTATTTACAAGCATATGAATGTCACTTTGCAAAGTTCAGGAGACAATGTTCACAAAGAGTGAAGAGAAAGTTGTACAAAGCATAAAAATATCTTTCTACTTAACCCGTTATTGGGGATAACGGGTTAAGATCACTTAACCCAGATATATATTGGCAGTATATTATGAAAACTTGGAATGTAGGGGATAAAGTACTGCCAATATCTCTCTACTTAACCCGTTGTTGAGGATAACGGGTTAAGCGATCTTAACCCGTTATCCCCAATAACGGGTGAAGTGGAGAGATATTGGCAGTACATTATGAAAACTTGATATGTAGGGGATAAAGTACTGCCAATATCTCTCTACTTAACCCGTTGTTGTGAATAACGGGTTAAGTGATCTTACCCGTTATTCTCAATAACAGGTTAAGTAGGGAGATATTGGCAGTAATTTATTAAGACTTGGTCTGAGGGGATAAAGGACTGCCAATATCTCTCTATTTAACCCGTCATCACCAATGACGGGTTAAACTCATTTAACCTGTCATCGTCAATAACGGGTTAAGTAGAGAGATTTGTACAGAACTTTCGTCTGTGTTTGGCTCTATGTGCTTTGGTTGATACAAATACAACTTTACCAAATTTGTTCATAAATTCACATCACATTAATGTATATAATACAACAGATAACTTCACAACAATTTTAAAGCATACAATTTGACAATGTCAACCAATATACAAAACTAATTCAAATCAATACAGTTCTAAATTTTTTTCACAATAATTATGCAACCCGACACATGTCCAAATTATAAAAAATTTATCAAGGTGTTCTTCACGTTGGCTTCCAGGCATGCCCGGTATTTACCTACAACAGTTTATCAACAAAGAAACAAACTATGCATTAGTTATTGTAATACCCTGATTTTTCAATTAATGAAAAATTATTTATTTTGCACGTAGTGTGCACGTGCAATATTTTGGGTTGAATTATTTTATTATGATGTGTATAAATATATATATTTGTTCTCCAATTATTTTGTACAAAAAGCCTTTCTTTAAAGCCTTATTTTAATTTAATTAAAAAGGCCCTTTTCTTAAAAGCCCAAATGTATTTTATTTTATTTATTTTAATAAACTATTTTGGCCCAAGAATAAAGTCCATGAATTAATCTCTTTTAATTAAACTTGTCATGTAGAAGACTTTTTTTTAACTAATTTATTTTTATACAAAATTAAAATGTACAAATTTGGCCTAGTTGCATGCACGTGCACTACACGTACACGTGCATTGCACACTTTATTCATGGCCGGGATTCATTCTTTTTGGAGGGAGATTTGATTTTTTGTCATGGTGATCATGGAGGTAGTTTCATGGATGTGGGTAGTTTTCATAACTTCTACCTTAATCTAGACCCTTCATTCTACAACCACCAAAGCAATCTTAGCCCTCCATTTCACTTATCTTTTAGTATAAATACCCCCCCTCTCATGGCTATTTTCATATGCAAATTATATTTCCAAGCTATAGTATTATTGTAGTAATAGTGTGAGTTATAAAAAATAGAGAGTTGTGTGGGATTGCTTGGAGAAGGAGAGGCCGGCTACTACTAGGAAGCATTCGGTTTGTGCTAGGAGGCTTGGTGTGGAGCTTGTGCGCGCTTTGTCTAGGAGGAGGTGCTTTCATCTACAAGGACTTGGTTGCTTTTTGTGTTTTCTCTCCATACAAGGTGGGTAAAACTTTCATATTTCTAATGTAGGAATCTATGCTAGTTTTAATTATCAATACTATGCATGAAAAATACTAATAAGAACACACTTAAATTGAAAAGTTAGTGTATGAATGGATTGAAATGATGTGATTAACTTGTGTGTGAAATTCTAGCATGAAATTAAATTGTATGTAGAATTCTCCATGATTATTAATTTGAATGAATGATGGTGGAATATTGCTAGCATGATGCATGAAAATTTCCAATTAGAACGCTTGTTAATTGTATGGTTGAAACATGAAATTGATTAAGAAAAGGGTACACTTTAATCTGAAAAGAGTGTTTTCTTGAATGATTGAGTTGTAATTATGTTAATTAATGAGTAGTAGTATACTTTGTGACATAGATGAACTAATGAAATTACTTTGTTATCACCAAAGTAGAACTACTCAAAAATTAATAGTTTTGAGTTTACCTATTCGTATGCTAAATAAATTTTTATGTTGATATGGGTATGGATGAATCCAAAGATGCATGTGTTGTGAATATAAATTAATAACAGTGAATTATCATAAGAGATTGTGAAAGAAAAAGGGGATTAGAAGACTAATTGATTACCCAATGTCGAAAATAAAAGAAATAGTAGATTTAATAAGTAATTCATTGATTTGTGGGAAGAAATATATTTTTATAGTACAAAAAAATTATTTTTATCTTACTGGTGTGAGTGAAAATTAATCTGGAAGTTTTCAGTAAATTTTACCAAAGCAATAAGAAACTATGGTTATGTGAACATCGAGTTGTTTTTAAAACAGTACGAAAATAACACATATGGATTTTGTTTGGGTTTGTGACAGCCCGAGCCAGTAGCTCAGGCGGTCTTTGACTGCGGTTTGCTTCTCTGAGCGGTGCGGTTCGAACACTGTGTTCACCACTTTTTTTTACCAATTGAGTATAAATATATATAACTGCGACCCGAAGCATATATACATAATTCGCTCCTTATTAATCGCTAGCACAGTTCTGCCATACGGCGGGTGCTCTTGGCTCTTTTCCTGTTGTGACGGGGTTCGATTCTCACCCTTCGCGTTTATAAAAAATATTTTTTTTGGGAGTTGTAGATGTCCAAAAAATGTGAAAAAAAATGATAATTCTCATAAAAATATAAGGAATTTTATAGGAATGATTTGGGTATTATTTGAATAAATTTTACTATGGTTTGGAGTCAAAAAGCATATATAGACATATGGTTCTAAATGGATTATTGGTATGAAACTATAACTTGAAAGAATAAGTGAATTGGAATATTAAGTGTTGATTTGGCAAAAAAGAAATGTGATTTTATGATATGATGCAATTATTTTTCTCACTTGTGGAACAATATGAAGTGTGCATATTGTTTAGTGATAAAGAATTATTATGATGCGACAATTGATAAGTATATGCAAATTGTGTGTAATGATGGACTAGTGAACAAAGTGAAATCATGAATTGAAAGAGAATGTACATGTGAGTTTGAGAACTCGACATGGAAATTGTATAAATTGAAGATTGTGAAATGAAATTTGAAATAGAGTAGCTAAGTCTCCCCGGCATCGAGAAATGAAATAAAGTGGAATTAGACCAAGGTCGGTCAAGATGAAATGAATGAATAAGTCCGGTTGATGGAGAGTCTAACTCTAGAGATTAATTTTGTTCATGATTTTTAATTAAACCAAGGACTAGTACATAGTGGAGACGTGATGAAAGTAGAAGAAAAATACGAGTGAAGGCCATCGGATTGCGGCGGAGAGTATTTCACAGGTTCTTCACGATGAGTCGTGACATGACGTGGATACGGCTCCAGGGTGCCGTGGCGGCGGAAAGTATTTCACAGGTTCTTCACGATGCGTCGTGACATGACGTGGATACTGTTCCAGGGTACCGTCCCTGTGGTGACACTTGTGGGATGTTTGGTGACTGCATGAGGATCGTGTGCCATGAAGGAGGCTGAATTGTCCATAGGTTCTTCACGATGCGTCGTGACATGACGTGGGATTCCCCTCCAGTTTCTGTACACGTGCTTGCACTCATAGATCATCTAAGACACTACCGTAGTTACAGTAGTAGATTAAATCATAACGGGGGATTGAACCCTACAAAGATGAAGAACGAATAAGGGCTTGCCCTCGGACCTATGTAGTATGGGATGCATAGAATCCGAACAAGTGCGCATTAGTGTCATGTAACATAAATAAATGCATTAAGGATTAAGTGCACAATCACAACACGACATCAATAGGGTAGTCCCTTTAGTTTGAATGTGACAAGTTTGTGTTTGTTAAATATGAAAAGTTGAGTTATACTATTTCCGGCATAGAGAGGATGGCCGTGTATAATGTTCGTCGGTTGAATAAACTGACGTACCCACAGTCTTATATGCAGGTAAATATCATGTTAAAGATTAAAGAAGAATGGTTGCTTAAAGATTATATCATGCTGTTGTACTTGTATTTAATTGTTGTATTTTACTTCCGCTGTGCAAAAGAAAGATGTAATTTGATGTAAACTCTGATGTATGATGAAAAGTTTTAATTTCCCCGTAAAATTGTACTAAAGAAAGTGAAAAGATCCTGTAGAACATCTCGAATTCAGTGTATTTGGGATTCGGGGCGTTACAGTTATTGGAATAACAAAATCAGCAACCAAATGCTAAACTACTAATAATGAACCGACTATTAGATACTACCTTTTACGGCCACGCGGCTTGCGACCGCTTGGTATGAATTGCTCGGGCGGGTTCCGCTTCCTTTGAGGATTTCGCCGTCTGCCTTGTGTCCCTGTGGATTCAGGGTCATCCGACCACTGCTCCATTTCAACTTCTTCAGGATTTTGCTGTTGTTGCACTTGTTGTGGCTTGGCGATGTGAATTCCCTGCCTTGTCACGCTCTTTCGCCTAGAACCCGTTGCTGGCACGTTGGCTTTCAAATATGCCTCAACCTTCACCCGCGTCCTCAAGAGTACGACGACACGGCTTTAGCATCTCCCGCATTATCTCCTTAAAGCTCTCGGGTACCTTACTCTTCAAGACGCGAGTAACTGTCCGAACGTTTTCCCATGTGTTTTCAATCTACATTAGGTTGAAAATTTCAATTTAAACAACATGCATACTTAACATATCACCCACCTCAAATAACAATACATGCATACTAAGTATGAAATTTGACTAACCATGTTTCGTTATGTCTCAGTCTTTGGTTGGTACATTGGCTGGGAGAAGAAATATGTCGGAGGTGGTTCTGCCTGGGTTGGGGGAATCAGAATCTGCACACCGGGTGGTACAACGATCTTTGGAGAAACATACAACCATGTAACCCGCTTGTACCACATCATGTATGTCCGTTGAAGGGAGCCATAATATGGTATGGCGAAGAACATCATATTTAGTGTCATTTGATGCCGCATGGTATTCTAGTTAGCCACATGGTAACGATGGAAATCAGCCCAATCGAATTGGGCACACGTCCCGTTCCCCTCACCTCGTGCAACTTTTTATCATAGCACCGGACATCGGAAATCTTTTGTTGATATCCGAACTGCCGTATCACTCTATCTGAATACTAGAACTCGACAACGCCAAAATTCACAAGTGGTGTAGCCGTCAACCAAAGCGCACTGTCTAAACAGACTGGTGGAACCCTTTGCAACCTGGCGGTCGAGTACGGTTCCGAATTGATGAACTCATCCCGCAGGTTATCTAACTCATCTCTGTAGTAGGTTAAAGATTGGCGTGGGTTATCGACCCACATGTGCCGCCCTGCCCAATATACTCCTAGAGGAGGTAACAACTCTGGCACCCCCTGGTCGGCCAACTAATCCGGTGTTGGTTCAATAATACGGGGACATCCGATGTGGATGCATTCCCAACTCCAGATTTGCAGTAGTACCATCAGTCCACCCATTTGTACGGCACCTAATGAACATGCGCACAAATTCCTATACAATAGTGCCAATGCCAAACTCCCCCAACTGAAATGGCCCGCATAACGAAAATTTTCCAACAACCGTAGGTATATTAGCGGGATGGTCGATCCGGATGAGTTCGAGAAGATCACTCCCCTGATCATACTAAAAATGTACGCACGAGCATAGTAGGTTAGGATTTCCTCGTCCGAATCGGGGGTCAAATAATCCTCCTCGTATTAAAATTTCAACCAACTAATATACAGTGATTTACCCTCGAAAGTTTCATCCCAAACTTCAGCTTCCGCCATATTTTTCATAGCTTCTATTTATTCATACAATAAATCTTCATCATAATCTGTGGGAGCATTTGTGAGGATTTCTTTTTCAACGTCCTCTCTTCTTTGGGCAACTATCAACTGGAGGTCGATACCGAGCAAATCACGAACAACTTTAACTTGATCGAAGTCCATGTTCCCCATCACGGTGACCCCATCTATTGGTAGCCCAGTTATTATTGCTACATCTTGGAGGGTCACAGTCATCTCTCCCACTGGTAGGTGGACTGTGTGGGTCTCCGACCTCCATCGCTCGATAAGAGCTGTAAGTAGCGGCTGATCCAGCTTCACCTCCCCCCTGAATCTAGCTCTGTAGAAACCGGCCTCAACTAAGTACGGCATGATACGGGGTTCAAAAGGAAGAACCATGTGCTTTCGGAAGTTACATTTCTTATCGGACCCATTCTACATCGCTTCGGATCGGTGTTTGGGTTGCAACGTAAGTTTGTGTCCACGGGTCCAGGTGGTGTAACGGGAACCGAGGACGGCGGACCTGCCTCAGCAGATGTAGATTGACGACCACCAACCTACACGAACAAAGATAACAAATGTTATTATTGAGATAATGTTACATATTCGTATTTAAAACCAATTATAATAATCAATTTTACCTCCGTAGTTGGTGCGCCACTAGTGGTACGGAGGGGCTTCTCGGTTGCCTTGTTCTAGCCATTTATCTATGTACAAAAAAATTTAAATGTAGTTGGTATGCATTACATCCAATTATTTATCAACAATAAACATACCGAAATTGTGGGAAAAAACGCACAAATGAAAACAAAAAAAAGCAGTAGAAGGCAACTTGGTCGGATTCACGTAGCACAAGTCACCCAAATTTGTGGAAGTGAGTTTCAACTCTCGGTTGGAGAGATACGAGCGTGTAACGCTTTTGGTTGTAAAAAAATCCAAATAAATCGATACACGGCAGTATCACTCGAACCGTGAATGAAAACTCACTTCTACAAGTTGGGGCTGCTTGTGCTACGGGAGACCATCCTACTCGCAACGTTTCGTATTTATTGGAGGTGGTTTGAAGGGTTTTCTAGTCTAACCGCACTAAATACTTTTTAAGTGATTAACTTGTAATGCGAGGAACATGGGAAAACCACACAAACGGCATCCAAAATTTATAAAACTTTGAAACTTGGTTAAATTCACGTAGCGCAAGCCACCCAAACTGCATTCAAAATTTATAAAACTTTGAAACTTGGTCAAATTCACGTAGCTCAAGCTACCCAAACTTGTAGAAGTAAGTTCCAACTCACGGTTTGCGAGATATGGCCGTATACCGCTTTATTAGTTTTGTTTAAAACCAAAAGCGATACATGGCCGTATATCTCGAACCGTGAATCGAAACCCACTTCTACAAGTTGGGATGACTTGTGCTATGTGAGATCAACCTATTCGCAAAGTTTTGTATTTTTTGGAGGCCGTTTGCAAGGTTTTCTACTCTAACCGAACTCAAAAAATTCTAAGTTAATAACTTTTAATGGAGGAACGTGAGAAAATCATACAAACGGCATCCAAAATTTCTAAAACTTTGCAACATGGTCGAATTCACGTAGCGCAAGCCACCCAAACTTGTAGAAGTGAGTTTCGACTCACAGTTTGCGAGATACGTCCGTATACCGCTTTATTAGGTATTTTTAAACCAAAAGCGATACACGGCCGTATATCTCGAACCGTGAATCGAAAACCACTTCTATAAGTTGGGGTGGCTTGTGCTGTGTGAGACCATCCTACTCGCAAAGTTTTGTATTTTTTGGAGGCCGCTTGTAAGGTTTTCTACTATAACTGAACTCAAAAAACTCTAAGTCAATAACTTCTAATGCGAGGAACGTGAGAAAACCGCACAAACGGCATCCAAAATTTCTAAAACTTTGTAACTTGGTAGAATTCACATAGCGCAAGTCACCCAAACTTGTAGAAGTGAGTTTCGACTCACGGTTTGCGAGATACGTCCGTATACCGCTTTATTAGGTTTTTTAACCAAAAAGCGATACACGGCCGTATATCTCGAACCGTGAATCGAAACCCACTTCTACAAGTTGAGGTGGTTTGTGCTACGTGAGATCAACCTACTCGCAAAGTTTCGTATTTTTTGGAGGCCGTTTGCAAGGTTTTCTACTCTAACCGCACTAAAAAAGTTCTAACTCATTAACTTCTAATGCGAGGAACATGAGAAAACCACACAAACGGCATCCAAAATTTATAAAACTTTGCAACTTGGTCGAATTCACGTAGTGCAAGCCACCAAAACTTGTAGAAGTTAGTTTCGACTCACGGTTTGCGAGATACGTCAGTATACCGCTTTATTAGGTTTTTTTAACCAAAAGCAATACACGGTCGTATATCTCGAACCGTGAATCGAAACCTACTTCTATAAGTTGGGGTGGCTTCTGCTGCGTGAAATCAACCTACTCGCAAAGTTTTGTATTTTTTGGAGGCTGTTTGCAAGGTTTTCAACTCTAACCGCACTGAAAAAATTCTAAGTCATTAACTTCTAATACGAGGAACCTGACAAAACCGCACAAACGACATCCAAAATTTATAAAACTTTGCAACTTAGTTGAATTCACGTAGCGCAAGCCATCCAAACTTGTACAAGTCAGTTTCGACTCACGGTTTGCGAGATACGTCCGTATACCGCTTTATTAGGTTTTTTTAACCAAATAAAGTTATACGGCCGTATATCTCGAACCGTGAATCGAAACCCACTTCTACAAGTTGTGGTGACTTCTGCTGCGTGAAATCAACCTACTCGCAAAGTTTAGTATTTTTTGGAGGCCGTTTGCAAGGTTTTCAACTCTAACCGCATTAAAAAAATTCTGTCATTAATTTCTAATGCGAGGAACGTGATAAAACCGCACAAACGGTATCCAATTTATAAAACTTTGCAACTTGGTGGAATTCACGTAGCGCAAGCCACCCAAACTTATACAAGTGAGTTTCGACTCACGGTTTGCGAGATACGTCCGTATACCGCTTTATTAGGTTTTTTTAACCAAATAAAGTTATTGATAGACCCGCAAGTGCACAGTTTTATCGCGTAATAAAAATATCGTTCCCACAAGGACTTAAAATTGAGTACTGATTTCTCTCACTAAGATGATTAGCTAAAAGAACTAAGTTAAAATGATATTGTTGTTGTCGAAAAAATAAAAAAAAACTCTTGGGATTGATGTTCTTCCAATGAGAATTACTTTTAAGCTAATTACTTTCCTTTGAGGATGAACATTGGATTCTTAAAGGCTAAATAAACAAATATGATTATTGCATTCTTTCAAAGTACAATAATATGTTTCAAACATAGATTCCACCTATTTTCATGGTAGAAGGAATGATAAAACTCATTAAGAACAATTATTTCTAAGCCTCAAGAAAACCAATTCTATTTTCATGAATTGATCCCCTTGTTTAATCTTGTAATTCCAATATCAAATTCTCACCTTTCAGTGCTTGATATGATATCTAAGATTCATACAATCATATTGATTATGATTGCAGACAAAGCGAAACTCAAGATTAAATTAAGAATAGAAAAAATGCTCATAACATCTAAGGAAAGAAAACTAGACTAAATCAATAATTCATCATTGGAATATAATCAATCCCAAGATAAAAGAAACTACTCACACATGATTAAAACATAAATAAGACAATATAAATTTGACATTCAGAACTTTAACAAGTAAAAGATGAAGATTAGAAGGTAATAGAAACTGAAATTTACTCAAAACTTAAGCCAAAGAAAAGTTGTTTGAACATAATACCAAAGAACATAAGTTTTGCTCCAAGAAACAATGGAGAGGAAGAGAGAGTCTGTCTATTTGTGGTTCTGAAATCCTATATTTATAGCCTAGTTTCCCCCATAATCAAGTGCCATTACAACCCCTTTAAGACCCATAAAGAAAGAGTAACCGATTCAGCCATTATTAGGAGCTGTTACAGAATTCTGCCATAAATATGGCCATAACGCGCAACACTGGGGGGTCATAATCTTCAAACTGTGACTCTTTAGTGGATTCTGGACGAATTACGGCCATGTTGGTAAACACTGGGGGGCCGTAATTGTCTCTGTCTCTTCATTTGTCCTTCCAACTGTTTCCCACGAATTATGGCTATGTTCTTCAACACTGGGAGGCCGTAATCCATTCTGTTTGCATCACAATCAGCAACTCTTCAACTCCTTTTTCTACAAATTAAAATATAAACCAAAAGGTAATAAAAATAAAACATAAATAAAAATAAACCACTAATAAAACCTATTTAAAACAAGTTAAAAACTAGATAAATTCTAACTTATCAGTTATGCGGCCGTATATCTCGAACCGTGAATCGAAACCCACTTCTATAAGTTGGGATGGCTTGTGCTGCATGAGATCAACCTACTCGCAAAGTTTCGTATTTTTTGGAGGCTGTTTGCAATGTTTTCTAATCTAACCGCACTAAAAAAATTTAACTCATTATTTCCGTATAAATTGAACGTGAAAAATCAACACAAATAAAACTAAATTAATAAGCTAAACATTTCTACATTTCTAAATAATTTTGGACAAAGAATTTTTTTGGACTTTCTAAATAATTTACTATGTAAATATTTAGAAATCAACATAATGAACTCTAATAAGGCAAAGAATTAGTCAATACCTTACAAAATAACTACGAATGTTGCGAATAGATCGATTTGTGGCCGAACTAGGGATTTAATTTGCTTTCGATGTAGATATTTGGAGAGAGAGATTGTATGAGAGTGGAAGAGGAGGAGGAGGAGGAGGAGGAGGAGCAAACGGAGGAGTAGAAGCAAACGGAAGAGTTTAGAATTTTTTAGGGTTCTTGGGTTTGGTTTCGGCCAAAAAAACACTGAAAAGGGGGAGGGGGAGATCGACGAGGAAGACGAACAGTATACAGTTATGAGATTATATCTTTGCCTTAACCCGTCTTTGTCAACGAAGGGTTAAGGCAATATATTTTTAATAAAATTTTGCCTTAACCCGTCGTTGGAAACGGCGGGTTAAGGCAAAATATTATTAAAAATATATATGGCCAACGGCCCAGATTAAAGTTCGCACGGGTCTGTGCAAACAGACCCGTTTGCAACCGAAGAAGCCTATATATATATATATATATATATATATATATATATATGTAATTTGAAAACTACGGGGTGTTACATGTGCACACTTGTCTCTACTTTCGGGGTGCTTGTCTTAACTGTCATGGAACGACTATGTCGTGCCAGAGCATCCTCCCGCGCCGGCACCCCCCTCCCGAAGTACGCTGTCTTGCACGATTGTGGAGCTTGGGCTCGAAGATGGGGTCCCTCCATGATGTGCGCGTTTAAGGGTCCTACGATGTTGCCGGTACAGTCTTCACAACACCTATTATCAGACCATTGAGCTTCCTCCAGCTTAGGCCACTGGCTCGTGACAACGTCGCCTCTTCCCTCGGATTGAGAGTATGAGTCGAGATAAATCTGTATGGTGAGAAGTTATCGGATAGAGCTAGAGCGTGTGAGAGGTGAAGGTATCCTCTCCACGGCTCTCTCCTAAAGCGTGGTGTTTGGTGGGGTGAGCGAGATGGTTGTTTGGTGAGAAATTGTCTGAGAAAGCGCTATCATGTGAGAGGTGAAGGTATCCTCTTCACGGCTATCTCTTTGGTAGTGACTGTGGGAGCTAGTGGCGCATTTGTAGGATGAGTGGTGGAGATGGTGGGAGGGTACGATCGCAGTGCGTGTGCCATGGGGTCGGAATTCAATCTGCGGGGCTTAGGCCCGAAGATGGGGTCCTCCCAGTGAGGTGAAGGCAGGGATAGGTGGGTGATAAAATTCTGCCAAACTTGTTTCAGGTGGGTGTGCATATGCCGTGGAGGCACTGCACGAAGCTAAACTGACGTACTTACAATTTTGCTGGACCGAGCTAGTTTGTCGGCCCACCCTCCAGGGTTATTGGATGGATTTGTTGTTTGTACGCGTCTTGTTGCTTCATGTATGTTTTATTTTCTGTCTATAGTTTGTAATTTGGCCCAGTAATCTAGGTTTGTTTCGTTAAACTCTTATTAATGAAACAGGGTGGCCAGATTCCACCTTTTCCTTCAAAATAAAAATAAAAATAAAAATAAAAGGCAAGCATAGTTTTAAAAAAGAATGTTGAATTGTTATGAGATTGAAAATCTTTTGCTAGGAAGAGTTTGCAATTCCCCATACAAACAAGGGAATTTGTAAATTCCCCCATAAAAAATAATGGACTACTCAAAAAAATAATAAATAAATACAGCAATGGAGGATTTTCAGGATTGCGAAATATTATACCAAATGTGGTAGTGCAATATTTTCCAAAGAGCTTGATTCCCACCCTAGAATTTTGGCAATCCTCTCATTCTCATAAATCTTTCAATCCGTGTACCAAACACTCCGACATAACTATCATAGCCTTCCGTCAAAACAATTTTAAGATGAAACTCTATGCAATGCACTAACCTAAAGCTACATGTACTATTCTTTTGGTACATATAATGTCTTATTTTACAGTATATAGTTGTTGATCATGCAATACACATTAAAGGCTACTAAAGAGTTATGGCTGTGTTTTTTTTCACAATCACTCGACTTATGATTTTCAACCACGAATTTTAAGTTTCAAACTATGGCAACCAACCACTTAGATTTAATCAAAATCTCGACAACTCATTCAAGACTAAACTATATCTCAACCATCCAATCAATACTAGTGAAAAAATAAAAAATAACTTTTTAAAATAAAATTAACATGCATCGCTTGTGCTAATTAGATGAGATAAATGAGAACCCTACACATTTGTGTGTGCGCATTCACGCCTTATGTAAAATGATCATATATTTGATGAAACGCCATTGTTAAGTTACAAAATTTAAAAAAATAAATTAATCAATGATTAAAGCTATAGACACTTTCAATCTTCCAAACTTTATTCATCATCTTTCAAAAGAATTTTTCTTTAGTTATAAAAAATGAGAGAGGACAGGAGAGGGAGAGAGGTAAAGAGAGAGGGAGGGACTGTTGATGCCTTGGGGGAAGAGCAAATCTTTTGTCAGGGCTCTCATCACTCCATCTCCTCGTCAGCCCCACCACTTTATCCCCCTTTGCATCCCCCAACAAACCCAAAAACCAATACCAAAACCAGTTTCCTCACCCCATTCATCTTCCAAAACCCCCTCATCTTCCCATACCAAATTAAGGGTGGCAATTGACCCAAACCCGACCCGAGCCTACCTATATCCGACCTGGTTATTAGAAGGCTTGGGATAATAATTTTAATTTTGGTTAGGGTTTCGGCTCAAGTTTTTGGGTCTCAGGGGAATCCGGGCCGGGCTCGGGCTAAGTACTTAGGCCCGATGAGCCCAAATCAAATTTATACATGTGCATGTATATATTTTATGTATATATCATGTATATTTATATATGAATTTTTTAAAAAAGTGAATATTCATGTATATAAGTTGAAACAAGTATTAAAGTTTGTAGACAGAGAAATTATGTCTTATATATAGAGTTAAAATGAAAATAAACAAATTAGATATAAATTATACAAAATTTTGAAGTAGTGTTCCTATTATTGTTATTTTTTTAATCATATATTATTATCGATGTAGTTTTGTTTTATTGAAAAAATATATATTAGAACATGCATAGGTACTTCAGGCCTAGGCCCGAACCTATTTTTCAGGCCTACTTCGGGCTCGGGCTCCGACCTAATTTATTAAGCCTGAATAAAAGTCAGGCCGGGCATGGGCCCATGTTTTCACTTCGGGCTCGGCCCGAGCTTATATGGGTCTGGCCCAAACCCAACTCGTTGCTAACCCTATACCGAACCATAAGCCATACTTCCAACCCACTCCAAAAACCAAAATTTCCCCAAAAATCCCCACCCAAATCCCAAAACCTTCACAAAGAATGGAAAAACATTGCGTGAAGTGCGGCGGAGGAGGGCCATTGTTCAACAAGAAGTTTGGACATCAGGCCAGGGAGTGCTCGTTGTTCAACTGACGAGATAGACTAGAAGTGGAAGTGGAAGTGGTCCATAACTTGGATCTGGTGGACGACCTACCAGCGATGCATGCAAACACATTCTTACACCTCATTGGCCCCAAATCCTGCCCGGTGACTAAAGATCTTGAATGTGCTTTGAACTTCAAATGGGGAGGAAGTGGTTGGTGGTGGAGGTTAAAGAAAGTGGGACAAGGCATTTTCCACGTCCAATTCCCTACCATGGCAAGCACTGAGAAGGCGATGACAGAAGGCCACTTTCATTTCTCTGGTTTTACAACAACATTCACCCCTTGGTCTTTGGACTTGGGGCTAAGTAGAAGCCCTAGCTAAGCTACATGTGGGCCAACATCCCCATGCTCCCATTCTATATGTGAAACCAAGCCTTTTTGAAGTCACTGGTGAAGTCCTTTGTCAAATTCGTCACAATGAGCAAGCAGATGTAAGAGGCGAAAACAAGGGATCAGGCTTTGTTCTTGATTGAGGTGGAAGATATCACTAACATCCCCAAGACTAAGGGTGGCAGACAGGCTAGGTTGGGCCGAAACCCGCTAAGCCAGAGCCGATCGCGGGCTTCATTGTTATCTGGGCCAGGCCGGGTAGGGCCAGAGCTAGCAAGTCCCTGGTCCGGACCTAACCCCTAACTCCTAACCCCCTATTTGAGGTCCGGGCCAAGCCTTGGCGGGTTTGGAATTTTTTGAATTTTTTGAATTCTTTTTCCTCAATAGAGTAGTTTAAAGAAAAAATATAAATAATAATTTGAAGACCATATAGAATAAAGGAAACGATTTATATATTAATTTTTTGCAATGAATTATAAAATTTGAAATAGAATCAAATAAAGTTGCAACATTTCATAGAAAGGGATAGAATTTCAAATTACAAGTTGAGGGGATGTTTAGACTTTAGAGTTCGAGATGACCTAGAGTTAGATTGAAGAGAAGGAATTGGACTATTGTCGTGCACTTGTACTTGACATAAATCTAGAATCTCATCGCCCTAAATTCCCCCATTATTCGAAGTACTTGATCCGCAGTACAACTTAAATCTTCATTCGTCACTACTTGATCCGTTTTGTTCCGTTTGGAGTAAATCTGGGTCCTTTCTTCCGCTTTCATCCAATATTTCGTGCATACGAGCTTCTCCAAATTCTTTGAAGGCAAGTAAATCCTGTTTGGGCTCATAATCCTGCCACCAAGAGAGAAAGCACCTTTCGATGCAACAGTTGACATCGGGAGTGTTAGCAAATCTTTAGCCATACGAGCAAGAATAAGAAAGATAGTTTCATTGTGTTTCTAAAATGATAACACATCAACTATCCCATCTACGAGAGGTTGTGGATTATACCAATTCAACTCATTAGGTGCATCTGTTCTTTTTTTATATATAATAAGATTCAAAACACCACTTGTTAAAATTGCAAGACCCTTACATTTTGATATGGAAGAAGAAAATGAACTAGCATATTATGATTATGTAATACTAGATGCATAAAGTCTATGATAATTATCATACAAATTATTCAAAAACAGTTCAAATTTTTCTAGTAAATTTAGCATGATCGTAGCCTTCTATTTCGGTGTGGGGAGCATGTAAATAAAAATTCTCAATTAAATTTTTCGTACCCTCTAACT
Source organism: Hemerocallis citrina (assembly GCA_017893485.1). Lineage (NCBI taxonomy): Eukaryota > Viridiplantae > Streptophyta > Magnoliopsida > Asparagales > Asphodelaceae > Hemerocallis > Hemerocallis citrina. The sequence continues at coordinate 144,182,090 of CM030362.1, forward strand.
TTATAACGGGATTTGTTACACTAGCAATACAATATAACATAGGAAGAGAATGAAAATATTTCATAAATTTAGATAAGTGGCATAAACCATTGTCCCAATAAAAGGGCTACTTATCATATCTTTAATAGTAGTCATCACTGTAACAATTTTAAGTGAAATACCACTAGAAGTAGATGAATGAGTTTTTAAAAATTGCAAAGTTGCATCATTAAAAGGTTCTATAAATTTTAACAAACTATCGGCAAAAAACCAAAATTCATTATCTAATCTACAATCTTCTATACCCATTGCAACACAAAATTCTTTTAAACCTTGTTTATAATGAGTAGTAATACTTAAGAGTTCATATGTCGAATTCCAACGCTGTCTAACACCTTTAGGAAAACGTTTAAATGTAATTTCCCTAAGCTTACACCAATCATGGAAACATTGATATGTAGGACCGCTCAAAGTAATAAAATTAACACAATCTCTCATTGCACTAATCTTATCATGTTCGTATTTTAGTGTATCTTGTACACAAAGATTTAAAATATGACAAACACATCTAACATGAAATATATCGGGCTCTATAGGATTTAACATAATCTTCAATGTAGAAATTGACCTAGTATTATTAGAGGCATTATAAAAATCAATAACAAAAACTTTATAAATACCAAATTTATTACATGCATCTATGATGTGAGTCGCAATAATCTCACCCTTATGTGGGTACCTAACATATTCAAATGAAATAATCCTCTTTTGAAGTAACTAATCAGAATCTATCAAATAACAAGTTACACACATCATTGGTACATCGTTAATGCCTACCCAACCATCAGAGGTCAAGGAAACCCTACAATTTTGCGATGTCAATGTTGCAAATAATATCTCTTTAGCCTCTTCGTAGACTAATTTAAAATCTCCCTTCACAACGTTCCTAGAAATCCATTTATAATGAGGGTTTAAGACGGTTTGGTTAAAACTCTTTAGATTTCTACTTTCGGCATAGAAAAATGGTAACTCATCCTTAATTACTCGTCTAGCCATTTCTCTTCGAACGGATTCATGATCATAGCTATGTCTATCAACGTGACCGGTCCTAGGGTTTATCTTTTGTTGTGTTAGTGTCTTGTGATAATTCGGGTTGGCATCTATCCAAGTGTCGCTTAAGTTTACTCATCCCTCCACCCAATTTAAACTTGTATGCGGTTTTACACTTATTGCATACCTTAAGTCCTTTTTTATCGGCTTGAGAAGGGACATTAGTGTAATATTTGTGGACTTCAGAAGTGGGTCCTCTATATTTACGAGATTGAGAAGGGTCTTGTTCATTGTCTTGTGATTCTATGTCCTCTACTATTACTTCATCTATGTGTGTGTCGAGAATATCATTAAAATATGGAATACTATCAAAATTTCTAAATATTTTTTCGCTATCTAATTGTGAAATGAAAGGAGTGCGACGACATGAGGTGGACTCTTGGCTACGCCCACTAGCGCATGATTAGTTTGATGCCATCTAATTATGAACTACTGTATGTATTTTAATTAAAAAAAAATCTAAAAAGAAGAAGAGAGAGTTCAAAAAAATACCAACAACAAATTATGAACTAGTGTATGTTAATAAAAAAAATCTGCAAAAGAAGAAGAGAGTCTAAAATAAAAAAAACAACATTGAACTAGTATATATTAATAAAAAAAATCTAAAAAAGAAGAAGAGAAAGTTCAATAAACAACAAGAAGTTATGAACTAGTGTATGTCACTACAAAAAAAAGAGTTCAAATAAACACCAGCAACAAATTATGAACTAGTAAAATTTAAAAAGAAGAAGAGAAGATAATAATGATAATATATAAATTAAACAATTAAAATGATATCAAACGAGTGTAAGAGACGAATGAGAGTAGAGAGGGTTGAGAGAGCCAGTCTTGCAAGATTGAGAGCACTTGAAAGAGTTGAGAGAGTTGATGTTGATCACTTCCACAAATTGCAAGAGAATAGCCTTATATTTTTGAATGAATATGATAGAATTTGTGAAGAAAATGAATTAAATGGGGTGGGTATATATAGATTTTGTTTATTTTCAGATTTTCCAGTTTACCCCAAAAAACTAGCTAGTATATATCTGTTAGGGGGGGGGGGGGGGGGGGGGGGGTACTAATTCAATAATTAACTTTTTTTAAAAGATTAAAAAAACTGCAAAAATAAAACAAAAACAAAAACAAAAACAAAAACAAAAAACTCGGGCCCAATGGTCGGTCCGGTCAGGCTGACCTGGACCGGACCGGATCAAACCGGGTTAGTTCGGTCCCGGGTTTGGTCGGGCCGGACCAAGCGGTTTTCCCCCATCATTTGGGCAGCCCGAACTAGCCCCATGCTCGGAGCTGGGATCGGGTCCAACCCGGACCATTCGTGAGGCAGGCCGGGCCGGGTCCGAGCTAGCCCGAACCTGTTGCCACCCCTACCCAAGACTCTCACTCTCAAGTACACGGTGCCATGGATTCTGGTAAATCACGTTTATGATGTCCCTGTTCTTCTTTTAGGGCAGCCTATCTCAATGGCTGATGTCGAAAATGGAAAGGTCAAATTGTTCACTACTATTAGCTCCATGCTGGGACTCAAGGGACTTTCTAGTGTAAGAAGGTCAAGTGCATCAAGTCAAGGAGAGCAAAAAGTGTGGTCCAATTTCGACAGCAATAGTTCACCCCATGCCATCGCCAGTGTAGGCGACGACAGAGCCACAACAAAAATTTGAAATTCAAAATGAAAGGGAAGTTTTGCGTTGGATAATCAGGGAAGGAAAAAAGTTGTTGCAGATTCAGTTGGCCAAAAATTAGGAGGTGGTTCAGTTTCCAATTCAGTTGTCCCCAAAGATCAAGCCACAAAATTAACACTAGAGGCAAAATGTATCAATTCCTTTAACAACCGCGTGGAAGATGATCCCTCCAAATTTGAAGAGTATCAAGCCAACTCAAAGCAAAATTCCCAAGGATATATGGCAATGGTCTGCGAGAACAAAGTGGTTAATCTTCCAGCCACATTATTCAACCAAATCAAGCCTGCCATCAAGAGGGCCTTAGCCCATAAGGTGATAAAAAAACTACCACATCAATGCAAAGCCCAAGGGTTCAGGTCCAAAATCCAGGCTTAGATACAAACTCCAAAGCTTCTGGTTCCATCAGCATTCCCCCTGGATTCGAAGATGCTGCAATGAAAACCAAGGCCAAGCGAAGCATGTCACATACCTCAAAGAGTTCATTGCATCCCATATTCGGTGGCTTCTCCTCCACTAAGTCACTGTTTCAGCGGTCAGCAAATAAAGCAACTTCCTCCACCAAGAGCAAAAAGAGTTCTTTTTACTCTTCTGAGGTACAAGAATTTACAATTTTAAAAAAAATTTCTCTGAGGAAAAACTTGCAGAAGTAGCTCAGTCTTTGGGGCTGGTGGATAAGGGGCCCCATGTTATAGCAAAGGTTAGGAATCATGAGAAGAATGTAGTTGGCCCCTCCATGCCAACTGCTTCCTCAAAGTGAATTCCTTATTTTTTAGTTTTGCATATGTTGCTTTATTTAGCTCTAGTGTTTGTTGGCTGTTGATTGTGTGTATTCCATTTGAAATGAAGATAGGTAGTTGGAATGTCAGAAGGTTGGGTAGCCTTGCAAAATGCTCCATGATTAAAGATGGGATTTTCATTGCAGAGCTATCTGTTGTTTGTATCCAAGAATCCAAATTAACCAAGCCTAATAAAAGAAAACTAGCTTCCATTGGAGGGAATGCTATCACCAAATGGGAGGTCTTAGATGCTTTGACAGCTGTGAGGGAGTAATGATAGGCTAGAATGAAGATCAATTTGATGTATTTTACTCATTTGTGGATATTTTCTCTTTATAAGTACTCTAAATGACAGACTAAATGGATCATAATGGTCTATTACATTTGTATATGCCTATTTTGAAAAAGAAGATAGAGAACTCAGCTAGAAAGAGATAATCCAAAGAAGATCCCTCATATGCCCATGTTGACGTCTGTGTGGTGATTTAAATGCGACATTGTCATACCATGAGAGAAACAGAGGAAAGAGAACTTGTTGACACCATTGCTCATCTAAACCTCATTGATATGCCTCTCTCAGGAAGGAAATGTACTTGGTCAAATCTCAGAAACAGTCCATCCATTGCAAGGCTTGATAGACCTTTTTATCACACATGAATGAGATATTTCTTTCCCAAACATCATTCAGTCTTCTTTGCCAAGAATTGCTTCAGGTCACTACCCCATTGTGCTAGATACTCTAACTATCCCTTTCATAGTGAATTTTTTCAAATTTGAGAAAGCATGGTTCACTGATCCCCATTGTTCAGGCTCAGTAACATGATGGTTGAATTCCTTCAACTGCAATAGCACAGCAGTGGATATACTTTGCCAGAAGTTTACACTGCTCAAAAGAAGACTCAGAGAACGGAACTACAAAACCTTTGGGAGTCTAAAACTGAAGAAGAAGGCACTCATTGAAAAAATTCATGAATTTGATGTGGCACAGAATTCCAGATATCCTACCCTAACTAAAGTGGAAGAAAGATGCATTATAACCCAAGAATACGAGAACTTAGTATATGCAAACACCACTTATTGGAGGCAAATTAAGAGCAAGAGAGACTTGGTTGAGAGAAGGGGATGCAAATTGTAAATTCTTCCACTGCATTGCCAATCGTATGAGAAGAAGGAATTGCATTTACTCCCTGCAGGTGGATGACCAAGTCATAACAGTGCAAAAGGATATCAGGTTTCATTTTGATAACCACTTCAAATCTATATGTGGAACTTCAGGTAACCCCTCTTTCAATGTTAATTGGACCAGTTTATACCCTAATCACATTGATTTGGGACAGTTAGATAGGCCATTCACTCTAGAGGAAATTACGCAAGCATTTTTCTCAATGAGTGGGGACAAAGCACTAGCCCTAATGGTTTCTCAATAAGCTTCTATCACACATTCTGGGAGGTTATTCAACAAGACATTGTGAATATGTTCAATCTCTTTATACAGGAAATGCTGACATCTCTAGGCTAAATTACTCTTATATCTCACTAATTTCCAAATGTGATGGATGTTGGTGTATGCCCTAGAGGCTAGTTGTGTATTGACATTACTAGTTTACATTGCATCATGACATTTATTTTATATATGAGGCTTTCTATTTATTGTGTTTTTTTATTATTGTGATTAAATGAACATAATAAAGTCAGAATAGTAGGTTCAATACCATGAGATATCAAGTGCACGACTTGATTGTGAGATCCTATTGGTTGTAACCAGAATACTATTCTTAAATGTCACTAGTCAAGTATTATTGTGAATTAGGACAACAATAATACATAAAGACTAGTATGAACGTAGACTGATAACCATATCTCACAGGTCATGGATATGAGATATCAAGTCTTCACATTGGTACATATTAGAGTAATAATGTACTGGACTGACCCACCATAAAAACAATGTATGGATCATTACGTAAGTGTCATAAGCGGTTCTCACAGTGACCATGGTGTACGTAGTCCTTTGACTTGAAATCACTACAGTTCCCTACATGAGAAGTTGTATGTTTTAATGTCGTCAAACGTTGCCTGTAATAAGGTGATTATAAAGTCGACTATTGGATATACTATAAATTATGTGGAGGGATGTGAGTGACTTAGATAGGATTTGTCTCTCTTACATAACAGGAGAGATATCTATGAGCCCCTTGATTGAGTGAGACTGCAAAATGCATGGCCGTGCTCAAATGAGTCAATATGAGATATTGACCTCATTTATTTTAATAAGTCTACTCGGACATCAAGAAACCAAATATTGAACTATACAAGGGTGACACGCTTTATGCCTTGTGGTCGATTAAGATATCTGGATAAAGGGACTAGACTACATGGTAACATCGGTCATGGATAGGTTATGTCAGATCACTGACATTCCCGTTACTTGAGTAGCAATGATGTATTGCTAGATACCATTCACTGTTTGTAATACTCGAATATGATTTTAGTGTTACTGTCAATGTAATGGGAACCTACAGGGTCACACACTTAGAATGAATTGAAATTGGGATTTAAATTCATAGAATGAATTTAATTAGGGATCCAAGTAAGACTTGGACACTTGACATTGGTTGGATATTTAATTAGATTAATTGGGCTGACTAAAGTTCAAAGACCCACACACGAATCTGAAACTGGTCAGATTGTGAGCCCAACAGCCTCATTATTCTCTTAGGGTTGATTTTCTGCACCTATATATATGATATGTATCTGTAGAATAGTCACTTATGAGAAACCACAGCCGTCACAGAAATTGTGAGAGAGACAGATCGTAAGGAACACCCCCCTTCCTGCAGCTAGCACCCCGACGTGAGGGAAAGCTTGATTTGATTTGTTCGTGTGAAGGCACCGCAATATTGTAGTGCTGTGATCAGCATACTGTGGAGACAGCAGAGTCATCTTCAAGGTATAACTCTTAAACACGATTTATGGTTTTGCATAGATCCATGGCTAGGTTTCAATATTTTTTTGTAATTTTTTCGCTGTGTGTTTAATTTGTGATTGTCTTCGAAACCTAACAATGGAGCCAACAAAGTACATGAATTCAGGCTAACCAGTCTCCTTAATTGCTCATTCAAGATCTTCACAACAGTGATCGCCAACATATTGAGTCCGGCCCATGCTGGAAAATCTGGTATCTTCCTCTCAAAGTGCTTTTCTAAAAGGCAAATCAACCCTAGATTGCTTCTTAGTGGCACATGAACTGATAAATCTATGGTCCAAGAGGAAAAAGAGATGTCCTTATGCTCAAAATTGATTTCAAGAAAGCTTTTGATTCAATAGATTGGAGCTTCATAGAGGCTATGCTGGTTGCTAGAGGTTTTGGACTAAAATGGTGTCAATGGATACACATAATTCTTCACTCTGCAAAATCCTCAATTCTTTTAAATGACATAAGGGGAGATACAATCCATTGTAAGAGATGACTCAAACATGGTGACCCACTCTCACCAATGATGTTCATCCTGATGGTTAATGCTCTGGCTCATATGCTCAGATTGGGCCGAGAAAATTAGATATTCTTCCTTATAAACATCCATGTCCCTTTTAGAGATCTCTCTGTCCTCCAATTTGCAGATGATACCTTATTATTTTGCACATGAGATGAACATGAAGTTGTTGATGAAGTTTCTCTTGCATCTATTTGTTGATGTCTTTGGCCTAGACATTAACTTCACAAAATCCTCTATTGTATACTTTGGAAAATCCAAAATCAAGCAGGCTGCATTCTCAAATATCTAGACTGCCAAGAAAAAGAATTGCCCATTAAGTATCTAGGTATGCCATTGTCAAAAGGTAAGCCAAAGACAATGGAATGGTTGTCAATTATTGCCAAGGTGGAAAAGCGATTATCATCATGGAAAAGGAAGATGATATACAAGGGGGGAGATTTACTCTTATCAACTCAGTTCTATCTACCTTACATGCTTACTTTGCCTAATTTTCAAGCTCACATCCTGGGTCATAAGGAGGATAGATCAAATAAGGAGCAGGTTCTTATGGGTTGGAGTTGATGAAGACCGCATAGGCAAAACTAATATACAGTGGGTAAGGAAATAACAACCTAAGTGCCAAGGGGGGCTAGTGATTCCAAAACTGACCAAGTTTCAATCAAGCTCTTCTGATGAAATGGTGGTAGAAATTAGTAGTTGACTCCCAAAGTTTAGTAAGCAAGACACTCAGCTCACCCTACTACAATGCACATTTATGTTCATATCATCATCAAACTACAACCTTTGCTTTGTAGGAAGGTGTTGTTGTAACACCCCGTAATTTCTAAAATTATATATATATATATATATATATATATATATATATATATATATATAATATGTTGATAAAAGTGGATGTTTGGTAAAAATATATGCAGGATGGCATATTTGGTAAATATGTTGAAGTGGATTTGTGAGTGGGGGGCCCACGTTATTGAAACAGAAAGGTATGCTGTTTGGAAAAATTGTTGATGACGTCAGCAATTGAAAGGGGGCCCACTTGCAGATCAATGTTGCTGTTGCCACTGTTCTCTCTGTGTGAAGGGTGACGTGGTGTGGGGCCCTTGGGGCTTTCCGCTGTGCACTTCGCTAGGAGAGAGAGAGAACAGGGGAGAGAATGAGATTAGTCCCATATCGGGAGATTACAAAGAATATTATATTAATAAATACTACTATCTATGATCAAGAGTCACCAATTCAGTTAACCACCTTTTGAGAGGCAGCCTGTGGTGGGCAGTTGTACTATACTATAAATAATTTGTATTCCAAATTTTATAAATTGTCCGAGTACGGGGCAAGGGTGTTACAGTTTTCCCTTTCAAGCATCAATTCTTTTCAAATATCATTTGGTAGATAGGGGATGGCTCCTCAGTACCATTATGGACTTCAAATTGGTTAGATGTTATGAGTATTAAACACCAATTCACACACTTAGTTGGTATTGCATGGGATCTTCATGCACCATTGGTATCACAGGGATATTGGGAAGAAGGGACATGAATATGGAGACCTAGACTGAGAAGAGTACTTGTGGGAGACATAGCTGAAGAGAAGGAGAAGCTCTTGATAATGCTTGCAAATACTACTCCATCTATAGGTAGAGACACACTTAGATGGAAATACTCACCTACAGGGATGTACACTGTGAAGTCAACATACAAGTACTTCATCAATGGGGGAATCATGTCCCCATATGCTATGGCAACATGGAGAAACTATGATCCTCTCAAATGAAAGATGTTATCGTGGTTGCTCAGTTGGGATAAACTTCATTCAAGGGCTAACATGAAGAAAAAATGTTGGATGTGTGATGAAATATGCACAGCTTGTTCATGTTCATCTGAAACCAACTACCATATTTTCATTCGTAGCTCAGTTATGATAAACTTCATTCGAGGGCTAACTTGAAGAAAAAGGTTGGATGTGGGTTGGAACATGTACAACTTGTTCATGTTCATCTGAAACCAACTACTATATTTTCTTTGAGTGCCTCATTGCCAAGGTAGTATGGACTCATTTTTGTGACATCCTACACATTATCTCACTACCTAAACTGAGTGCCCCATTGCCAAGGTAGTATGGACTCATTTTTGCGATATCCTACACATTAGCTCACTAGCTATGTCACGCCCCGCTTCCCAAAAAGAATACGGAATATGGTACGTGAATAAGCCCAGCAGATAGTTTTCACCATCCATAAGCTGTACGGATCTGCTTGACTCATCATAACAGTGAATAAGGCAACATACTCAACCAGGCATGCAAAAACAATCATAACTCAACAGTATTTATTGCATCAATAATAAATATCCCAATAAATACTAGATCCGAACCAAAACAATAATCCTGGGACAATAAGCCCAAATACAAGTCTCAATACAGTTCATAAAATAAAATAGTTCATCAAACATTTAAGCAAATTATTCCAATTGCGCAGCTCAAAACTTTTGCTTACCAACTCCAGTAGGCAATTGATCAGCAAAACCTGCTCATATGGTAATTACAAGGAAAATAGGAAAACATAAAAACATAATGCCCGTTAAATGCAAGTCCGGGCCGCAAGCAATACAATTAGGAAAATGAAGGGATAAACTAAACTAAACAGGTATTACTAACATGGAGAGGGTAGCAAACAGTCTACAGATGACAGTAAGCAGTGTAGTGATAACAGGAGAAGCATAACAGTAACAGTAAGGATCAATAGTAACAGTGTGTCAATGGTAGCAGTAATCAATAGTAACAGTAAAGTCCATAGTAACCGTAATAGGATGTGACAGTGTAAATAGTTATTCTTATGTCTAATGTTCATTACTAACTAGGTAGCACTTCATGCGTCCCAGATTTTACCGCATGGTTGCTAGAGCAATAGTTTCATTTTAAGATTTTGTAGTGGAACTTCTAGGGCAATATATTCAGACAAACAGTAACAGTAACAGTAAGAACAAATAGTGTCATGGATCATGCCCTCATGTATCCAAATATAAACAGTAGGTACCACAGTAAACAGTGGGGAAACGTGTCCCTTCTGAATATGTATTTCTATATTGTCCACTACTCGATCTTTTCCCTTAAAAACTCCGACTTGATTTCTTTTATTATTAATAAACATGCGTGAACGAATATAAACAGGCTAAAGATATGGCAAGAACAGTAAATAAGTCTAAGATAAATAATGATTACAATGGTTGATAAAAACAACTCGTAATGATCAAAACAACGAAATTTTCAGTTCTAGACAGTAAGACACTACTTTACCAAATCTGAGATTCCCATTGATATAGAATAGAAAATCCAGATCCGTTAGAAAATCTAGAAACTAGACTCTCTGCTGATTCCAGCACATATATATAAGTCACATATCAACCACAGAAACAGGGTCAAAAACAACATTTAATACAGAAGTTATGTTCAGCCAGAAAATGCAAAATCTTGTTTATAAGCATGAAAAGAGTTTAAAATCATCATAACTAAATCTGAGAAAAATCTGGAAGATTCCCTAACATATCTAGTTTCAAAATATAAAATATCATGAATTTAAATTACAGATAGTATAGTCATCAAAATTGGGAAAACAGAGTAATGCAACAAAATTCCAATTCTGAAAGTTCAGACATAGCAGTACCAAAACATAGATATTTCATAAAATATAATTCGAAATCCAGATCCGTCAAAAGAGTGATAAAATAGACAAATCAGGCTACAGTTTATGTTCATAAAGTTTTCATTAAAAACGAATAAAATCAGATTGAAAACATAATTCTTTATTGAACAGCATGCAGTTTGGAATATTTCAATTAGTTTCAAAAGCATGAAATGAGATACAAAAGTCATTAATTAATTCCAAAAAAATTAGGGATTGCTCCCAGTCATATCTAAACATACTCAGCAAAATATAGAGTTCAAATTCTACTTAATATATCAGTTTTAAAATAAAATTCCTTACAGAATACATATAGTTCAGAATCTGGAATATACGATATGATTGTAGTAAAACAGCAATAACTCATGCATAAAAAATCAGAATTCAGATCCGTCGAAAGTTCTGAAAACTAGAAAACAAAGGCTAAAAATCATGTTTACACACTATTTATTTTACTGATTTTAATCAGGTCGAATTTACCGTACAAAAATAGGACAGCAGCAAACAAAAGTTCTTTAATGCATTTGATCAAACAACTTAACTACAAACGGTCCAATCTAGATGCCATACAAAGCATGGTATATGTGGGTTACTCAAATCAGCATGGCACGTGTATGGATAGTCTATAATGAGATAATACATCAAACAACCATCTATGCAACAGTCATCTACAACATACGGTGTGTCACAAACAACATACAGTCAAGATGTCCTCTAATCTAATTGTTTTCATGCAACAGTGTCGATTATTGTAACTGCTCATGATCAAGAGATGATGTCAACGGTTAACCTAACAAAATAGGATAATCATGAGAGTACAAATATTTTCATACTAGATTACTTACGGTATTAACTTGTATGACAAAAAGAACACATACAAGCTACTTGCCTATAACGAATACGATGAAAACGGTGAAATAGATTAACGGGAACAAATCCCGAACAGCGAACACAACGAAAGCACAAACAAGACACGAGAATCACACCAATACAACCACGAGCAGTGCACGTAACTTCACACACACACATAAGGGACAGCGGCAACCAACAGCAGAACCGGCAGTAGCAACCCAAGAAGACGACGGCGGCGCAAGAGACGGCGGCGACGGTGATGCCTAGGGCTCGGGTGTGTCACGGCAGCGCTCGAACAAGACAACGGCAGTGGGGTTCGGCCTGGGGGGTGGGTGCATAGCGAAGAGGGAAAGGGGGAAGAGGAAGGGGTGTGGTGGTGGTCGACACCGGAAGTAGACGACGATGGCGAAGGGCAGAGGGAAGGTTAGGGGGTAGGTCGGGAGAGAGGGTGACGGCTAGAGAGGGAGAGAGATAGGATTAGGGTTTGGTAATTAGGGTTAGGGTACAATTAGGGTATTTATATAGGCACAATATGGGTTTGGGTGAACTGGGTACTATCCAATAGGGAGAAAAGAATCCAATAAGAGACAAATAAGCCATGAAATAGGTTTAAACAATAGATGAGATCAAGAACAAATTGTAGATCAATAAAAAGAATGAAAAGCCGAATCAAACAGAGAATGAATCACAAGAGAGAGGAACACAACACACCATACAAAAGAAATGAAAATGAATACAACCAAAAATAAAATAAATAAATCAAAGATTTTACTAAATATAATTAAAAATACAAATAATGAGCAATAGGGGTTACAACCTAAATCACTCCACACATTTTTTACCTCTTGGTGTTTTGCTCCCTCTATGCCCCAAATTAGAGATGCTTGGTGCTTACTCTCTATTATTGTTTGCTGGGTACTTTGGCTAGAAAGAAATATTAGTCTTTAATTATGCATCTTCATCTATACAACAATTTTTTTTAATGTTATTTTTCATTTTGCTTATTGGCTCAACACAGCTCCTAGTAGTAGAAAGAAAGAAAAACAATTGAATTCAATTGAGGAGTAGGGAGCAAGGAGCACCCTTCATAGGCAATCAGCACAGATCACTCTTGCTGCAACCCCAGTGGAAATGAGTGAAGGAGACCCAGGGGACCTTAGCCTTGAACGAGAGGGCTACCTACCTGCTTACATTGCTGATCGATTACTTTTCTTTTTGAAGTCTCATTGGCTTCTTTTGACAACTACTGCTATTTCTTCTAGATTTTTCTAAGACTTTGGCTTGTAATATTTATTACTCTGCTGCTACTTGAAACGATATTTGTGTCTTGGTTACTCTCTGGAGGCCAATTTTGTTGAGAAGGATCTAGTAATGCTGAGAAAGTGTGTATATTCTCTATTTTAGTGTAAGTAGAGGTGTATGATAATAGTCTTGTATGCTCTCTTCACTCTAAGATGGGACACATCTCACTTTAACATTACATCTATTACCTTCTCTTAGTCTCCTTAGGAGCTAAGACATGTTTTTGTAAATATATGCTAATTTCTAATATATTTTATGGTAGGCTACTCCGACCTTTCCTTGGTAAAAAAAGTCATCCAAACTTAATTGACTATGGACCTATTTATAGGGAAAAAAGAAAACAAAAAAAAGAGGAAAAAGAGATATTGGAGAAATGTCAAAGACAGTCTTCACTAGTTTGATCATTCAGGAATGTAAGAGCTTGAAAATGAATCGTTCCAGATTTAATGCTTCAGAGTGTGCGGTGATATGGATAAAAATAGAACCAAATCAGAACCGTTCAAATCGGACATGAATCGTAAAGCTCTCAGGGAAAAAATGGTAAATTCAGTTAAAAACGAGCCCGTAAACGGGAGCCGGGCCCCTTTCAAGGCCAAAACTGATCAAAACGAACTTGCTTAACTGTGTTGTCATAACAGCCCAACATGAATGAGTTCATGATTATCTAAAAATCATTTAAAATTCATTATAATTTATAAGAGACAATTCAAAAACTATATATCTTCACAAGAAAAGAGTCCTAACTCTATCTTCACAACCACTTCTATTTCTTCATGAAGAAGAGAGTCAATTAACCCTATCTCTTTGCCAAGAAAAGGTAACCGACCATATCTCTCCATGAAGAAGAGAAAGACAACCAACTCTATCAAAACTCTGGAAAGTAGAGATAAATCAATATCTTGAAACTGTTCTCCCAAAGCGACTATAAATACCCCATGACCTCCACAAGAACTAGGTAATCAATATTTTGCCACTAAAAATTTTCATATATTTCTAAAATCTGACTTGAAAGTCGGAGGGCAGACCTAACGGTTCAAACGAGCCAGATTTATAAGTCAAGATCGGTTGCAAATAGTCAATATTGGCAAGAACTAAAAGGTCAATTCTTATTATTGTTATGCTCCCACAGAAAAAACAGCAACATCTGGCACAAATCATTAATGTGCTGTTAGAATTTTTTCGAAAATATGTGTTGTGTCTAGAAAGAAGTAAGAATATGTTGTTGAAATTATGTATATGGGTTTATAGCCTCCTCCTGTCCTCCTCCTCCTTCCTCTTTACATAAACCAATAATTCGAGGTTTAATTTTTGTAATAATGATAACTCCTAGACAAAAGTTGTAGCGTCATGTCTCTAACTTCGGATCATACTGCCAAAAGGGTAACGCCTCTTGCTCTGCCCAACAACAAGGGTTGTTTTATTTGGGTGCCGCCCAAACGGTGGTACGAAATATAACATTGACGGAGTACATAAATGTAAAATAGTATTGGAGCTCTTATCAAGAAAAAAATGTTTTAAAATTTCGTATTTTTTCTGAAAACTATAGGTCGTTGTTTTAGGGTGAGAATTCATCATCGCATATCATGTTGGACTGTTCATACTTTGGTTAAAACCGATTACCGAACCGAACCAAACCGAAATTTAGCAATTTGGTTCGGTTTTTCGGTTTTTCGGTTCGGTTTTGATCCAAACCGTAGTATTGTTAGAGAGTTCGGGTCGGTTTTTGGTTAGCTTCTAAAAAAACCGAACCGAAAATAAAACCGAAATTTTTTTTGGGGACCAAAGTAAATTCTAGTATTCTACGGTTCTACCCCTTCTTCTTCTCATGAGTCATGAGTCTCATGACTTCTCATCTTCCCAGAATCCCAGTCTTCACTCTTCAGAGGACGTTTTCACTTCTAGGTCTGTTCATACTTCTAGGGCTGTTCTCACTTCTCAATCCTATGATCCAATCTATTAATGACTTCTCCAAGACCAAAGTTCTCCACTTCTCCCCTTCTCAGTTCTCACTCTATTAATTCGGCCTCTAACTCTCAAGGTTCATCTCCAAATCAGACTCTCTCTATTTCACAGATCCATTCCTCTCTCTCAAATCTCAATTCCTTTAACCCTACGGTCTAGACTCTCGATCATCAGTCGATCTCCATCCTTGGCTCTCGACTCCCGATCTCCATATCTCCTGCCTCCTGGACCCTGGTCTGACTCCTCTTAATCAACTCTCAAATTTTGGGTTGAGTTCGGGTCCAAACCCGACCCGATAAGAACTTCCCAGTTTCTCCTTTTCTTCTTCTCAAAGACCTAACACCCTCCAAAATCCCAAACCCTGGTCTGCCTCCCAAATCGCCAGTCGAAATCGAGGTAAATCTTCGATCACTATCATAATTCATGCCGATGTTATGCTTAGGGTTTGGAAAGTTGTAATCTTGTAGGCTAATTTGCAGATTTTAAGGGAATTGTGTTGTAGAATTATATTTAGAGTTGGGCATTTAAGCATAATTTGGGAGAATTAATTTTAGTTTTTAGATTGTAATGATGTGATGCAGGTCCTCGCACAGTCGCACCCTCCATTCTCGACTCTCGACTCTCGATCTCCATCCATACTGATCTCCATCGCGAATTGCAGTGCCTCGCGATTCGCAGTGCCTCTCAAACTAAGCTGCTAAGTGCTAAGGTATAAATTATTCTTGATATTTCTAAGTGTTAAAATTTTAAATTTGTAACGAGAAAATAATAAGTTTTGGTTTGTACTTTTCTTTGGTTTAAATTGGTAGATTTGATTCGAAGAATTGCTAGTTGTTGCACTGTCACCTGTGAACTTTTTTACTATTAGTATGGATTTTGATATGGATAGACAAGATAGTAGGGGTCGTGAGGATTCAAATTCTATTACCGTTGATAATTTAAGCCATGTAGAAGCAAGTATGCAAGCAGTGAGTTGGAGTGCAAGACTGGTTCCTGATCTAAATCAAAATGTATATTTTAAAAAATCATGTACACTCCTATTCAGTAACCTATTAAACCCTCCAACCAAGGTCTATGAATTCCAAAACTTTCAACACGTATTCATCTCCATGACATCCAAACTTGTCTACTTCGCGTTCCATATCACATTACCTAATGTAAATACTGAAGACAATTGTGAAATGTCCCTTCCACAGTGATGAGGGTTGAGGAATGCATGCCTCTGCAGGTCGACTGCCACTTTCAGTGGAGAGACCTGGACTTCATGCCATGATTTTTTTATAGCAGTTAGAAATATCCCCAGGTAAGAAACTGGGTGAACCCAGTCGCTCTCATAACATGAAAAATGCCACTGACTACCCAAACTCCAAAATTGTAGAGATTTATATTCAAATTCTAACAACTATAACTGCATTATTCTTTACTGCCAAACTTTATGTAAGGATAAGATCTAACATTGAAATAGGATATCCGAAAATGTTATTCTTCAGTTAAATGAGATTTTAGTGCAGTGAGTTGGAGTGAGTTCACTATTTCTGACATTTTAAAATCGATTCCAAACGAAAAATAAATAAACACTTTCTCTTGATTATGTTTTCTAGTCATTTAAGGACATTTCGTTGGCCATTCAATTAAAATTGTGGTTATTTGCTTAAACTTTATTATATAAATTGGAAGGAGAAAGTACTGCTGATCCTTCTACATGATATGCGTGTTATTTACTGTTTCTTTATTTATTTTTTAGACACTTAGAAATATTCAAATTTTGCTTTTGTATGATCGTTTTTGTAGTTCATTCGAATCAGAAGAAACAGGTGATGACTTTGGTCTTTGAGGAAGAAGGCATCTCTCTCACTGGCACTGGTGCCAAGGCAACAGTGAGAGTGTGGCCAGCGACCTTGAAGAAGAGTTGGTTATCGAGAGCAGCATTGATGATTCGGAGCAAGTAGGTCTCTCCTTGCACAACTTGGAGCTTGTAGGTATCTGTGTTCAAAATAACATTGAAAAATATATATTATCAATCTGTTAATTAATAGTTTTGTAATTGTGAAATTAATTTCATATTGTGGAAACTGTTATGTACTTATGTGCAGGGTTGAGTACTTGCGTTTATTTGAACAGGGGTAGAGATGTCCGGGCTTGCCATTGATGGTTAATGCATCGGAGTTACTGAGTGAACCACCTGACTCATAGACCTCCTTTTCAAGATCAACGACATTGGCCTACAAAAGTGTTATAGAAAGTCAGAAACTTGTAATTTCAAATTGTAAAATATAAGCTTCTATAGTTGATTAGTTGTAAATTGTAATCATTTGTAACTTGTAAATTGTAAGCTTTTTTGCTAGTTATTACTGTAATTTTGTAGTGTAAAAATTATGAGTACAATGCTAATTGGTTGTTGTTTGCTTAATGAATATTGAATAAAGAGTCTTTCACTCAGAATCTAATATAAACATTCAAAACTGAAATACTTTCTTTAAGTTCGGTTATTACGGTTATTAACTGAACCGAACCGATATATTTCGGTTCGGTTAAAACCGAAATGTATATGTTCGGTTCGGAGTTCGGTTTCAATTTTACCAAACCGAAAAGTTCGGTCCGGTTCGGTTTTGTTCGGTTCGGTTCGGTTTTGAACCGATGAACACCCCTACGCATATGCATGCCTCGTCTATCATTACTTAGAGCATCCACAATGGTGTTTTTCATATTTGAGAAAATAGCAAAATAGCATATAGCAAAAATCGCAATTTGCTGCAGTCGTCATTTGCTATAATTTGAGAAAGACGGAACATCTTGTTTTGTCCCGTTTTTTTCCCCAATTAATTCAATAATGATTAGATATAAAAATAGGTTAATTAAATAAATTAAATATTATTATATATACTAACCTACCTAAATTAATACACTAACCTAAAGATTAACCTATAAATAATGGCTTAATCTCACCATTTGGGCTGGACGGAACAACATGTCCCGTCCAAGCCAAAATTGGCTTCAAACGGGACAACATGTATCGTTTGACAATTTACAAGGGTTTTTTTTTTTTTTTTTCCAAACGGTACAACATGTATCGTCCCCCAAAAAAAGGGGTCAGACGAAACAACATGTTTCGTTTGATCCCATTAAAAAATAATAAAAAAATAGGAACGTAACAACATGTTCCATCCCCTATAATTTGAGAATCGTTAATTTCGTTTCTCAAATATGAGAAGCGACTGTAGTGTTTTTTGTCAAAAATATGGCAAAATAGCAAACGGCTGCAGGGCGCTCATTTTTCATAAAATGAGAAAATGGCAAAAATAGTAAACGACTGTGAGCATCCACAGTGGTTTCTTATTTTTTCTATTTTGCCATATTTTGGCAAAAAACACTCTGCAACGGTTTGCTATTTTGCCTTTTTTTTTTAGAAAGTTGGAACAGTCGATTCTCATATTTGAGAAACAATTTACTCATTTTCAAAATATAGGTTGTTCCGTCCATATTTTTTTTTATAATAGCATCGGACGAAACAAGTTGTTTCGTCCCGATTTTTTTATAATTATTTTTTAGAAAAAAGTATCGGACAGAAAAATTAAAAATGGATCGAACGGGAAAATTTGAGAAACGGAACAACATGTCCCGTTTGAAGATAGGAGATGTCATTTTCAATGTTTTAACCATTAATTAGGAACTAATCCCTTTTAGGAAGGATTTAATAAAGGTTCAGTATTATTTTAATAAATAATTAATTAACTAGTGACTAATTAATAACTAACACTATTTTAATTTTACTAAAAATTATAAAAATACCTTTCGGACGGAACAACATATTCCTTCCGATAAAAAAGATAATTCTTTCTCAAAATATGAGAAACGAATCAGTGTAGCGATTTCTCTTTTGTCAATTTTCATTTTGCCATTTTGCCAAAAAATATAAGAAACCATTGTGGATGCTCTAATCAGACTAGGATTATCATAAATGCATTGAATCAAATTACAAATTCTTTATAGATTTATTTAAAGGAATCTCGAAATTTTTCCCGTTAGTAACATTTAAAAAAAAATGGTGAATGCATCACAGAAGCAAAGATATTAAAGAAAATCCATTGGATGGACATTTGGCTAATGCAATGTCATTTAGAAGGCAACAGTTTTGAGGGTATATTAACATACATCTATAATAAAAAATCTGTTGAATATCCAGATTCGACATCCTATGATGCAAGGAAAGCACCAAGGAGATGTTTGGTTGGTTGTAAAATGTATCTAATTTATGAAAATTATTGTAAGGAAAAGAATATTTGAAAATGAGTTCTACAAAAAGTGGTTTGTTTGGATTTAGTTTTATTGTAATACTAGGTTTGCCCGTAGACACGTGACTACGGTACTTCGTAAATGATACAACATATGAAAAGTCGTGTATACACATAAAGAAAATTCATGCAAAACACATAAAGATGTTAAAGAAAATTTAGCATGTTAGTGTTACTACTAACTATTCAATTGTTGAAGAAGATCTGATTTTGTAGCTCCTCATTTTTTAAAAGTCAAGAGATATGAGAGAGAGAGAGAAAGAGAGAGAGAGAGAGAGAGAGAGAGAGAGTGAATATAGGATAGTAATTATTTTCTTTTTTGTAGGGGGGGGGGGGGGGGGGGATTTTGTTTTGAAAGAAAAACCTTTGGAGGAAAAAATATCTTTTTAAACGATGAATACGAGCTATTGGTTTTGTATCAACTGAAAGAAAGCCACTTGATAATTTTTTTGTCAAATTACCTTGTGAGTTACTATATAGATGAGATAGTAAGGAGAGAGAGAAATTTAAAAAAGTAGTAAAAAATTAATGTAGATGAGTAGGTGAAATTGTTTTATTAGATAGTGCAAAAAGAGATGAGAGAAACAATTAAAAACCAATGAACAATGTTCATCCACATAAATCTGGGAGATTTTAAAAAAAAAAAAAAATTCAAAGTGTGCTACAATAATTACAGTAAAGCTACAGTAGGAAACCAAATGCAGCCAAAATCAAGACAAACGAACATGAACAATGCTTGTCCATGATTTTTTTTTTCAATGTAAAAATTATAGGGGCAAACAAACAACCCCTAAGAGCATCCACTATCGTTCGTGCTATATTTTAGCTATTTGGATATTTGCTTTTAGAAACTAAATACTTCCGCCACTATCGTGAAAGCTATAATTTGCAAAAATAAATAAATAGTAAAATATATAGACGGAATAACATCCTCCGTCTACAAAAAAAACAATATTTTTAAAAGATAAAATGAATGAACGGAAGAAGTTCCGTTTGAGAAAGAAAAAAAAAATCTCATACGGTAGAAGATCCTTCGTATGAGGTATTTTTAAAAAAAAAACCCAGCCGAAAGATCTTCTTCCGTCTGGGTTTTTATTTTTTAAAAAATAAAAAATAAAAAATCTCAGCCGGAAGAAGAACTTCCGTCTGAGTGTTTAAAAAAAAAAAAAAAAAAACAACTCAGCCGGAAGTTCTTGGTCCGTCTGAGTTGTTTTGGGGTTTTTTATTTATTGTTTTGAGTCATTTTATCTTCTACTTGATAGGTTAAATTACTATTGTGCCCTTATATCTATTCCCCTTCGCCTATTTAACTTGAAGAGCTTCAAAAGAACTCTTCAATCAAAAAACATTCTTCTACTCTCGGCCTTTCATCTATTCTTCATTCAAAAAACAATCTCCTACTCTCGGCCTTTCATCCATTCTTCAATTCCTAATTCTCCCACTTCAAATTATAAAAAAAAATATGTCGATCCGAAAATATATTGGCATAATAAAATCTACTCTACGAAGCGGATCAGATCATGGTAGCACAAGTACGGAGGTTGAGTCAATCTCCTAATCAAATGATTTTGCCAATCCAAGTATGTGGAAAAGGCTGGTTGATGATAACAGACACGTGCATCAATTTATTACCGAGCAGCCTGCTGGTGGATTTTGCAATTTCAGGGGAAACTGGAGTGGTCCAATCAAAGCATACGAGCGCTGTTCTCTTATTCCAGCTGTGAAACAAATAATCGATCAAACGGGGTGGCAGCGTCTGTTGACAATTATTACAGAGAAATCATCGATGAAGCTTGTGGAGGCTTTAGTTGAGAGATGGTGGGATACTACACACACTTTTTACCTACCGTGCTGTGAGTTGGGCTTTACCTCGTTAGATTGGACAATGCTAACGGGGATATCTATCGGGTCGGGTGAAGTACCGCCGTGTAATGACGATATTTATCCCTTCGAGGTTGTATAGGATTGAGTTTTCCCAGAGATTACTGCACTGATTGGAAAGGACAAGGAATACGCTCGTCTTTTCTTAACAAGTATTTCCATATGAGTGTAATCGAGGCAGGTCAAGAGGATAACCTTCTAACCTTGAAGATTGCCGGATCATTCATCTTGTTCTTCCTCTGTGAGTTTCTTTTCTCTAATGCTGCTTGCGTTATAAGATTTGGTTGGCTTGCAGCAATAGAAGATTTTGAAAAAGTGGGTACATACGATTGGGACGGTCAAGCAATTGTATTGCTATATATGTCTCTAGATTCCTGTAGCAGACTAAAAGTGAAGTCTTTTAACGGGCCACGGCAAGTACTAGAGGTAAACACTTAAAATTTAGACCACCTTTTAAAAAAAACTAATTTATCAAGTTTTGAAATATTTGTTTGTAAACTAATAGATGATTTTCTTATTTAGTATTGGGCGTATGAATACACAAATATTTGTGCTCCAATTACTGTACAAACGGAACATATCATAGATAAATGACCAAGAATTACACGTTGGAACAAAGATGAATTGGACATGAATATAACAGACTAAGTTCGGTATAATATTTCCATCGCCAGACATCAATTGGAGATGCGGTCCTCTGCATCTATTATCTGGCAGCATTATTCCAGATCGTCCCACGAATATAAGGGTATTAATGAGTTTGCGCACTTATTGTCTCGGCACCGAGTTATCTTTCAGTATGCCTCGCAGGTATTATTAGATACATTTCTTACTGTTTATTGAAAAATTTGTTGTTCCACACGTTCAGTACTTAAAGTATCATTTATTAAATCTTAAATATATGATTTCATTTGTAGGGTGTATGGTACCTTGGTGATCGTTGTTATCGCCAATTTATGGAAATTATATGTATCCCAGTTGACCCACCACCTTCCATGCCTCGTGTATTGGTCGATGATTTCTGTCCGCCTATTGACGCATCAGTATTGGTCCGGAATGTACCACAAAGTGTATACGATAAGTATTGAGCTAAGGTATCAATAGGTGCTACAATGTCGACTCTATCACATTCTACAAATGTCGATTTCATTGGTCCAGCTAGCATAATTGATCCTAATATTCAATTGCCCTTCCCATCTCCCCCCAATTGGGCACCGACCGAGTATATTGCGCATGCTCCAAGACGCGATCTTCCTGAATGCCTAGATTGCGTAGTTGAGGTACCACTTTATTCTGGTGGAACAGTTACTAGGAATGTTGAAGAGGGATCTGTTTCTTTTCTACCACGCGATGCACTGTCATATGTGAGTATGTCATTCTTATTTTTCTATTGTTGTATTTCAATTTAGTGATAGTTGAAATATGACATTACGATTCATAGAAGGATTTATACCAACGCTACCTCGAGTTGACTTCTAATGATACGATCTTATGACGATTCATTCTGAACCACACAGTGTTAAGAGAATCAATTCCTGCTCCGAGGAGAAGTGTTTCTATGGAACGACCAAAATCTTCACGACAGAGCCCAACACCTGATTTTGTTCCAAACACCCAGTTTGATAGCATGGAATAGATTATTGAAACTAAGATGAAACAATTTGTAAACAACAATCAATAACAATTTGTGAATTATGTTCCAAGGACTTTTTGGTAAGCTACTATAAAAGTCTTAGACATTGATGTGAAAGATCTTCTAAACAAATATTACTTTTGCTTTATTTGATGGGTGAGTTGATGTATTTTGTCTGGGGTACTATTTAGTTTTTGGATGGATTCCAATCATGAATCCCATACCTACTATAATTCCGACCAAACAAAGATGAATTATTTTTTATGAATATGTTAAATCAAAAAAAACAAGTTAGTTGTCTTGTTTGAAAGTTGTCTTGAATTGATTTCCTCCTACTCTACCAACCTACTCTATCATACTTGAAGAAGCAGCAAATGTTGAAGAGCCAACAACTTTATGAAGAGCCAACAACTTATTCCAGCGTCGTTTCGGTTAATGAAGAGGCAGCTAATTATGATTCTATATATATGTCTTGAAGCACCTATTCCGACTCTATCATACTCACCCCCATCTACATCAATCTCTACAAAATCACTGTAAACTCATATCTGCATGTCAGCTTTACCAATGGCTCATTTTACTTCTTCATCATCATCTACTTCTTCTGATGAAAATGATGAGAAAGAATACATGATTGCGAGACGCGTTCAAAACAACATGCAATTGTTCTCGGCAGCTTTTCTACAAAGCCAACATGTTACTCGACGCAGATATATTCGTCGTCAAAGAGAAGAAGGGGATAGACGTCTGATGAAAGATTATTTCGCCGATAATCCCATTTACGGCGACCACCTATTCCGACGTCGATTCCGTATGCGTCGAACGTTATTCAACCGGATTTTGGAAGCTATCGTTAGCTACGATCAATTCTTTTTGCAACGACAGGATGCAACACGAGTTTTAGGTTTATCCTCACATCAAAAAATTACAGCAGCGATTAGATGTTTGGCGTATGGTTCATCAGCCGATTCAGTTAATGAGTATGTACGAATCGGAAAAACTACAGTTTTGAAAACAGTGCGACGGTTTTGTGTGGCAATTGTGAATTTCTTTGGACCTCAATATTTGTGTACTCCAAATGCCGCTGATATTCAAAGACTTCTTCAAGAAAATAAATCTCATGGATTTCCAGGAATGTTAGGTAGTGTTGATTGCATGCACTGGGCTTGGAAAAATTATCCGGCAGCATGGCACGGACAGTATACCGGTCATGTTCAGGAGCCTACCATTATTCTCGAAGCAGTGATATCTTATGACCTTTGGTTTTGACATTCTTTTTTGGAATTCCAAGATGCAATAATGATTTGAATGTACTCAATCGGTCCACATTAGTCAATGATCTACTTGATGGTTGTGCCCCACCAACAAATTTCACTGTAAACAATAACAACTATGACATGGGATACTATTTAGGCGATGATATATACCCCCCCTTGGCCACTATAGTAAAAACATACTCCGCACCGGATACGCAAAAGAAAAGAAAATTTTCGCAAATGCAGGAAGCAGCAAGAAAGGATGTTGAATGCGCATTTGAGATCTTACAAGCAAGATTCGCGATAGTAAGAGGTCCGGCACGGTTTTGGGATCTCGACAGTCTATCTTATATAATGAAAATATGTATTATTTTACACAATATGATAGTTTAAGACGAACGAGAAGAAGGGCTTCGAGATTTTTGGTATGATCAAAGTGTGGACTTTAGCTTCAGCATACCAAACAGAACTCTAAGTATCACAAGTGCAAACAGGTTTGCACGAAATGTCCAACTACATGATAGACAAAAACATCATGCACTACGACAAGATTTGGTGGAGCACATATGGAACGAATTTGAAGATGACGATTGATCATATTATTTGATAATAATAGTACATCAAAGTATCGGCTATTATGTAAGTTGTTTTAAAATTTAGTATCAGATATATTGTATGGATCTACTTGTAAACTGCAAAGTTGTACTCTTTTCTATTTTAAGCTGAATGTAAAATATCCATATATATTGGAGGCAATGCAAATACAGAATTGGCAATGAGTTGTACGCACTACAAAACAAGCTTATATCAATACCGAATAAAAACAACATTCCTTGACATAAACTGAATACAGAATTAGCAAATACATACTAAAACAACATTCAATACTAAATGAAACATCGACTACGCATGATATCATTCTATCTAGACATGAAGTACATACGCTGAGTTTCGGATAAGACGCTGAGGTCCATACTCATGACGCGATCATCCTCCGATTGTTTTTTCGATTCGTGATCTTTTTCTTTAAACGCAATCTTCTTTACCATTGTTATGTTCCTCTGATCCAGAGCATCCTTATAGAAAGAGTTGAAATATTTGTTTGATTCAACCATTTCAGCATATTCCGATGATTCAGCCAATTTTTTTCCCTTTTTCTTCTCCGTTTTTCGGCCGGGTGGTCGAGAGAGTGGGGTAGGCGATTCCACGTCAGTCGGAATATCTGTAGTCCAATCATGCATACCTGGGGAACGTACTGTGCTACCGACCTCGGGCGATTGAGAGCTTCGGAATGAGTAGAACACATGAGTTGTACGCAGTGAAAATTTTGGCTGATCTTTGAGCAACTCATAACATTCATCAAATTTAAATGCTTTCCCGAAAGACTGCATGTACTCCAATCTCGCTTCGCGTAACTACAAAAAAAATTACCAGTTCTATGATTTGGTACAATTTATTTTCAATAATAAATTACAAATTAATAACCTAAATTATACATACCTTATCCGCCTCAGTTGTTCCACTTGCAGCTCTATTTGTAACACTACCTAACTTCGCAATAAACAATGCAACAGATTTTGAAATTGCAGAAAAACGACTTGCTAGAGAGCCAGACGTTCAGTCGGTCAGAGTGCCTAGTATCAATTTATACGTGCCAAGTACTCGATCCCAAAACTGTGTTCCAGATTGATCATTACAAACTAATGGATCTGGAGTAATATTAACCAAACTTTGAGAAAGAATAATATCTTCATCAGATGTGTACGCCCTTCCTCTAACACCAACCCCTCTAATACTACTATTGGCCATCGTAATAGAATGAAAGAAAAGAACAGTAAGATAGAAGATGAAGTGCGAAAAAAATTTAACATACAAAGGAGACAAGGAGACAGAGGAGTTGAGTGTTGGATTGAGTATGGAGTGGGAGTATATATATAAATATGTAGGCGATAGTATATGAGAAGATAACATTTTAAAAATCCAACTGCCGCTGAAAAAACTATACAATATTATCTAAATAGGTTAGAGGGTTATTTTAGGAATTCACTTTTTCCATTTAAAACAAATTAAAAAAAAAATAAATGAAAGGAACGGAAGATCTTCCGTCTCGTTCAATTAAAAAAAAATGACAAAGACGGAGGAACTTCTTCTATAAAATTTTGACCGGTCAAATTCTATAGACGGAAGATCCCATCTGTAAAATTTTGACTGATCAAATTCTATAGACGGAAGATCTTTTTTCGTCTTTTGGAATTTTTTATTCTAAAGAATTCCATATTTTTAATAGACGGAGAATCATTTATGTCTTTTATAATTTTCAAATACTATTTCACCCTGTAATATATGGCAGAGTACTGTTCACGACGATAGTGACGTGGAATTTCTCATAAGACGATAGTGGATATGCTCTAAAGATATGACGAATTGTCAAAAGCAAGCACTTGGCCTACAAAACTCACCAAACAGACTTCCAATGCGCTTGAGGGATTAAGCAGGTTTGAGATTTAACTATGGGGTAACTGATGTGAAGCTTAAAAATGTGCAACTGAGATATTGTTCATTTTTCGAGATAGAATGATGACTGTAAGGGTCAAGTAGATAGTATAAAGAGAAGAGTAATGCTACATCTAGAGCTGGTATCGGGTCATATCGGATTGGGTCCTTCACTATCCAGATTCGGACCCGGTACCTCACGGGTTCAAAAATTGGATTCGGACCCAAACTTGCAAGAACCGGATCCAGGTCCGGGTCCTAGTTAAAAAAAATTACCCGCCGGATCCGATAGTAGAGAATAAATATTTGCACTTAAATATTTTTGCACTTCGAACAATTTTTGCACTTAAGTACATGAATTAATATTATATTTACACATTCATACTCAACAATTACTTTTATAAGTATATTCTTATAACCCTATTATTCAAATTCTATATGTTTGGAGGTATTTTTTAACGGGTCTGGGTCGGTTCTATTTTCAGCAGACCCGGACCCGGACCCGGACCCGAAAGTGCATCGGGTCTTATTTTAAGACTCGAATCCGGACCTGTACAGATCGGATCGGTTCCAGTCCAATGCCGGGTCCAAGTCGGATCTGGGTCGGGTCCAAGTATCAGGTAAATGTGACGGTGCTAGCTACATCCATTACCAATTTTACTACATTTCTCTTCAGTACCTTATG
Organism: Hemerocallis citrina; assembly: GCA_017893485.1. Lineage (NCBI taxonomy): Eukaryota > Viridiplantae > Streptophyta > Magnoliopsida > Asparagales > Asphodelaceae > Hemerocallis > Hemerocallis citrina. The sequence goes on from CM030362.1 coordinate 144,209,163, forward strand.
TGACCCACTCCAATAGGTAGAAAAAGATAAAGTAGGTGGGAAGACTCTCTAATAGAAGTATGCCATCTCAGATAGTGAACAAAATAGTAGTAAAATTGATACTAAATGAAACATTGGGGTTTTAAAAGTACGGATTTTATACTTTAATTATTATATTATTAGAGGCCACTTGCTATTTAACAAGGATAATGATTCACCTTCAACCCATTCACCCATTCACAATCTTAGATGGCACAATTTTATAGAAAATGTCTCATAAAATAAGTAGTAGATATCTCCAATGAAATTGTACCACATAAGGTTGTAAGGGTAAAGGTGTAGCACTACCCATTTAACAATCCCAAACAAACCACTCCAAAATCTCTATTTTCATAAACACCACTCATATTAAGTCTAATAAAAACCAAAGTTTATGATAATAATATTGATTCAACCTAAAACTTGTGCTTTTCATCCGAAAGTTTAATTGCAGAATTATCAAAAATATCAAGTCTAATTAACTCAAATCTTTCAGAACACAGGATATAACAAACTAGATGACAAAATTTTCCAAGCTGCTTGAAACTCTTAAGGAACAAATCGCTTATTTTAAGTCATCCTCTGAGCGGCCTCCTTAGCGATGACTCTTTCCTTGGCCTTGGTCTTGGCTTGAGACTTGGAACCCATTATTCCACCTCCCCACTTCTTACGGATCTCATCGAATTTATCATTGAAGTTAGCCTGAAAGAGGACAATAAGTTTGTTGTTAACAGATCATATAACATCAGGAAAATACAGAGCTGCTGCACGATAGATATCACTGAACAACTTCCCACCTTAATAGCTTCCAAGATTTTGCTGAATTCCAGTTTATCTTCATTCTTCACTGTAGTTAAGCACAAAACTGATGCAGTCTTCTTGTGTACAATCTATCAATGGTATAAGATAAATACATATACATAAGAAATCACAAGAAAAACTGATGGGAGTCTTCACGTGTACAGTTAAGAGAGATGAAAAAAATTACAGATCCCAGGCGAGCTTTTCCCTTGACAATGCAGTAAGGAATCTCCATCTTTCTGCAAAGGGCAGGAAGCCAAACCACTAACTCAATTGGGTCGACATCATGAGCAATGACCACAAGCTGTGCCTTGTTCTACACAACAATATCAAAGAAAAGAGTAACAATGTCATGATTATCAGCCGGTGAAAATTAAAGCTTAATGTAAAACTCTACTCTGACGCTAATAAGATAATCAGTATCTTTGATCTTAAAGAATGGAGCTTGATAAAACTTTGCTTAAATACATAACTTGTTAATGGTTTTCATTAAACTTTGAATATAAACCCCAAATGTTGATTCCGTAAAGATATTGGGTCTGGTTTGGGTTCAAACTATACTTTGTGATGTCATTGTTAGGGCTGCAAACGAATCAAGCTTTCGCAAGCTATTCGGCTTGAGCTCGGTCAAATCTCGGCTCGAACTGAGCTCGTTTCATAAACGAGACGAGGTCGAGCTTGGGTTTTTTTTTAGGCTAAGCTCGCGAGCTATTCGGCTTGAATACGATCAAAGCTCGGCTCGAACCGAGCTCGAGCTCAAAACTAAGCTCGTTTCGTAAACGAGCCGAGCTCGAGCCTGAAGGTATTCGGCTCGGCTCGATTGCCGCCCTAGTCATTGTACAGGTATAGCTGTGAGGGGAAGATCTTAAAGAATGGAGCTTGCTAAAACTTGGCTTAAATACATAACTTGTTAATGGTTTTCATTAAACTTTACATATAAACCCCAAATGTTGATTCCGTAAAGATATTGGGCCCGGTTTGGGTTCAAACTATACTTTGTGATGTCATTGTACAGATATAGCTGTTAGGGGAAGATCTTCAAACATCAATTAAACCACCTAGCCAATGAAGTAAAACTGTGTTGGAAAATGAAGGAAATCATTTATGGCTAATAATTAACAGAGAACAGAAACAATAATCAAATAGTAATATTAAACAATGCCTTGTGTTGAATGGCAGCTATACAAAGACCTCTATTGTTACATTGAGATTCCCCACAGAACAATCACAACATGAATCCCAAAAATGTCAAATACTTCAACCAATTCAGCCTAACTAGGTAGGATGACTCCGCAAAGGAGAGTACAGCTTTATCAGCATATGATATTTATAACAATCCATTACAAGTAATGTATTTTTTGTAGTTGACGGTAACTCAGTAAGTAGTATGCACAATACATATTATATATAATCAATATATATACTTAAAAAAGAATTCTAGTTAACTCATTCCCCTATCTTGAGCCAAAAAAAACATTGTTCAGTAAAAAGATTTAATAAAGGAGAAACACATTCGTCACATTTATTATAGGATATCAAACACTAACATGATTTATTGGAAGAAATAATAGATAACAAAGATAAATATATATACCTGTTCAATAAGGTAGGTAACATGGTTAAGCCCATACTTGACCACAATTGGCTTCTTAACTTCGACGGTCTTGCCTTCAGTCTCAGCCTGTGCCCTCTTCAAAAGCCGTTCTTTCTTGGCAACTTTATCTTCAGGTCTGTATTTGAGAAGCATCTTGAACAGGTTTGTCGCTGTTGAACAAAAAGGTAGATATAAGGATAAATTAAGATGAAAAACAATCTCAAACTTGAACAAAATCATATCTGACAAAGTAGTTTAACTAAGGGTCTGAAAATAAAGTGCGTATGCAGCCAAACATGTTCGGTAGGATGCCTATTCAGTAACCAAGTAACCATAAACATCCTTTGTTATTAATAGCTCACCAATTCCATCAGACACAAAAAGCTCGGATGTTACAAAAGTAGCATCTGTTGTTGGCTATCCAGTAAATTTAGATAGGCAATCAATCACTCACAGTTATGACAACCACAGAAGTAGTATATTTTGCGAGCTATGACATTACAGAAGTAGCATATATTCCAGTTACCAATCCAATTAAAAGTGCAGTAATCAATCACTGTCATCTAAGCATCTACATATTCATAAATTAGGAATGGAAATAGCAATTTCTATACATAGCAGCTACCAGAAACACAGGTATCATACATTAAATTTAGTGGCTCAGAATAGATAAAATAACACATAAATAGCATGTAGTATGAACAAGAAAATACCGGAAAAATATAAAAAGAATTTACACTATCTTTTCCACCTAGCTCAGTCCCGAGGTTTTACAATCCTCAAAATAGATTTCAGTGTCAGCAAGCACAGGTTAAATAATGAAATGGTACTTAAATAGTATAGTTGGACAAGCTAAAAGTAACTACTGAAGGTAGAATCTGCAAATCATAAACTTTCAAAGAAGGTAAAAGACAATGAAAATAATGCAGAAGAAGGAACTCAAGTATGCATCTTCATAATGTATGAGGTGTTTCACTGCACAGATGTACACAGCTATTTAATTATGACGACTACTCAAAAGAGAACACTGTAAGGGGGTAAACTTTTCAAAATGAATTTGGCATGTCAATGTGCGTACTCTAGCTTATTAAATTATATGACTTGATTAATTTAGTAAAAATGGCCATACATAAATATATACAAGTGTGGATAAGATCAAGTTTCACATCAAATAACCACATTAAGAGTGTAGCACCAAACAAACATACAAATTCTAGAAAAAAATTAAAGAGGAGAACTCAAAATATACCAAGATTCTTGTCCAGGGTCTTGGTGAACTGGTTCAATGCCGGAGGGACCTTCAATCGCTGCTTGAGAATTCTCCTCTGCCTCTGAATTCTGACCACCTTGGGCCACTTCACAAACCTATGAAGATCCCTCTTCGGAGGCAACGCCCCTCCAATCCCAAATTGCTTCGGCCTCTTCTCAAAAAGAGGGTTCACAACCTTCTCCTAAGAGATCAAACATCAAACAAAATTCATAAACGCCACAAACCAAATAACAACAATAAGCCATTTTCAATAAAATGAAGCCAAAAACAAAATCTTACCGGCTTCTTCTTTGCCGCCACACCTCCCTTCACATTCTTTTTGGGAGCCTGTGAAATATATCACAATTGCATAATTATTTTTTCATACATTGTTTAGCTAAAAACTCACTCTCACAATATAGTGTCTTACAAAGCTAAAACTATCCACAGATTCAAACTTTTCGATGACTTTTAGACAATACAATCGAGCAATCAAAGAAATTACAATAAGAGGCTATACTTCATTGAAAATGAAGAAATTTACGTTATGAGTTTAACCAAACTCATAGCTCAAATCATCAAACCTTCGCAACTTAGTGGATCCCAATACTAAAACCATCTACAATTTCAAACTTTTTTGCAATTGTGCAGTTAATATCACGCGAATTGCAGGAAAAATATAAACTTGATTGAAAATGGTGCAAATTAAACATCGAAAAACCCTAGATCTCGAAAGATCCCTATATTCATATAACGAAATGTAGAGCGGGAAACCCTAGATTCGATGTCCATTTGAGAGTGAGATAAGATCGCGAAATGGAATGCAGAAGAGATGCGGGGAGAAGAGAGCTACCATTGAAGTCTCTGAAGCTCGGACGAGGGCGGCTAGGGTTAGGGTTTTTCGAGTGCGAGGGACTGGAAGCGAGGAGGAGTTTTATACCCGTGAGTTGAGAGAGGAGATTACCATACTACCCTTTGGGGCTACAATAGTTGTGGATTTGGGGTTTTGGATCTGAACCCGTTAAAAGTATGGGCTTGACTTTTGAAATTTTTGTTAGTTCGAAAGAAAAGACTGAAATATGGGCTGGATAAATACTTAAGCCCAACCCAAAATTTTGGTAGTTCAAGTCATGCACATGTGCTACACATGTTTTTCCCTTCCTATTATCGGTCACATTACGTATACGGAAAACAACGTGGTACGTGTGCGAGTCAGTTTATGTTCACAATCTACAATAGCAACTCTTTGGTCTTACAGTGCTCATGAGAAATCCTTGGACGACTACATTGAGAATGCTGCAGCGACCAAGGCGGCCAAAAACGACGATGGAGGTACGCGTTGTCCACTAGTATCTATTTTCAATTTTATGTCTGATACATATGTTTTTAATTTAGTTAAATCCTATGGTCTAGCGGTGGGTGATTTTGAGTGTAATGCTTTCTTTTTTTTTTTGAAGTTGAGTGTAATGCTTTCTTGCTTGACAAAATTAGAGGAAGAGAAATGGATAGAGTATAAATACATGCGTCAATAAATCCCATTCCGATGCATCCCTCAGAAGAGGGCAAGGCGGTGGGCTCTCCCCCATCCACACGTGCAACCCCCAGGATGTTTCCCAATGAATGTCCTCTTTTGGAACATTACGGGGTTAGGAAGGCAAGTTAACAGAGAAATGGTCATGGACGTTATTAATATTTCCAAAGCGGAGGTGGTAGGGCTGCAGGAGACCAAACTCACGCATGGGTTTAAACTCAGGAGACTTGGAGGGATTAGAATTAAAGAATAGAAAGTACGTCCATCGATTGGAGCCTTAGGGGGTATTGTCATCGTCTTTAACCCGGATATCTTCGCATGTCTAGATGAATTGCAATATGTTTACTCACCGTCGATCTTACTTCTGCGGCGAGCGGATAGCTGGTCCCAAATAGTTATGGTCGTTTATGGACCGAATCTGTCTACTGATAGAGGCGCGTTCTAGAATGAACTTCTTTCAATCCAAGCACCATGGCAGAATGCATGGATTGTTGGGGGGTGAATTCAACATCACAGGATTTGCCTTTGAACATTGTAGTAGAGGGTCGAACGATATGGATAAGGAAGAGTTCAATAGGGTGATTAATGAACTAGAGCTTATTGACATCTGATACAACTCTCAAGAGGAAGTTGCTCGCTATCTTCAAGAAATCAAGAATCTAGATAATTGAACCTCAATCTTTATTAACTATTAATCGATCTTCACAATCACCATGGAAATTCTCAAGAACAAGTAAAATCAAGAAAGATAAAAAGAAGAAGAGGGATCTGAGATTCAGGAGAAAACAGAGGAGAATTCGCAATTTTGAAAGGAAATAACGATACAATTCAGGTGTCACTCTCTCTTACAATACATTCTTATTTATACTAGTTTCATTTACACACTGAACTATACCCACCAATCTTGATACGCCAGCTATCACCCTTTTCTAACTGTTTAACCGAATTCAGTGTCCCCTTATTTCATGTACGTGCAGAGCACATGCATTCCCTTCTAGTCTTTCAGCTTAATAGGCATTCTCTGCTCACGCTCCGACCTTCTCACCGATGGACCAGACTCTTTTCTCTCTCAACTGCATCATTGCCACCCCCTTCAAGACTAACCTTGACCTCAAGGTCAAAGGAAGGATAAGCTTTAGCCATGGCCCTGACATTTTCCCACGTTGCTTCAGCTGCAGATAATCCCTCCCACATCACCAACACTTCATCTATAAATGATTCACCATGCTTAACCCTTCTAGCTTGTAAAACCGATACATGTGCTAATGCAGGCACAGAAGACTGCATATCAGTTGGAAGTGGATTGCCTGCTACCTCTGTTGGATCACCTCTACACCTTCTCAAGAGTGATACATGAAACACTGAGTGTATTTTGGACTCTGAAGGTAAGTCTTGCTTGTAAGCTACAGGTCCAATCCGCTTTAATATCTACAATGGACCAAAAAACCATTTTTCCAAACTTATGAGAGCTTCTTTAAGCTACTTATATCTGGCGATAGGGCTATAACTTGACAAATACCCAATCCCCTTCATTGAATTGTCACCCAATGCGATGTTTATCTGCTATTCCCTTCATTCTAGCTTAAGCCTTTTCCAAATTCAATTTTAATGGATGAATAAGCTACTGCTTCTTCATAAGTACTGCATTGACCTCAAATTTTCCAGATAGTCCTACATATTTGGACAGTGCATGTGCTGATCGACCATATACTGCTTGAAAAGGAGTAATACCAATTGCAGACTAATAAGAAGTATTATACCAGTATTCGGCAAGAGAAATATACTTGCACCAATGCTTTGGCTCGTTACTGACAAAACATCTTAAGTGTTGCTCCAACACCTATTTAACACTTCAGATTGCCCATCAGTTTGAGGGTGATATGGACTAGACATCCTCAATGTAGTCCCCAATTGTGCAAACAATTCTTTCCAAAACTTACTCAGGAATAATAGATCTCTGTCAATGACAACAGATTTGGGCACACCATGGAGCTTAACTACATTCGCAGTAAAAACTTCAGCCACCTTTGATACAATAAAATTTGGAGACAAGGAATGAAATGGCCATACTTTGTTAATCTGTCTACAACCACTAGTATGGTTGTCTTGCCCTCAGAATTAGGAAGATCAGTTATAAAATCCATAGCAATATTTTTCCAAACTTGATCAATTATGGGTAGTGGTTGGAGAAGGCTTGCACGGGCTTTGTTATCAAACTTCACTTGCTGACATATTAAACACTCTTGTACAAATTTCTTTACATCTGCCACCATACTATCCCAATAAAATTGTTCATTTATTTTGAGCAAAGTTCTTTTGATCCCAGAATGTCCGCTTATAGGACTAGAATGATATTCATGAAGAATTTGTTGCCTCAATGATGCAGGGATGATAATAACCAGAGAAACCCTAGATCTAGTTGTGTGGGGGCGGCGGCTAGGGTGCGCCGCCACCGCCCCGGTGCTCCTCCCCCACCGTGCTACCCTACTTCCTTCTTCTTCCCGGTGCACCGCCCCTCTTTGACGATCACAGTTCGTTCCCTCAGTTCCTCCCGCGACGGTGATGCGAACGCCATGGACCTAGGGAAGGGGGTGAGATCGCCGTGGTCGTGGCCGATGGCGAGGTGCACCGCTAGATCTGATGACCCAGATCTGATTGCTCAGATCTGAAGCCGATGGCGAGATGCACCGATGGCCCAGATCCGATCTTAACTATGTGAGCTCGGTGGTTCGGCATGCCCCCCCCCCCCCCCCAACGACGACCCAGTTGCCTACCTCAACGGTGTGAGGTCGGTGGTTTGGCATGGGTTGGGTTTGGTGGGCTTTGCTAGTTGTTTGCCCGGTTGTTCTTCATACTTGCTACCATGTCCACACTATTGGGGCCAATCACGACGATCTGCTGCTGTGATTTGGTTTTTCCGAGGGTTGGTAGTGCGTGTGAAGAAGCCGAGTGTGCTTGGATGTGCCGTAGTGTGATTCTAGAGAGAGAAGATCTAGAAGGGTTAGGTTGTCTGGCATGATTGTGAAGCTTGGGCCCCAAGATGGGGTCCCTCCGTGATGTGCGCTCACTTGTCTCAACTTTCGGGGTGCTTGTCTCAACCGTCGAGAGCAACTATGTCGCGCTAGAGCATCCTCCCGCGCCTGTTGTTGCGAACACCATGGATCTGGGGTTCAAGTGTGTGAGGTCGGTGGTTCGATTTGGGGCCCGTAGGGCCAGGCCGGTAGTTTGTTGGTGTTGGGGGTGATGGGGTGTGAGGTTTAGGTATGGTTGGTCTGGAGTGTCCTACGATATCTCCGGTGAAGTCTTCACAGTGCCTACTATCAGGCTATTGAGTTTCCTCCAGCTTAGGCCACTAACTCGTGACAGCGTCATCTCTTTCCTTGGAGTGGGAGTATAAGTCGAGATAAGTCTGTGTGGTGAGAAATCGCCGGAGAAAGCTTTAGCGTGAGAGAGGTGAAGGTATCCTCTACACGACTCTCTCCTGGAGTGTGGTGTTTGGTGGGGTGAGCGAGATAGTTGTGTGGTGAGAAATCGTGTGAGAGGTGAAGGTATCCTCTTCACGGCTATCTCTTTAGTAGCGGCTGTGGGAGCTACTGACACATTTGTAGGATGAGTGGTGGAGATGGTGGAAGGGTGCGATCACTGTGCATGTGTCGTGGGGTCAATTTTCGTTCTGCGGGGCTTGGGCCAAAAGATGGGGTCCCCCCAGCGAGGTGAAGGCAGGGATCGACGGGTGATAAAATCCTGCCAGACTTGTCTCAGGTGGGTGTGCATGTGCCGTGGAGGCACTGTACGAAGCTAAACTGATGTATTTACAATTTTGCTAGACCGAGCTTGTTTGTCGGCCCACCCTCCAGGATTGTTGGATGGATTTGTTGTTTGTACGTGTCATGTTACTTCATGTATGTTTTATTTTCTGTATGTAGTTTGTACTTGGGTCCAGTACTCTGGGTTTGTTTCGTTAAGCTCTTATTAATGAAACAGGGTGGCCAGATTCCACCTTTTCCCTTAAAAAAAATGCTTCTTAAAAAGGAATATACATTTTCTATACTCAAACTCTTGAGTATTCACCTTCCCATTTTCAATTGCATGAAGTAATCAGCCCATTTGTTCTCCTTCAAATACTCAGCTCTCAAATTATCAAGTAACAAGAACTTTGGACAAGAAATTGATGTCAAACTTTGCAATCACCAGAAAATTGTCTGGATAAACCATCTGCAGCCCCATTATCTTTACCAGATTTATACATCACTTTAAAATTGTAACCAGCCAATTTATGGACCCATTTTTACTGCTCAGGGGTCTGCACTACTTGATTTATCAGATGGTGAAGACTTTTGTGATTAGTAAGCACCACAAACTCCCATCCTAGTACATACTTCCTCCACTTCTTTACTGATTCCATTATAACAAACATTTCACTCATGTATGTTGATGCAGCTTGCATTCTAGATGACATTTTCTTACTGAAATACGCTATGGTCTGCTTATTCTGAGACAATACAGCGCCAACTCCTAACCCTGATGCATATGTCTCAATGGTAAAGATCTGATTGAAATCAGGTAATGCAAGTATGGGTGTGGATGACATTGCCTTTTTTAAGCTCTGAAAAGCTATCTCAGCCTCATCATTCAAATTAAATGAGTATCTTTTAAGCAAATCAGAAAGAGGACTAGCATACCCTTTTACAAATTTTCGATAGTTACCCGTCGGGCCTAAAAAGGCTCTTAATTGCTTGATGGATGCTGGAGAAGGCCATTGCAAAACTGCTTGCACCTTATCTGGATCCACACTTACTCCATTACAAGAAATTATGTCTCAGATAGCCTATTGTAGTTTGGCCAAATGCACATTTAGACAATTTGACAAAGAAATGATTTTCTTCCAAAGTTCTCAAAACCATCGAAACATGCTGCACATGAGAATCCCAACTTGTACTATATATCAAAATGTTATCAAAGAAGACTAAGACAAAATGTCTTAAGAAGGGTTTGAAAATATCATTCATCGCAGCTTGGAAGGTTGAAGGAGCGTTTGTTAAGCCAAATGGCATAACAAGAAATTCATAATGACCCTCATGTATATGAAATGCAGGCTTGCTCACATCCTTAGCTACAACTCTTATCTGATGATACCCCGCTCTCAAATCCAACTTAGAAAAATACCTTACGCCATGCAGTTCATCAAATAGTTCCTCTGTCGTGGGAATTGGAAATTTATCCTTTATAATTATAGCATTCAAAACCCTATAGTCAACACAAAACCTCCAACTTTCGTCCTTTTTCTTTACTAACAAGACTGGTGAAGAGAAAGGACTATGGCTCTGTTGAATAATACCCTCTTTTAACATCTGCATAACTTGCTTCTCTATCTCAGATTTTTGGAAATGAGGGCATTTATGAGGCCTTACATTCGTTGGTCTTACTGCAGGTAATAGGTGTAACTGATGATCATAAGGTCTTGATGGAGGTAACCCCGTAGGTTCTTTAAAAACACTATCATAATTCCTTAGAACTGTAGCTAAGTCCTCAGGGATATTTGCATTGTTCATATCTTCTCGCTGCAATTCTAAATTAAAAAATTGGGATATATATGACGTAGATACCTGCCTTCGCAACTCCTGCAGCTGCATTTGAGCTATCACTGGCATTACCCCTCCTTGTAATAATATTTACTGATCCTCATTCTTGAAAATATTGTCAATTTGGCATAATCAAATGTCACTGGGCCCAACAATTGAAGCCATTGAACCCCTAATATAGCCTCTGCACCTTGAATAGGCAAAATATAGAAATCTTTAAGAAAGGTGTGCCCTTGTATCAGTACAAGTACCTTTCGACACATCCCTTGACACTGAAGAGTGGCCCCATTGCCCATGGTTACAATAATTTGAAGTTTCTTGAATAGGTAGTTGCAAGTGCTTAGCTACTCTCTCTTGCAGAAAATTGTAAGTACTTCCACCATCGATCAAAACTTGAACTACTCTTTGCCCCACCATGCTAGAAACTCGCAAAGTTCTTGGTGATGGTTGCCCTGATAAAACCTGATAAGAAATTTCACATGCCAAAATTGGATCTGATGAATCATGTTGCAACTGATTATCTAACAATTCTTCCTCACCATTATTAACATCATTTTCATCAACTAAGAGCAATAAAAATTTCTCCCCCTTACATATATGCCCTGAAGTGAACTTTTCCATCACAACTGAAACATAAACCCTTGTCTTTTCTTGCTTGCAACTCAGGGCTCAAGATCCTCCGTATAGGATATTTTGATGCAGACGAATGTTGACTAACAGATGCAGATGATTGAGCAGGGGTCTGAACATGTGGATTAGATAGTAATGGAGGAAGAGAACTAGAAGGTGGAGACCATTGAGGTCTATACGAAGTAGGTTTATAACCCACCCTTCTATTATCTAAATATGCGTCCTCCTGCAGTTTAGCCAAGCCCATGGCTTCAGCCATAAATTTTGGTTGGCGTGAAATTACAACTCTCTTAATATCAGCCTTTAAACCCCAAACATAGCAGCTCAATAGAAAAGAATCACTAAGACCCTTAGTTTTATTCATCAACCGTTCAAATTCTTCATGATACTCGATTAAGGATCCAGTCTGCACCAATTTCGACAATGCCCCCTGATGATATACGAATGCTGAAGGACCAAATCTAACTTCCAATTCATGCACAAACACCTCCCAACTTACAAAAACTTCATTATCAAATTTTCATTGAAACCACGCTAATGCTCTACCATCCATATGGAAAGAAGCTATAGGCAAATTTTGATCCTAAGTACGATGATACTCAAAAAATTGATTGGCCTTGAATAACCACCTCGTTGGATCTCCCCCTTCAAACTGAGGAAAATCCAATCTAGGAGTTTTAATGTTACTAAAATTAACAGAGTTTGGAGATCTCACCCCGATAGTTGTTTCGCTATGATTCTGAAGCCAAGATTGATTAAGCTTCTGATCTAGCTGTCCATGGATCAACGTCAGCTTATTAAAAAGCTCGGACAAAAGCCGTTTGTGCTCCTCCACTGATGTAGTCAGTTCTTACAACTGAACCTGTCACGCCCCGCTTCCCAAAATACAGAATGCAAGCACGTGACGTTGGCCCAGCGAATGACTTGCGTCATTCATAAGCTGTTATCGATTCAACTCAACAATATAACGAGGAGCATACAACCACGCATGCAATGAAAGGATAATCACATGAATAACAATACTTGGAATTTGAGCATGAAATAACCAAATATAATAATAATCCAACACTGGAAATAACAATAATAATATTCAAGTAAAAAACCCACAATACAAGAAATAACGATGTTCGATTATGTAAGTCTTCATACTAAAACAATAATCAATTGAGCGGCGATGCTATCCATTCTTCATCATTGTAGTTCTCCTAATCTATCAGGTAATTCTCTTTAATTACCTGTAAGCTGTTCATCTAAAAAGAGAGAATAATATGTCTTAAGAGCAAGTCGTGGACAGTAAGTAGAGAAAACAATAAAACAATGACATTTACGATATAATAATGAATTCAATAAATAATAGAGTCGATGGCAATGAACAATGGAAAAATGATAACGATGCAATGTGCAATTCCAATGATCAATAACAATAAACAATATCAATAATCGATAACACTGTTCAATAATAATTACAATATGCAATGACGATGCGATGATAATCTTACGTCTATTATTCATTTTAATCCTAACTAATGTAGCACTTCATGCATCCATTTTATTTACTACATGGTTGCTACATGCAAATAAGTTACGTTTAGACTTAGTGGTGGATTTTACAGTCAATTTAATCGGCAACGATAATCAATATTCAATAGTTGCAATTCAATAATTACTGCACGATAAGGTAATTGGCCCTGATATAATACACGATAGATTGGGTTATTACCGTAAGCCACAATCCATCGATAAAACAACAGCCGTTAATAATATTTAGGAAAATATGGTCCCCTCCTCCGAGTACAGTCCCTACATTGTCCGCTACTTAAGTCATCCTTAAACCCCAGTTTGTTAACAATTCTTTATTCAATCAATATGCAATGATTATTGACAACATTAATCAAAGCAAATACGTCTATGTGAACATGGTATTAAGATGTATAATGTCCACAATTTTACTAATCACAATCAACTAATACACCAACATCAATCATATGAACAATCAACACTAGTATAAAATCTATAATAGTTGTGTAATGTCATGACATGAATTACAATAACAATCCATATTCCTATATTCAATAATTAACTATATGAATGCATGTAAGATCTTTATAAATTGGAGGCAAAAGACTGCATGAAGTCAAGACTACTACTTGGATTCGCTCGTATAAATACGTAGTATCCCAACGATAGATAACAATAGCAGATATACGATAATCAATATAGATCTACTTGTAGGATTTAATAAACAATCTCGAATACGATACAATACAATTCGAGGGTGAGATGACTTGCCTTTAGAATGACGTTAGATCCGATTTATTAGAGAATAATGGGATGAGAATCCCAGAGCAATGACGATGATCGTGAACAAGCGAATCTTGATGACGATGATCACGATCGGGTACGAATCTCGATGATGATCAAGATCACAATGATCGGACGACTGAGATCGAAGATCAAGATCAAGATCAAGATGATGGTCACGGTTGCGATGATCAAGGGAGATCCAACGGTCGAGATTAAGATCTTGATGATGATGATGATGATGATGATGATGATGATCTGATCGAACGGATGGAGATCAAAGGATCAAGAAGATGATCATCATGATCGAATGCATCGGATGGCCCACGTTCACTTGATCAAACTTCTGATCAAACAGTAAACCCCAAAGGGCTTCGGCTCTGGCTTGGCTCCGACGGTGGTGCACTAGACGGCGAGCGACGAAGAGAAGTCGCAGCGGGGGTTGGGCTTCGACAGCAGAGGCGTTCGACGTGGTAGTCGAGCGGGATGAAGGCGAGGGGGAACAGGGTGTCGAGGAGGCTCGATGGGACAGTGAGGTGGCAGGAGCTCGAGGGTGATCGGCAATGGCAAAACGAGGTGGCCAGTGGCAGGGGCGCTGGCAGCTGTGAGTGCTCGGGAGGAGAGCAATGGCGACGGGAGAGAGGAGCAGAGATGAAGGGAGCTCGACTGGCTTGCGGTCGAGGAGGCACGGGACAGAGGAGGAAGGAGCAGGGGTGACGGTCGATGAGGAATGATGCGGTGGTACTGTGGTGGTGGGCGTAGCAGCAAGGAGGCGAGGGTGCAGTCGGGGTGGCAAGGACTGAGGCACTGCAATGGCTCAGGGACGATGATGGCAATGGCGATCGGGGTCGCTGCGACGACGCTCGAGCGGGATGACGAGGAGGAGTAGCGGCGGAGGGTGATGACGAAGCTCGCGAGGAGCAGGCGGTCGATTGAGAGCGATGGAAGAATAGGGAATGGCGGCTGCGATGATGAGCGGGGGCTCGAGCTCGAGCGGCGACAGGGAAATTTGGGCACTGGCGATGGAGTTCGACGATGAGGAGCTCGGGGTGGTACGATGCTGGAGGTGAAGATAAGGTGGAAGGTCTCGAGGTCGGGGGTGAGTAGGCGAGACGAGGAAGACATGGGAGGGGATGAGCTCTGCTTCGTTCGAAGCAGAGGAAGAAGAGAGGAACAAAAAGCAGAAGTGAAAAAGAGAGTGGGGAAAGAGAGAACGAGATGGGTTTTTAATATAAATTAATAATATATATTAAATATAATATATAATAATGGGTAGTTATGAGATAGTTGGGGGGGGTGTGGAGTTACGGCATGTGAAGAGTGGGGGAATGTGAGGGGATTTGTATACGGATAGTTGAATTTGGGTAGGGTATGATAATGGTTTAACGGGTTGGGTATATAAATGTGGGTTTGGGTTTGTAGACTTGGGCTTCACAAATTAGAATAAATATGAATAAAAAGAATATGAGATTGGGCTCTAAATTATATGTTAATAAAAATGTAATTATAATGAATATAAAATTGGGCTTCATGACAAGAAAATCCAATAATTAAATCACATGGTGGACTTAAGCATAAATCAAATAATCAACTAGATATTTTATAATGAATTAGGATCTTTGGATTTTTCAAAATAATAATAATAACAACAATAATAATAGTAGTAAAATAATAATTAAGAGTTAAATAATCAAATAGTGATAAATAGTGTAGGTTGAAATTCTGGGTTCAAACAAAACAGTCGGGTACTTAAATGAATGCAAAAAATTGGGTTCAAAAGAGTAGAAAAATTTATAGGAAACAAATTAAATACAAGAATACAGGAAAAGAAAAATATAAATCCGTGTAAACGGGAACGGGGGTTACAGAACCGCCTGATTAAGGCACTGATCGCTTTATTTCCTTGATGCCTCTTTCAACTTAGCGACCGCCTCATTGATTCCTCGAGATGTGTACCTTCCGCCATTAGAGTCCAGATGAAAGCACCAATGATACAACTCTTAGAGGAAGCTACTTGCTATCTTCAAGAAATCAAGAATCTAGATCAATTGAACCTCAATCTTTATTAACTATTCATCAATCTTCACAATCAACATGGAAATTCTCAAGAACATGTACAATCAAGAAAGATAAGAAGAAGAAGAGGGATCTCAGATTCAGGAGAAAATAGAGGAGGAGAATTCGGTATTTGGAAAGGAAATCACGATACAATTTAGATGTCCCTCTCACTTACAATTCATTCTTATTTATACTAGTTTCATATACAATGAACTATACCCACCAATATTGATACGCCAGTTGTCACCCTTTTCTAACTGTCTAACCGAATTCAGTGTCCCCTTATTTCTTGTACGTGCAGAGCGTGTTCATTCCCCTCTAGTCTTTCAGCCTAATAGTCTTTCTTCGCTCACACTCCGACCTTCTCACTGATGGACCAGGCTCCCTTTCTCTCACAACTGCATCAACATCCCTATTAATGATAGGCTCTTCACTTGGTCGAGTATGCAAGCGGTCCCCATTATGGATAAACTTGATAGAGTCTTAGTCTCCATGGATCGGAGATCGAATTTCCCACTGGCAACTGCAAAATCGCTTCCTAAACCAATCTCGACCACGTCCCCATCATTCTCTCCAATGGAGAGCAGTGCTCCCAAAAATCGAGGAAATTCAGAAGTTGGACTCACCGTTTGTCATTCCTCTAATCTCTCTAATTCATCAAGAAGGTCTGGATAGAGATTCAGGGATTTCACCACATGGTTATGGAAAGCTGGGCTTTATTAACTAGAGGTACGGATGTAGCAGTCTGCTGGAGTGAAAAAGATACAGTGGATATGCGACAGATTGCAAAGATGGAACCACACTATATTCTATAATATTTGGCATGCTAAATAATCTTGTCTAGAGAGCATCGACGAATTAGAGAGATTGGAGGAATCTCGTGACTTGTCCTTGGAGGAGCGGAACAGACTACTCGAACTTACGGATAACATTGCTAATTTATACAAACTTGAGGAGATCAAGTGGCAACAAAGAACTAGGATTTCGTGGCTTAAAGAGGGAGACACGAACACTGCCTTCTTTCACCGGGCGGCTAGTGCATGTTGAAGATCTAACCTCATCCTATCTATCCAAACAGTCTATGGGATATCTCAGAACGAGACGGAAATCATGAACTTTTCAATCTCATTATAAGATCTTATTTGGCCAAAAGAATGGGTTTAGAATCTCACTTACGGAGAACTCCTGACAGAACATCCATCATGATACAGCTCAGACCCTGTAAGATTTGGAGGCCCGATTCTGGAGGATGAAGTGAAAGAGACGATCACTCAGATGGGGTCTCATAAGGAGCCAGGGCCTGATAGGGCGCCAGGGCCAGAAGACTTCCCTTTGATGTTTTTCCAAACCTTTTGGGAAGAAATCAAAGGGGATATTATGAACCTCATGGATGAATTCTTCAAGCATAGGTTGAAATTAGGCATGTTCAACTTTGCAGAAGATATCCTCATCCCCAAATGGGAGGAAGCCCATAGGGTGGGTGATTTCAAACCTATTAGCCTTCTTAACTACTCGGTTAAGATTATCACCAAGATTTTGGCCAATAGTTTGGAAAAGATTATGGATGGTTTAATCAGCCGCGAACAATCTGGTTTCATAAAAGGTATATTTATCTTGGACTGTGTGGCCACAGTCGAAGAGGCGATTCACCAGTGCCATATTGCAAATGAGAGAAGCTACCTTCTAAAGTTAGACTTCAAAAAAACGTATGACCCTGTAGATTGGGAATGCTTGTTAGAAACTCTCAGAGGTAGAGGATTTGGTGACAGATGGATAAGATGAATTCACTGCTTGGGTACGAGTAAAACATCCATCTCGGTTAACGGTCGAACTGGTCACCCCTTCTCTTGTAAGAAATGTCTAAGAAAAGGGGATCCACTATCACCCCTTCTTTTTATCCTTGTTGCCAACGTGCTTAAGACCATGTTGGACAATTGCAAGTAAGAGAGTTGGATCTCCCCAGTGGCTAGCAATAGGATGCAATAGGGATGTTTGATCCTACAATATACGGATGATACAATTCTGTTCGGTAATGGGGACATGGTGAAAACAATATGTTTTAAGGGAGCCCTCCACTGCTTTGAGGTGTGGTCGGGCTTATGGGTTAACTACCATAAGAGTGCTCTGGTCCCTATTGTAACACCCCGCAAAAGTGAGTTATGATAATTTTACTCCACGGGTATTAGGCACGTGTATTTTGTACCGTTACATGTAATATCCGTAAAATTATTAATATAAATATTTTAACGTATTTTATATTTCGATTGTTATGGACATTTTTCATTCTCTCGAATTTATTTTGTATCTGAATATTTATTCGCATGTACTTTACACATGTTTTTCTTTTATGCACGTGAAGATTTTATTAAATTGTATACTTATATAGAATTAATGAAGGGTGTATGAAAATTTTCTCACTATGATTAATCTAAAAACTAGCTCTACTTCTTTTTTTTTAATCCATTTTTAACTTGGGTGGAACATATGATTACATTAAGTAATAATTAATAGTATTGTATTGTGTAACTCACGTGTATAAAATCCCATTCAAAACCCGTGCTCTACCCCAAGCTTTGGCTGGCCAACCTCATGGGAGGGAAAAGAAATTTTGAATTAGTGAAACGGGTATGGGTAGTAGTTAGTAGGAGTAATGGGTGGTTACTTTTCAATCATGGATAGTTAATAATTTTTGTAAATAAAAGCTCTCCCTCATTCAAAAAAGAGAGAGAGAGAGAGAGAAAGAAGAGATCCCGGTTTTTTTTTTTTTTTCGGGGGGGAGTTGCATTTTGGGAGCTTTACAAGGGAGAAGGTTTGGAAGGTTGCTAGGAGCTTCAATTTCAAGGATTTTCAATCAATAGGTGGGTGTTCCCAATGTTTTCTAATGTTTTGTAGATTATGCATGCTTAGATGTACAGATATAGATGGTAATTAAATTCTTATGTGAAATGTGTATGTGTAGGAGTTTCTTTAGAATTTTGTCTAAATTGATGTAGTGGTAATTTCGTCTGATTAACTCGTAAAATGATGATTTGATTTCTTGTATGTAAATTTCTATATGTGATTGTTTTCTCTAAATTCTAGCCATTGAATATATATATATATATATATATATATATATATATATATATATATATATATATATATATATATCGTTCATGTGAATTCATTTTTTACCAGAAAATTAATCCTTGAATGTGACGAATTTATATATGAAAATTGTTTGCTAATTTTAGTATTAAATAAGTAGATTAATATAAGTATAAATCCAAGACGAAATTTGCTAAATTGAATAAGAGTTTCTATGGAAATTTATTAGAAATCGTAGTATAGTGTGTAGAAATTGTGAGAGTGATTATAACATCGAAATAGGGCCAATGTTCAGCTTGAGTGTGAAGCAGGGAGTTTAGATTCAAAACAATATTTGTTACCTTTGTTGGCAGATTACAAGGCTTGATTGCCTGGTTAGAGCTCTAGGGTTTGGTGCGGTGTACAGTGGGTTGGTCACGGGTTCGAATCGCAAGGGGTTCTTTTATTCTTTAAATTTTTTAATTAATTAAATTACAATACAGAAGCCTTATATGAAATTTTTTAAAGAGACTTTCGGCATTGATGAGAGTTTGGCATTCTAGCTTGAGCGGGTGAGTTAAAGCGCTGGTAGCACTCTGGTTCAAAACCTGGGCTGCGCAAATTGTTATATATATATATTTTAATTTTCTTTTCATTTCATTTGTGAAGAAGATCGAGGGAGTTAGAGCGTGGGTAGCACTCTGGTTCAAAACCTGGGCTGCACAAATTGTTATATATATATATATATATATATATATATATATATATATATGGGTAAAAGGGATATGAGCAACTTGCTCATTTAGTAAATGAGCAATTGATTATGTGGCATGCATGTGATACATTGGACAACTAACCCTTTTAAAGATTGTCCAATCACATGTATGCCACATAATCAATTGCTCATTTACTAAATGAGCAAGTTGCTCATATCCCTTTTACCCTATATATATATATATATATATATATATATATATATATATATATATATATATATATATATATATATATGGGTATTGCATGTAATACATTGGAAAACTAACAATTTTAAGGATTTTTCAATCACATGCATGCCACATCATCAATTGCTTATTTACTAAATGAGCAAGTTCTCTCTCTCTCTCTCTCTCTCTCTATATATATATAGCAACTTGCTCATTTAGTAAATAAGCAATTGATGATGTGGCATACATGTGATTGGAAAATTATTAAAGGGGTTAGTTGTCCAATGTATCACATGCATGCCACATAATCAATTGCTCATTTACTAAATGAGCAAGTTGCTCATATCCCTTTTACCCATATATATATATATATATATATATATATATATATATATATATATATATATATATATATTACTATTCTTTCATTTCATTTGTGAAGAAATTTAATCTAAAACTAAAGTAGCATATTTTTTTAAAAATAGATTGGAAGTAAATATATAGAATAAATTTCTGTCTATTGGAGACAAGAATTAAACTATACAATTAGCTTTGAGTACAAGGATGAGATTTTAATCCTTTGATTTAGGGATTGTTTACAAATTTATATTCAAAATGTACTCAAATTGGAGTTTTATTTAATTTAGTGGATGAACTAAGATTTTAAGAAAAGTTATGGATTTGAGAAATTTGAACTAGTTTGAGAAAAATATTTAAATAAAGTTTCGTCGAAAATTCCTTTATATGGGTGAAAAAGCTATCTCATTATTTTGAGATTGACCAATGAAAAGAAATAAGAGAAAGAAATGAGTTTGATGAATGAATAAATAATTTTATAAAAGCGGTTAAGAACAACCTAACAAATTTATGAATTTTGGGATTTTGTGGATTCTAGAGGCTGAGCGAGACTCAAAATTGCCGGCAGATTATAATTTGTGAAAATTTGAGAAGTAGCCAGCGTGTGCTAACATTCTCAGTGATTTGGTTTAAGTCCGGTTGGATAAGCTAGCTCTAGGTCATAATAATTATAACTGGATTAAGGACAAGCACTAAAAAGGGAGATGTGACAAATCAAGAGCAAAATGAGTATGAGGGCTTCAGAATAATCCGCGGCGTGAGATATTCCTAAGTATTCCGAGATGGGAGTGAAATAGCCTCCAAAATTATCTACGGTTAGGAAGTGATCTTAAGAATTATGGGAGCGACGCTCTTGGGACGTCTGTGTGATCAGGGTTCCAGGATCACTCGCAGTGGGAAGTACTCTCCAAACATTCTTAGATGGGAGTGAAATAGTCTCCAGGATTATCTGAGGAAGGAGTTTGACTTTCTGAATTATCAGGGTGGGGACCAATATTCACAGTACGTCTAAATCTTGAAGGTTGTCATGGTTTTATGTTTGCATAATGAGGGATTGAACCCTATAATGAGTAGTACGTTAAGGGCTTGCCCTCGAACCTATATAGTATGAGATGCATAGAATCTGAACAAATGCGCATTAGAGTTGCATCGTAAGCATGAATGTTTGCATTAGTCATTAGGTTCATATCATACACTGACATGTTTAGGATAGTCACATTTTCTGTTTCTACATTCAAGTTTGTGATTGTTAAAATAGAGGAATTGATGTATTATAGCATTGCGTCAGTTGTATGCAACTGACGTGCCCGCAGTTCTCAAGTTTTGCAGGACACAAATTAGCGAGCGACGTGGGCATGAGTTTGATGTCGATGGATATTGCAGGATTGAAGATGTTTGATGTTATAAATTGTATTTTTATGTAAATTTCCACTGTATATTATAAAGAATAACATTGTAATTAAAAAGTTTTAAATTCCTTGTATTTTTGTACGAAATTGAAGTAAAGATCCTGGTTGTGCTTCGAATTACCTGTGTTTGGAATTCGGGGCATTACACATATTGCTCTATTGGAAGCAGATGAGAAGGCACACGTTACCATCCTCAACTATAAGAGGGGAACCTTCCCTATTAGATCCTGGGCCTACCACTAAGACCCGGTAAACTAAAGAAATCAGATTGGCTACCGATTATTGATAGAGTGGAGAATTGACTGGCGGGTTAGAAAGGCAAGGCTCTGTCACTTGATGGAAGAGTTGTCCTTATCAACTCGGTTCTGTCTAACCTTCTTACTGATTACATGTCCTTCTTCGAATTACCGAAATGGGTGAAAGAATTAACCGCACCAGGAAGATATTCATGTGGAAAGGAGCTGACACGGATAATGGGGGCTACCATATGATCAGATGGAAAAACAACATGCATAAAAAATTCACATGGCGGATATGGTATCATCGATTTGAGAGAAATGAAACTTGCCATGTTGGGCAAATGGTGGTGGAAAGTATTCTATCCAAATGGGGAAGGTTGGCAGAAGTTCACTCAGTTTTATTTGCAAGGGAAAGGAACGAGAAGTCTAGGTTTCCGAGTGGGTTCTAAGGTATCTTGGTACTGGAAAGGGATCGCCAGAGCAAATGAACCGTTCTGCACGGAAGCTACGTCAATTATAGACAATGACCTGTCGACCAATTTTTTGTGGGACAAATGGTGCGGCACGCACACACTTAGAGAAAGATTCCCGAACCTATACGAGCTAGCATCCTAACCACACACCTCCGTGGCCAAGATGTGGAGGAGGGGAAATTGGAAACCATCCTTTAGAACTCGGTTTAGCCCGGAATCTCGTGAGAGGCTAGGAGCCCTCCAAAACTACATCGCGCAGACTAGGGTGAAGTGCTCGCACGACCCAGACAGAAAATCTTGGGGGCTGGAGAATAATGACTCTTTCACAGTCTGCTCTTTATACAATTGTATCCACTTTCGGGGATGTATGCCTGGGTGAGCTAGAATCGTCTTGAAGGCAAAGGCCCCCCTCAAAGTCAATGTATTCCTCTGGTTGGTACTTAATAATGTCATCCTTACTAGAGAGAAACTAGCCAAAAGACAACCTAACATTGCACCAGTTATGGGTTCTGCAGCTATCCTACAGAGTCGCTGAACCATGTATTCATTGATTGCCAATGGAGCAAGGCACCACTAGTTGAAGTTCTGCGGGCCTTGGGTACGAAGGAGTATCCCAACACATATGCGGATCTGTGGATTGGTCTCAAATTTGCCTCTATACGACACGAAATGAAAGAGGCGTGATATATCGTCATCGCTACTATGACCTAGGTTTTATGGCTTGACAAAAAATACTTTTACTTTCGTGGTAATTGTAATAGTACTTCTTTTGTTCTAACTCATATGATGCATCTTATTTTCTTTTGGGCTACAACCGCTGCCACAGGATTGAGAGGGAGGATTGTCAGAGCCTTCCAGGTTGACGAGTATGATGATGAGGAGGTTGAGTTTGGACCTACCCTGAACTGAGTGGAGAGATGACACCCAGATACTCACCTTCCAGAGTTTTGTTGGAAGGACCCTATGTTTGTACTTATCTTCTTTCGTACTTGTCATGTCGTATGTCGGTATCAGTTTTGGGTATGTCCCACCCTCCAGGGCGCTGTTAGAGGTTTTTTTTTTATTTTCTGCTTTGTAGTTCAATGTAATTTCTCCCAGTACTCTTTGGTTGTTTTATTAAAATCTTATTAATGAAACAGGGTGGTGGTATTCCACATTTTCCTTTAAAAAAACTCTTTGGTCATAATGGTAAAAAGAAGGTAGATGTATTGATTAGGATATTGATGTGCTTGGTTAGGCAAACTGCCTAAACTAACGGATTTTGTTGATTATCTTTCATATATAGTTTGGGAGGGTTACAAATGACCAACTTCTATTGCTTAAGTAGCATATGACCAAATGCATGACCATTATTTGACCTAAGTAGACGAAAATACTATTGCAGTTACGTGTGAACAACAAAGAATTTTAGAGGAAAATTAGAGCAGGTGAAAGTGAATTAAGCTTCCTTTTATTTACGGTGGATGGATATTCCAACAAATTCTATTTCCTAATATAAGAAAAGGATGTTGCTTGGTTGGTCTTTGATTTTATTTTATGAATAACCTCATTGGACGTATCCAACAAAAAATCATCATGTAGTTTGAATAAGAATGAAAAGATTTCTTCCAGTTATTATTAATAATTTGAGGATACCCAACAAAAGTTGGAGGAAAAAAGAATTGGAGCAGGTGAGGAGAAATGTATGAGTATGCATGGAAAGATAGGCGAACGATAAATACTTGAAACAAAGGAGAGAGCTTTTTTGGCATCTAAAGTTCCAATCATCTCTAAACAGAAAGGGGTGCTCGATAGGAAAAAGAAATGTAAGGAAACTGAAAGGGAAGGTTAAGATGCGGTACAATTTTTTCGACATGCAAGGGAATACAAGCTATTTTGTTTGTATGTGTCAAAAGTTGGACTCATGGTTAGTCATGCGTTTTTTTTGGACTAGCAAAGGGTAGGGTAAGTCCCTACCTCACATTAGTAATATATTAGCTAGAAGTTAGTCTATTACAAGCTACTAATGTTAAGGATCTATGGGAGAACTAGTCTCTGTGATGCTCAAGATTTTAGATGACACAATTTTGAGTCATAGAGAGGGCAGTGGACTCTTCATAGTACTCCTCTACCAGAGTCAAGACTATGATCTCATCCCTCTCGCATTCCCCATAAGGATGGCTTCCAAAGCAAAATGAACCCCCCCCCCCCCCCCCACCCCCACACACACATACAGAAAACAGTCATACATCATAGTCGAGATTACAAAACATAGTTACAAAACAACAACATAGCCGAGATAAAGTGCTGATCCCATAAAAAGAAGCAGTATCCCCATGTCACTTTGGACTGCTATCCTAATTACTTGGAATATCAGCTGTTACACACCTGAGTAGATCACCGGCTTGTGCCTCTTCCACCTCCAGGATCCTCCTTCTCTTCTTGGAGCTCTCGCAACCATCTAACCAATGAGAGAACAAAAATTTAGTATTAGCAACTAGTATATCCTTTGTTTGATGCTTATTGCTAAAAGTTATAACATTTCTATCACACCATAAACTCCAACAGACAACAATAGTAAGAAAGTGCCATGAGTGTGCATATCTATGATTGTGTGAGGCAAAACACCAGTGTGTGGGACACTCATTGATGGAGGCAGGCAACTGAGATGGAGGTGAAGCAGGACCAAGTACTAGTGGCCATGGGCCATTCAAAAAAATATGGAATGTGGTTTCAAGCTGACATGCACATGCTATGCATGTCAAGTTACCATCCCATCCCTTTGCATGGAATCTAGCCTTAGAGTTGAGCTTCTCCCAACTCAACAACCAAATGAAGATCTTGCATTTGAGAGGTGTGATGTTCTTCTAACATGCTTTGAAGAAGGGGGACTGCATACTTGATATGCTAAAGAAAGAATATGCTGACTTGACAGTATAAAGACCAGAGAAAGAGGGTCTCCACTTGGGGATATATGTTGTGCTGGATGGTTATGTGTTGATTATGAGATGCATAAGCTAATCCCTCTCACCATTAAGAAGTGTTGAGGAGCTGCTGTTCAGTCTGGGTCTCCAAATCCACCTCACCTCATCCCAAAACCCCTTTGAATATATGGTTGCATCCTTATTCCAAGCAGTAGAGAACAAAGCTGGAATAAGGTGGAGATGCTTTGCCCCCCTACCCAATTAGAAGTCCAAAACTTGATAAACTTCCCATCACCTAGCTGCTAGTTTAGGCCCAGCAGAAATTGTTCTCTTAGCTTATATACTCCTTTCCAAAAATGAGATGCATGAGTAAGGCAAGTGAAGTCATTAGTAGCTCTGCTGAAATACAAGGACAACATAGTTTGATTGCCTAGGGTATGGGCTGAAATAAGCTTCCACCACAATTTCATAAGTAAAGCATTATTGAATTATCTCAGGTGCAGAACCCCCAATCCTCCCTGTTGTTTAGGTTGACATATTCTCTTCCAATTTGTACAAGCAACCCCACATGCACTGTTATCAGCTCCAACCCAAAAGAACATGGCACACCCACTTCCCAAAATACGGAAATACATACATGCAACTGAGGCCCAAAGAATGATATACATCATTCATAAGCTGTACGGTTATAACTCAACAATATAATCATAATCATAACCGTACATGAAATAGATAGTCACATAAACAAGGAATAAACATAACTGATTCATAAAAAATAACCAACATCTGGAAATATAAACTTTGGGTTAAAATTCCAGAGTATACAATATACAAAATAATAATAATAACTGGGAAAAAGCATAAAACAAGATAAACTAATGCAAGTTAAAACCTGACTCCATCATCTAGATGATTTGACTGCCAAGTCATTCTGTTGGTTCCTCTTCAATACCTACAAATTCAACATCTATAATTAGGTGGGTGGGTGGGTGCCGTAAGAGTAAGCTACAGATGGCAAGTAGTAACAAATAATATGATAACGAGAAATACTGTATAACAAGGAAAGAAGCAAGAACTTACTGAAACAACATGATCGTGTGTGTGATGCAAGCGACAACTAAATTAAGTCTTAAGGGTATGATTACCCGGAAATCAAGAACCATGTGTTCGGGAAACATGTAAACATGAAATCTTTTAATCGGGAAACATGTCATTGCACATTATAAATAAGTCTATAAATATTTTATTAACTTATCTCATGCACACAATCCTATATCTCATACCACAGGTTCGGGTGCATAACAATCAAGTGAACGTTTAAACTCAAGTGGTGAATTCTACAGGATTATGTACGCGGGTCTTGCAGTGACAGTATCAGGAATCATTTCATGTAAACGGGAACATGTAAATGTGTAAACGGGAATCATGAAACTTGTATGGGAAACATGTAAACTTGTAAATAGAAGACATGTAACTTGTAAACAGGATGTCACTATTACAGGAAACATGGGCCATTTTCGAGTACACTCTTCTATATTGTCCACTACTAGGTCCTATCCTTTATTATCACGGCTTGTTATTCTTTTATATTATTGTAGCCCATGTTTCCCCAAATTCGTATTTTCTGTGTATTTTTGCTATTTAAAATTTTGTAAATTCTTTTTCTGTTTCCAAATTCGTTTATTAAAATATATTATTGGGTTTTTTGTTAAAATCTATTTTTTTAATCAATAATTTTATTTGTAACTAATTCCCAATGATTTTTATATTGCAATACAAATCTTTTTATTATTACTATTATTACTTTGATTATTATGGATGTTATAATAATAATAATAATAATAATAATAATAATAATAATAATAATAATAATAATAATAATAATAATAATAATAATAATTATTATTATTATTATTATTGTTATTTCTATAAAATTCTATTGTATTTAGGAGTATTTGAGTATATTAATTTAAAGCATACAAACTGATTATTTGTACTACTATATTATTGATTGGCCTATTTATTTATTTATTTTCTTAAAACTCCAAACCCTATAACCCGTTTTCCCAAATACTCAATAATCCTTTTAATATTCCTTATTGGGTCTTGAACCCAATATCCAATTAACTCCAAACCCATTATACACCTAACCCCCAAACCCGTTACCCTATCTTCACCTGAGACCCGAAACCTACCTTTAACCCTAACACCCTATAATATATACCCCTATATATTATTCACCTGTTCATATTCTAACTTCAGCCGCTCTCCTCTATTTTTACACAACTGTTCATCTCTCCCTATTCTCTCAACCTCCCAATCTCTCCTCCTCTACCCTGTGCAACCCCCGCTCAGCCCCAGTCAACCATCCTGTCTCTCTGCCCTGCCTCGTCCCGACTTCAGCTAGCAACAGCCAGTGCCAGCCCCCTGGTCGCCTGCAGCAGCGCCAGCACCCCAGGCCGTCGCGACCATCCCAGCGGTAGCCTGCACCCCTCCGGCTTCCCCTCATCCGCCTGCAGCAGCGACTGCAGCAGCACAGCACCGCAATGCTGTGCTTTTCCTCCATCGTCAGACCATACCATGCCAGACAGCTACAGCCTTGCGACCTCCTGTCGCCGCTTGCCACCACGCATCGCCTGTCCACCATTGTCCTGTCGGCTGTCCCCTTGGCCGTTGCCGTCGATCGTCGCCAGAACCGAGCACTGCAGTTGTTGTGATATGAGTTTTGATCATCTTTGATGTGAGCTGTCTAATCGTTTCCGATCATCATCAAGATCTGATCATCATGTTCCTTACCTTCGATCTCAGCTGTCGATTCCTTGATCTTGATCTTGGATCTAGCTATTGGATCTCTTGATCATCCTCTTGATCATCGAGATCCGTGCTTAGTGTTCGTGATCGCGATTGTGATCGTGTGTTCGTGATTCATTCGTTCGTGTTTGTGCCCGAGATCTGATCCCGTTATTCTCTTTGCTTCGTTCCATCGTCGTCTCTTAGGCAAGTAACTTGTATTAAATTCCTTTGCAAATACAAGTACTAAATACCGCCTGTAGTATAGTTAGGTTTTAGAGACAATTTGTGTGTGAATTCTCTGTTATATATGGTCTCTATTTTGTTGATTCGACCATAGTTGCCTCACGACATACAGGACATGAAATAACCTAGGGTTGATCACATCTTGTTGCATATATACATGTTGTTCATGGAATATCTTGTGCTCGTTCGTGTTATTCGTGATAGACTTGTTGTGGACCCTATATCATGTTGCTTGGACATCTAGTACACTCCATTTTGTGTTTGGTTGTATTTTGGATGAAATCTATGTGAACTAGTGGATTTTGTACATATGAAATATTTTCAGTTTTGCCGGTTTTCTTGTTTGATCAGTATTTTAGACCCTATTAAGGTTAGTATTTGAAAATATTTTGTGAACATAATTTGTAGATAATTCTGTCTATTTTCTAACCCTTTTGAAGGATCTCAGTTTCAATTTTTGGTTTGCGAGTTATGTCTATTTTACTACAGTAGTGTCGAAAGATTTCCAGATTGTGTTTTCTATGAATTCTGAAGAGTAATCTATTTTTATTTTGGTGTTAAAATTATTATTTTGATCTGAAATATTGCTCAGTACTTCTAGACCTGATTGGGATTAACCCAGAATTTTTATGAATTTATTTGATGAGTTTTACCAACCGTTCTATGTTTTCAAACAATTACTATACTAGCAGATTTTTTATACTATTCAGTAAAGAACCTGATTTTCGACCTATTTCTACTTGTTGTTTCTAAAATATTTGTGAATATGAAAGTTATTAGCCTACCGAGTCTATTATATTACCCTTTTGGCAGATTTGGATTTTGATTTATGGTTTGTGAGATATTGCATTTTTTGTACTGCAGTGTTTATGATTTCAGATTTGCAAAACTGTCGTGTCTTGATGTTTTCTAATTTTACTTGACTACTCTAGTTTTGTTGGAAAATTATGAAACTTGATTTTCTGTTACTGCACATGTAACGCCCCGAATTCCAAATAAGACCGAATTCGAGATTTCACAGGATCTTTACTCCACTTCGTACAATTTTACAAGGAAATTAAAACTTTTTCAACAACATCAGAGTTCAATTACATCTTTGTTTACACAGCGGAAGAATAAAAGATTACAATATTGAAAAATAATACAACTTATACAACTTTATCAAATAAGTTATCGATTGCATCATAATATCTTTATTCCTCCATGAATAGTCCATTACCTGCATATTAAGCTGTGGGCACGTCAGTCACTTACAGCTGACGAAAATGTTATACTCGGCCATCCTCTCTATGCCGTACATATAACGATCTCATTACTTTAACAAATCACAAAAAATTAAATGAACAATAAAGTGTTAAATTGTGACTACGTTAAACATGTAAGTGTATGCCATGCCTTAATGCCTAATGCACACATTTTTATACTAGGATGACACTAATGCACACTTATTCGGATTCTATGCATCCCATACTACATAGGTCCGAGGGCAAGTGCCTATGTACTACACAATAAAGGGTTCGATCCCTCGGCATGAAACTACCCAGTAATAAAGCAAGATTTAGATCATTCCACGACTAAGGATCTCAGCCTCGCTGCTATTATAATGGATCCCTCATCGTGCGAATCATCCCGCAAGTGCCCCCTAGCCCCGGTATACGTATATACATTGGAGACGGCAAACTATCCGCCTGACTATGCTAAGTCCCAGATTTTAAAAATAAAAACCCATCTCCTACAGAGCAACCACAGTCCGCCGACTGGGTCTATAGCCACAGAGATCCACTGCCGGCTATATAGAAGCACTCACTTACGTTTGCCCAAGTTTACTACATCTTCACTTATGTGCCTAATTATTTAGTTCAAGACATGAATGAATTATCATTCCTAGAATTAGTTTTACTTCCTACCGGACTTGTTCACAAAATACAAGATCACTCCATGGCAATATCTCAAAATCATATCTCAAATCTTTTCTTTCAATAGTGCCGGTAATCGAGGTCTTACTAACTCTTAAGTCATAATTTTTCATGCACAAGAATCATGGGTACACCTACCCTTTCATAAACATGTCTTAAACCTACATAATTTCATCTTTCAACTTAGTCACAAATAATCATAGTCTCGACACTTATTCATGATCTAGTTATTTATACATCTTCTTTTAAAACAAACATACCTTTTAAGAAACACAATTTCACTACATGAATTGTTATAACAAATCTAAGTTATCACAATGTCTTTATTCACTATAAAATATTTCTTAAACAAGCTACAAGTGTAATCTCTTTAAAATCCCTTCACAAAATATTACTTTATTTCTTTCTTCACTACAAAGTACCATACTCAAAATTTCATTTCTCTTTATAACTCAAAAATATGCAAGAAAACATTATCAATATTTTTCCATTTCATTTTATAGTAATACTAAAGTTTATAACCTAATTCTTTCATACTAAACCCTTCACATATGAAAAAGAATTCACAAAATTTTAAAAAAGAAGTGACCCTGGGTTTCGAACCCCTCACCCTCGGTCGCCCAGTCAACGCCCCAAACCCACACCGCTAGCCAGCGAGCCCACTGGGCTCTGGCGTCAAAATCTTAAGCCAAAAGATTCATATACTGACTCTTTGTTTCGGGATAAAATTAGAAGGATTTAAAATAATTGTAACTATCAAGTTTCGAACCCAAAATCTTTTACAAGCAAAGCTCTGTGTTGCACTGGCTAACCAGTGAGTCCAAGTGCATTTTGTGTTCAGAAAATGTACTAATGTACTTTTGTTCAACTATTCAGAAAGTGTTTCTTTCTCCATGAAACTTGTTTATTTAAAAGATCAAAATCTTTCTAATAATTTGAAATAAAATTCTTCTTGATTGAGAATGAATTTAAAAATAATAAACAACAAATTTTAAATTTATTTAAACCTTATTTCACTTCTTTAAACAATCATTTTTCTCATTTTTCACATAGATTTGTAATTGTTCAAAACTTGAATTTACAAAATAGTATTCATGAAAAAGAACTAGTTTTATTCCTCCTTATACAAAAATTTAGAATTTTATAGTAGTACTAGCATGTCTCTCAAACATGAGAAATTTCAAACAAAATCTCCTTCATGAAAAATGATTATTTTTAATAATGCAAATTATTCACATGTCAAAACTTTTCATTAACTAAATTTATTTTTATTTTCTTTCTTCATTCTGAGTCATCATAAATCTAAGTCATGATTTGTTTAAGACATTCTTCAAAAATTTTCCTTCAACAAGTATAAAATTTGCAAGCACATTAACATGATATAAGGCATTTCACCTTTTTAATTAACATGGTATCTACTATTTACCCAATCACAATAAGGTTCTCTTCATTCATATCATGTTACACTAGCATGAGTTTCATCTATATTTTTCATATCAATATTTCCTTATACTACTCATTTTAGCATGCATATTCTATACTAGAACATAATGAAATCACCCACCTTAATTGAAGATTGAACAAGGAAGGGAAAGATGGAACATCACTTCTAGATCCAAAGCAACTCCTAGCTCTTAGCAAGACTTCTCCTCCTAGCAATAACTTCTCCTCCTAGCAAGCTATCCTAGCAAGAATTTTTCCAAGCAATAGAACTCTCTTACTCTCTATATTTTCTTTCTTTCTTTTGATTTTGTTATTGTTTTGGTGCAAAGAAGAATGAGAAAAGGGGTTCTATTTATAGGGTTTTGTGAGGGTCTAAAGTGCAAAATTCTACGCCTAATAACTCTTTTCTTTTAATTCATGCAACCCTCCATTCCTTAACTCCTAAAACTCCCAACCTTTCATGCTCCCAACCCTTCATCATCTCAACTCCCATGACCTCTCCTCTCCCTCACAAAAACTGGCCACCCTATGGTAAAAAACCGGCCAACATCATAGTGTACAAGTGTACACATGCACATATGCACAATACAAAAATTAATACAATTTTCTATAGCTTTAAATGTGTACCAAAATTTGTAACTTGTCATGTGTTAGTCCAAGCTCAACTTAATTTGTGATTTTACTAATGGGCTTGATTCATGGGCTCACTTCTAATTAATTAATTTAATTATCTTAGTGGACTCTTCTCCTAATGGGCTAGATTTTAATCTTTAGGTCCATGGATCAAAAGAAGACTAATTAAAATTATGCATACTAAAAATAGATAATGAGAGTAATAAAATGAGAATAAAAATTTGCACGTGCATCATGCGTGCAAAAATCAAAAATGCATTTTTAATTTAAAATAAAATGTGGGGTGTTACAGCACATATAAGGGAATACCCCAGATTTTTCGTGGATTTAATTAATGATTTTTCATGCTGTTTTCCTGCTCTTGAATACAATCTTCTGATTTCTGACTGAACACGTTTTCTGGTTTCAATTCAGTTTTGACTCATGTTTTTGTGAAACACTATATGACTTATATATATTTGCTGGATTCTTTCGGGAGTCTATTTTCTAGAACTTTTGGCAGATCCAGATTTGCATTTCTGTGGTAGCGGGAATCTCAGTTTTGGTACAACAACGTCTTGCTATCCGAAATTGATATTTTGCTATGTTTGAATACTTGCATGTTGTTTCTTGCATTTTGTGATTTAGAACATATTCCTTGCATCATATGAGCTCTTGATACATCCTTGCCATGTCTCGATTTTGTTCTCGTTATCTCGTGATCATGTGTATTTTGTAATAAAAGTAACAAGCCGGGGTTAAGGGAAATATCTAGTAATGGACAATATAGAAAAGTATACTCGCACTACAAAAGAAACCAGATTTACCGGCGATTATTCCCCGGCGTTTTACTAGTAACGCCGGGGTAGGTAGCGATTAGGAATGGGGCCACCAGATGGGATGGTTATATACCGGCGGCCGAATTAAAACGCCGGTGAATCCGCGTATTCATCGGCGTTTTATTTAAAAACGCTGGTGAAGTGTATGATTCACCGGCGTGTCTAATTAAAACGCCGGTGAAAAGCTGCGATAAATCCCATCTACCCTAACCTTTCGCTCGCCATTTCCTTAAACCCCAAAAAAATAAAAAACAAGGCGCTTCGTTTTCCCTCCTTCCTCGCTCTACTTCCCGCGCGTTTGCCTCCTCCGCTTCGTCCTCTTCGACGGCCTTCGAACATTCGTCATCGTCCCTTCTTCCCTTCGCCATTTTCGATTTCCCTCCTCCCTATCCCGATTTGGAGGTGAATCGGCGAACGGAAACGACCGTGTCGCCCCGCTCTCTCTCTATCTCCCCCCCGCGCTCGTCGCCCCGCTCTCTCTCTCTCTTCGGTATCATCTGTTGATTCCCCTAATTTTTGAAACTTAGCATTTTTTTTCTGATAGATGCATGTTGAAATTTTCATGTTCTTACACTGTTAATGAAGCTGATTTCATGCATCTGATTGTCTTCTTGGCATGTTTTTTTGATATAAAATGGGTTCACTGTGAACTGACGATGCTATAGCTACGTATGCCTAAATGGTCCGGATATGCACAACAATTCGGTTTTAGATTTAGTTGGGCACAACCATTAGTGGAGCAACATATATGCTCAGATAATGTAAATTTTCATTTCAAGAAACTGTTAAAGTTACCTGCAGATTGCCCTCTTTGGAATGATTTTTTAACCAAAAATGGGTTCACTTCCAAACTAAGTATGCTGCTAGAAATTTCATCTTCTTTTATTGTTAAAGAAGCTTATTCCATGCATCTGATAGTCATCTTGGCATGTTTTTTTAACCAAAATGGGTTCACTGTGAACTGAGGATGTTATAGCTACGTATGCCAAAATCCGCCGGATATGCTGAACAATTGGGTTTTAGATTTAGTTAGGCTAAAGAATTAGTAGAGCAACATATATGCTCAGATAATGAAAATGTTCATTTCAAGATACTGTTAAAGTAACCTGTTTGCCATCTTTGGCATGATTTTTTAACAAAAAATGGGTTCACTTCCTAACTAAGTATGCTGCTAGATTTTTCATCTTCTTTTACTGTTAATGAAGCTTATTTCATGCATCTGATTGCCTTCTTGGCATGTTTTTTTGATATTAAATGGGTTCACTGTGAACTGAGGATGCTATAGCTGTATGCCAAAATCCTCCAGATATGCACAACAATTGGGTTTTAGATTTAGTTGGGCTCAAGAATTAGTAGAGCAACATATAAGCTCGGATAATGGAAATTTTCATTTTAAGATACTGTTAAAGTAACCTGATTGCCCTCTTTGGCATGATTTTTTAACCAAAAATGTGTTCACTTCCAAACTAAGTATGCTGCTAGCATAGGCCTCATCTTCTTTCACTGTTAATGAAGCTGATTTCATGCATCTGATTGTCTTCTTGGCATGTGTGTATTTGAATCCTTGACAGGTACAACATGCCGAGGCGTGGAAAGAGGTTAAATATAAATGATGGCAACGAGAGCCATGGGGATGAGCAGCCACTACATAATAGTGGCAGTCAAACAGAAGAGGGTGAGGGTAGCACGCCGCCCACTGTCAAAAAACATCGTGGGCGGACTAAGATGACGAATGTTTGGAGGCTTCAGAATGATGAAAGGATCGAGGTGGAGGCGAACGGTGTTGGGCAACCGGTTGGCGATAACGCCAGCAAATTTTCTTCCTTCATTGGGGTTATAGCAAGGAACCCCCGCATACTTCCTTTGTCATACGAGAGTTGGCCGAAGGTGCCAACCACCACAAAGGCCACTGCTATTACGACAATCAAGGTATTTCTCATCTAAAATACATAATTGGTCGGCGAAAAATTATTATTGAAATATGTATTATTAGTGATGGGTAATGAATTTTGCAGCAATACTTCTCGTTCCCCGACTCCCTTACGCCTTGGGTTGAAAAGTCACTCTCTAAGAAGTGGAGGGACCACAAGAGTGAATTGAAGTCGAAGTTTTATAACAAAGACCTTTCAGAGGAGGAGAATGCAGTGAATGTGCCAGAAAATGTGGAGCCTTCAGATTGGCAATTTCTTGTGCACTACTGGAGTTCGGCGATCGGTCAGGTATTTACATTAAACACACAAAAATCTAATGAGTATGTGGTTGTATGGCGGCTATAATGAATTTTTCTGTTAACTTCATTGTGGCATGTACAGAAAAGGGCGGAGGTGGGAGCTGCCAGTCGGTCAAAGCAGCTAGTGCTGCACACCGCTGGTACACAGAGCTTCGCTCTGGTTCGGGAAGAATTGGTAGGCGCAATAGTATTGAACAATTTTTTACTTACAATTATTTATTTATAACCATTTCATCTTACTAATATATAGGCAGAAGATTTGGGGGGGCCTACGGAGTTTGGGGACATTGACTTTTTTGATGCCACCCACAAATCAAAGGATGGGACGTATGCGAGCCCTGAGGCAGCACGGATTCTGGTAATTTGTGAACTGATATCTAATGAGTAGTCGAAATCTCATCTGCTTTTAACTCTGATTGTTATGTCCTTTTACAGACTAACGCTCGGAAAAGGTATGATGAAATCTCCTCTGCTTCAGATTCGGACCCTACGGCGGCACGCCCAGATTGGCGTACCCGGCAGAGAGTTGCCTTGACCGATGTTAGGGGAAAGGAGAGGCATGGACGTGTCCGTGGTATGGGCCTGGGACCAACCCCCTCGCGGCTATTTGGACGGAGTGAATCTAGTTCAAGTGGCAATCGGGACGAGGAGATGACTGCCTTAAAGGCACAAGTTGCACTCCTCCAAGAACAAATGGCCAATTTAAAAGGGCAGCAGTCCCAAGTCCCACCCAGGGTAAGTATTTAAATTGGTTTTTTTAAAGAGATTATGGTCTTGAATGCATGAAAGACACGTACTAGTGTTTGTGAGTGTGCATTGTGGCTGTCGTCTATAAGTATTTCGTCTATGTTTCTTAAGTGGGCTGTGATTAGAAAGAAAGGGCTAGAGTGGAGATCTGGAAACCTAAATAGAGACATCTCGTTTATTATAATCTATACTTTTTGTTGGACCAATCCCCTCTTGTTGTTGTTGCTGATGTCTCTATGTGTCCGTGTGTTGAAGGGAAAGAAGGGATGAGGGGAGAGATGAGGAAAATGCCGCTATGTTGGCCTGGTGTATCCTCATTCTCTACCATCCCTCTTTTTGGCTCCATATATGGCTTATATATTAAATGGGTTTCCTTCCACGATGACAGTCCGTAATACTACACTTGATATGAGCCCTGTTCATAGCTGCACCCTATTGCATACTCACAAACAACTAATACGTGTCGTTCATGCATTGTATTACCAATCCCACTTTGGCACATAACATGCTTATATGACATTGTATGACCTGCTGATAAGGTATGTTCAGCCGCGTTGTTGTACTGATTTGGAGGATTTTGGTATGCTAGCAGCATACTTAGTTTCACAGTGAACCCATTTTTTGTTACAAAATCATGCCAAAGATGGCAATCTGCAGGTTACTTTAACAGTACCTGAGCTTATATGTTGCTCTACTAATTCTTGAGCCCAACTAAATCTAATTTTCTTAAGTGGGCTGTGATTAGAAAGAAAGGGCTGGAGTGGAGATCTGGAAACCCAAATAGAGACATCTCGTTTATTATAATCTATACTTTTTGTTGGACCAATCCCCTCTTGTTGTTGTTGCTGATGTCTCTATGTGTCCGTGTGTTGAAGGGAAAGAAGGGATGAGAGAGAGATGAGGAAAATGCCGCTATGTTAGCCTGGTGTATCCTCATTCTCTACCATCCCCTCTTGTTATATATTAAATGGGTTTCCTTCCACGATGACAGTCCGTAATATTATACTTGATATGAGCCCTGTTCATCGCTGCACTAAATCTAATACCCAATTGTTGTGCATATCCGGAGGATTTTGGCATACGTACCTATAGCATCCTCAGTTCACAGTGAACCCATTTTGTTAAAAAAAACATGCCAAGATGACAATCATATGCATGAGATAAGCTTCATTAACAGTAAAAGAAGATGAGGATGGCAATCATGCCAAAGATGGCAATCAGATTACTTTAAAAGTATCTTAAAATGAAAATTTCTATTATCTGAGCATATATGTTTCTTTAAAAGTGACTGTGACCAATTGTTCTTAATTGGGCTGTGATTAGAAAGAG
Organism: Hemerocallis citrina; assembly: GCA_017893485.1. Classification (NCBI taxonomy): domain Eukaryota; kingdom Viridiplantae; phylum Streptophyta; class Magnoliopsida; order Asparagales; family Asphodelaceae; genus Hemerocallis; species Hemerocallis citrina. The sequence goes on from CM030362.1 coordinate 144,246,470, forward strand.
ACGAGTTGGAGTGGAGATCTGGAAACCCATATAGAGACATCTCGTTCATAATAATTTATTATTATTGTTGTTCTTGTCGATCTTGCTGTTGTTGCTGATGTCTCTATGTGTCCGTGTGTTGAAGGGAAAGAAGGGATGAGAGAGAGATGAGGAAAATGCCGCTATGTTAGCCTGGTGTATCCTCATTCTCTACCATTCCTCTTTCTGGCTTCTATATTTGGTTTCCTTCCACGATGACAATTCTAGTTAAAACTACACTTGCTATGAGCCCTATTCGTATTTTCGATTTCCCTCCTCCGCTCTCTCTCTCGCTCTCTTCGGTATCATTTCTTGATTTCTCTTATTTTCCAAACTTAGCATATTTTTCAGATAGATGCATCTTTATTTCCTTAACTTGAATGGTTTAGTTGGGATGAAGAATTAATAGAAAAATAATGCTTAGATACTGGAAATTTTCATGGTCTTTTACTGTTAATGAAGCTCATTTCATGCATCTGCTTGTCTTCTTGGCATGTTTTTTTGATACTAAATGGGTTTAGTGTGAACTGAGGATGCTATAGCTACGTACGCCAAAATGGTCTGTGATTTGCACAACAAGTTGGTTTTAGATTTAGTTGGGCACAACAATTAGTGGAGCAACATATAATTAAGCTCAGTTAATGGAGAAATTTTCATTTTAAGGTACTGTTAAGGTATCCTGCAGATTGCCCTCTTTTGCATGATTTTTTGATCAAATAATGGGTTCACCACCAGACTGAGTATGCTGCTAGCATCCCCATCCTCTTTCACTGTTAATGAAGCTCATTTCATGCATCTGCTTGTCTTCTTGGCATGTTTTTTTGATACTAAATGGGTTTACTGTGAACTGAGGATGCTATAGCTACGTACGCCAAAATGGTCTGTGATTTGCACAACAAGTTGGTTTTAGATTTAGTTGGGCACAACAATTAGTGGAGCAACATATAATTAAGCTCAGTTAATGGAGAAATTTTCATTTTAAGGTACTGTTAAGGTATCCTGCAGATTGCCCTCTTTTGCATGATTTTTTGATCAAATAATGGGTTCACCACCAGACTGAGTATGCTGCTAGCATCCCCATCCTCTTTCACTGTTAATGAAGCTCATTTCATGCATCTGCTTGTCTTCTTGGCATGTTTTTTGATAATAAATGGGTTTACTGTGAACTGAGGCATCTTTGGAAATTTTCATTTCAAGATACTGTTAAAGTAACCTGTTTGCCATCTTTGGCATGATTTTTTAACCAAAAAAGGGTTCACTTCCAAACTGAGTTTGCTGCTAGCATCCCCATCTTCTTTTACTACTACTGAAGCTTATTTCATTAAGATCCAGGATGGCCAATTTTGATTGGGCTGTGATTGGATTGTTCAGTGGCTGTTGTCTGTGTTCTTAGTTGGGCTGTGATTAGAACGAGAGGGCTCGAGTGGAGATCTGGAAACCCATATAGAAACATCTTCTTCATAATGATTTATTATTATTGTTGTGCTTGTCGCTCTTGTTGTTGTTGCTGATGTCTCTTTGTGTTCGTGTTTTGGGAAGGGAAAGAAGGGATGAGAGAGAGATGAGGAAAATGCCGCTATGTTAGCCTGGTGTATCCTCATTCTCTACCATTCCTCTTTCTGGCTTCTATATTTGGTTTCCTTCCACGATGACAATTCCAGTTAAAACTACACTTGCTATGAGCCCTATTCGTATTTTTCTTCTATGAAGAATTGATCTATGACTACAATCTCCATTCAAAACCCAATTGTTCTATATTTGGTTCCCTCTTGCTGTTGTTGCTGTTGTTGAAGTGAACCCATTTTGTTTTATTGTTAGTGAAGCTTATTTTCATGCATCTGATTGTCATCTTGGCATTTGAATTTGACCAAAAATGGGTTCACTGTGAACTGAGGATGGTATATAGGTACGTATGCCAAAAATGGTTTTTTTAACACAAAATGGGTTCACTTCCAAACTAAGTATGCTGCATAGCATCCCCAGTTTCTTAATTTCACTGTTAGTGAAGCTTATTTCACAAACCTGATGGTCTTCTAAGGCTATTTTTTGGTCCTATTTTCACTTAACTGTTAGTGAAGCTGATTTCATGCACCTGATTGTCTTCTTGGCATGTTAGCTACGTATACCAAAAATGGGTTCACTGTGAACTGAGGATGGTATATAGGTACGTATGCCAAAAATGGTTTTTTTAACACAAAATGGGTTCACTTCCAAACTAAGTATGCTGCATAGCATCCCCAGTTTCTTAATTTCACTGTTAGTGAAGCTTATTTCACAAACCTGATGGTCTTCTAAGGCTATTTTTTGGTCCTATTTTCACTTAACTGTTAGTGAAGCTGATTTCATGCACCTGATTGTCTTCTTGGCATGTTTGTTTTTAATACCAAAAATGGGTTCACTGTGAACTGAGGATGGTATATAGGTACGTATGCCAAAATCCTCCGACCGGATATGCACAACACTTGGGTTTTGCGATATAGTTGGAGAGCAACATATAAGCTCAGATAATGGAGAAATTTTCATTTTCAGATACTGTTAATGTAACCTGATTGCAATCTTTGGCATGGTTTTTTTAACACAAAATGGGTTCACTTCCAAACTAAGTATGCTGCATAGCATCCCCAGTTTCTTAATTTCACTGTTAGTGAAGCTTATTTCACAAACCTGATGGTCTTCTAAGGCTATTTTTTGGTCCTATGTTCACTTAACTGTTAGTGAAGCTGATTTCATGCACCTGATTGTCTTCTTGGCATGTTTGTTTTTATACCAAAAATGGGTTCACTGTGAACTGAGGATGGTATATAGGTACGTATGCCAAAATCCTCCGGCCGGATATGCACAACACTTGGGTTTTGCGATATAGTTGGAGAGCAACATATAAGCTCGGATAATGGAGAAATTTTCATTTTCAGATACTGTTAATGTAACCTGATTGCAATCTTTGGCATGGTTTTTTTAACACAAAATGGGTTCACTTCCAAACTAAGTATGCTGCATAGCATCCCCAGTTTCTTAATTTCACTGTTAGTGAAGCTTATTTCACAAACCTGATGGTCTTCTAAGGCTATTTTTTGGTCCTATGTTCACTTAACTGTTAGTGAAGCTGATTTCATGCACCTGATTGTCTTCTTGGCATGTTTGTTTTTATACCAAAAATGGGTTCACTGTGAACTGAGGATGGTATATAGGTACGTATGCCAAAATCCTCCGGCTGGATATGCACAACACTTGGGTTTTGCGATATAGTTGGAGAGCAACATATAAGCTCAGATAATGGAGAAATTTTCATTTTCAGATACTGTTAATGTAACCTGATTGCAATCTTTGGCATGGTTTTTTTAACACAAAATGGGTTCACTTCCAAACTAAGTATGCTGCATAGCATCCCCAGTTTCTTAATTTCACTGTTAGTGAAGCTTATTTCACAAACCTGATGGTCTTCTAAGGCTATTTTTTGGTCCTATTTTCACTTAACTGTTAGTGAAGCTGATTTCATGCACCTGATTGTCTTCTTGGCATGTTTGTTTTTATACCAAAAATGGGTTCACTGTGAACTGAGGATGGTATATAGGTACGTATGCCAAAATCCTCCGGCCGGATATGCACAACACTTGGGTTTTGCGATATAGTTGGAGAGCAACATATAAGCTCGGATAATGGAGAAATTTTCATTTTCAGATACTGTTAATGTAACCTGATTGCAATCTTTGGCATGGTTTTTTTAACACAAAATGGGTTCACTTCCAAACTAAGTATGCTGCATAGCATCCCCAGTTTCTTAATTTCACTGTTAGTGAAGCTTATTTCACAAACCTGATGGTCTTCTAAGGCTATTTTTTGGTCCTATGTTCACTTAACTGTTAGTGAAGCTGATTTCATGCACCTGATTGTCTTCTTGGCATGTTTGTTTTTATACCAAAAATGGGTTCACTGTGAACTGAGGATGGTATATAGGTACGTATGCCAAAATCCTCCGGCCGGATATGCACAACACTTGGGTTTTGCGATATAGTTGGAGAGCAACATATAAGCTCAGATAATGGAGAAATTTTCATTTTCAGATACTGTTAATGTAACCTGATTGCAATCTTTGGCATGGTTTTTTTAACACAAAATGGGTTCACTTCCAAACTAAGTATGCTGCATAGCATCCCCAGTTTCTTTCACTGTTAGTGAAGCTTATTTCACAAACCTGATGGTCTTCTAAGGCTATTTTTTGGTCCTATTTTCACTTAACTGTTAGTGAAGCTGATTTCATGCACCTGATTGTCTTCTTGGCATGTTTGTTTTTATACCAAAAATGGGTTCACTGTGAACTGAGGATGGTATATAGGTACGTATGCCAAAATCCTCCGGCCGGATATGCACAACACTTGGGTTTTGCGATATAGTTGGAGAGCAATATATAAGCTCAGATAATGGAGAAATTTTCATTTTCAGATACTGTTAATGTAACCTGATTGCAATCTTTGGCATGGTTTTTTTAACTGGGCTATGATTGGATCTAGGATGGCAAATTTTTACTGGGCTATGATTGGATTGTTTAGTGGATGTTGTCTATGTTCTTAATTGGGCTGTGATTAGAAAGAGTGGGCTCGAGTGGAGATCTGGAAACCCATATAGAGACATCTTGTTCATAATAATTTATTATTATTGTTGTTCTTGTCGCTCTTGCTGTTGTTGCTGATGTCTCTTTGTGTTCGTGTGCTGAAGGGAAACAAGGGATGAGAGAGAGATGAGGAAAATGCCGCTATGTTAGTCTGGTGTATCCAAAGTCTCTAGCATTCTTCTTTCTGTTTCCATTTCTGGCTTCTATATATATTTGGTTTCCTTCCACGATGACAGTTCCCTAAAAATACACTTGATATGAGCCCTATCTTATTTTTCTTATTTTTCTTATATTTGGTTTCCGTCCACGATGACAGTTTCATGGATTGTCTGAACAATCCATGAAAGAGATGCTTAGATACTGAATTTTTATTTGTTTTACTGTTTTAGGTAGTGGATATTCCCAATCAAGGGAGAGAATATAGAGTTTTCAAGTTAGATACTGAATTTTCATTTGTTTTGTTATTTTAGATATATTTAAAAAACAAAATTAAGTACCGGATTTTTAGCATTGCAATGTAATTATTTTACCTCTCTATATATCATCAACAATTCCATTTGCAATTGTCACTTTGATCTTATAATTTAAGATACAGTTAGATTTTTTTGCAAGTTCAAAAAATATGTATATTCTGTATTGTGGTATACTGTTGAACTAAACTATTGTTTTTTTTTTTGTTCACAGAGCGGTCGCCCAGATGAAGAAAATTCTGATGATCAGAACTGAAGCTCCTCGAGGGTATGAATCCGTGGTCCTCCTTGCTGTTCTTGTCTCCTTGCTGTATGATTGTTCTTATGTCCTCCTTGCTGTTATGTCAGACTGTTTTTTTTGGATGAGAGTTATGTCAGACGGTTTAGTTGGGATATTTGTCAGACTTGAGATATTTGGGATGTTAAGATATTTGGGATGTTCGTCGGTCTATTAATTTGGTTGTGATTATGACTGTTAATTTTGCGGTGAATTTGGTTGTGATTATGACACTGTTAATTAGTTTGTTGAGATATTTGGGATATGACACGTGTTAAACTTTATTATTCTTGTGTTTGGTTGTCATTTGCGCATTAATATGAAATGAAATTGGTTGAATCAGTAGTTATGAATTAGTTTACAGGTTTTGTAAAAGAAACTGTGAATTGAAATCGAACGGAAAACGGAGAAAGGAATACAAACGGGCATAGGTAGACCGGATTTTTATAAAACGCCGGTCTATCTATTGAATTAGTTGCAGTGTGCGATAGACCGGCGGTCACACAAATGCCAGTGTAGGCCGCTAGACGCCGGTGAATACCGTCAGATGTAACGGCAAAAAGGAACACCGGCGTTTGATAAACGCCGGTGTAGTTAGGTTTACCGGCGTTTTTGATCACGTCGGTGCTTGTGAGTAGGGAAAAGCGGGCAGTCATAAACGCACATACACCGGCGGCCACAGACCGCCGGTGAACGTTCATTCTACACCGGCGTATCTATAAACGCCGGTCAATTGATGAACGCCGGCGGTTTATAGCCGCCGGTGAATGTATACTGGGGGGTAAAAGACGGCACTCAGAGGACCCAATACACCGGCGTTTTTAGGCCGCCGGTGTAGGTGCCACATTTACCGGCGCCCAGTAAAACCGCCGGTGTAGACCCCTTCCTTTCAGCGACGCTCGATTCGGCGGCATTTGGACCGACGCTATTATAAACGCCGGGGAAAGTTTTACCGGCGTAAAAAAATGCCGGTAAAGACGTATAAAAATGCCGGGAAATCGAGTTTCTTTTGTAGTGTCGGAAGGGGGCCCGTGTTTCCCACATTTAGAATTTGGTATATGATTTGGATTATTTGAAATTTGGTATATGATTTGGTTAATTTGGAATTTGGTATATGATTTGGTTAATTTGGAATTTGGTATATGATTTGGATTACTTGTCCCTGAGTACACAGCCTTATAGAATTCTCTACGAAATCTAAACGCAACTTGTTTGAATGTAGCAACCATGTGATGAAAAGCTTCGGTGCATGAAGTGCTACCTAAATAGTAATAAATATAAGACTTGAACATGATCACTTGATACTTGACACTTGATTACTTGTACATGATACATGATACCTGATACTTGTTCACTTGATACTTGATACTTGCTACTTATACTTGATAGTCAACACTTGATACTTGTTGCTTGTTTACATGATACTTGTTTACTTGACACTTGATACATGCCACTTACATTTATTCATCTTGTCATGCTAGTTGTTATATTTTGTTATTATGCATATTCCATGTTATTAGTTACATTTTCCCATGTACTTGTATCCTGCACTACAAGTGGCCCGTAACTTGCATTGACGGAAGTTTGTTTTCTTTTTCATCTTCCTGTAATTTATTTAATTGCAGATTTTGGAGATCAGTTGCCAGATGGTATAGGCGAGATGAGATACTAGATGCTAGAGTTTTGCTATCATGATTTTCCTGCTATTATTATTATTTCTTGTTGCTTATTTTGAACAATTGTATCTTGTACTTGGATTTATTTGTATTTGGGCAATGTGACCTAGGATATTTGAGTTGTTCAGATCTGGATTATTTGAGATTAATATATTTCGGTTCCAAGTATTCTTGTTGGTATTTTGATTCATATATGCATGCTTGGTTGATTCTTTTGCTTCTGACTTTGATTATTCTTGTGAAATGTTGTAATGATTCCGAATAGCTTATGGATGATGAAAATCATTCGCTGGGCTTAGTCACGTACCCATATTCCGTATTCTCTTTTGGAAAGCGGGGCGTGACAATTATGACTAACCATGAACATGATGTTAAATTACATGCACAGCGGAAAAATTACAAAAATATTGAAACCTGGCCATGGATCCATGTGAAAATCATAAATCGTGTTTAAGAGTTATACCTTAAAGATGGATTTTCTATCTCCACAGTATGCCGATCATAGCACTGCAATATTGTGGTGCCTCTACTGTATCCACACAAATGGAACAAAAAATGCCTCTCCCTCATACCGTGGTGCTAGTTGCGGGAAGGGGATATTCCTCCTCATGATCTCTCTCTCACTTTCTGTGATGGCTAGGGTTTCTTTTCACGTGTCTTTTCCATAGATACATATCATATATATAGGTGCAAAAAACCAATCCTAAGAGAGTAATGAGTTTGTTGGTCTCACTCTGACTTGGGTCAGACATGTGTGTAGGCCTTTGAACTTTAGTCGACCCATTTAATCTAATTAAATGTTTAACTAATGTCAGGAGTCCAAGTCTTACTTGGATCCCTAATTAAGTTCATCTCATGAATTTAAATCCCAATTTCGATCCATTCTAAGTGTGTGACCCTGTAGGATCTCATTTCGTTGAAGTAATACTAAAATCATATTCGAGTATTACAAACAGTGAGCAATATCTTGCAATACATCATTGCTGCTTAAGTAACGGGAATGTCAGTGATTTGACATAACCTATCCGTGACCAATGTTACTATGTAGTTTAATCCCTTTGTCCACATATCTTAATTGACCACAAGGCATATAGCGTGTCACCCTTGTATAGTTCAATCTTTGGTTTCTTGATGTCCGAGTAGAATTACTGAAATAAATGAGATCAATATCTTATATTGACTCATTTGAGCACGGCCATGCATTTTGCAGTCTCACTCAATCAAGGGGCCCATAGATATCACTCATATTATGTAAGAGAGACAAATCCTATCTAAGTCACTCACATCCCCTGCATGATTTGTAATATATCCAATAGTCGACTTTATAATCACCTTATTACGAGCAACGTTTGACGGCATTAAAATGTATAACTTTTAATGTAGGGAACCGTAGTAACTTTGTCACACCCTGCTTCCCAAAATACGGGACCAGCGAATGATGTGTACCCATAAGCTGTAACAGATTAACTCAACATTATGCAAGAGATCACAACCACGCAAGAATAAATAACCACATAAACAATGAATAAACTTCAATAATCCATGAAATAAATCCATAAAATAATATCCAACATCTGGGAGAAAGTAAACTTCGGGTCATACTAGTCTGGAATACAAAGTACGATAAAAGTAACAATGTGGGAAATTAAATAACATGAATGAAATAATTATAGTAGTCTAATGATTCAGCTTCATTCTCTGGAAGGTTTGCTCACCAAGTCCTTTAATCAAATATCCTCTTGTACCTGCAAACTCATCAACTAGAGATGGGGTGGGGGAGTGTCCATGTGAGCAAGTAGTAGAAGCAAAGAACAAGGAAACATGGTATATCAAGAAATAATGAACTAGATCAAAATCAAGATCAATAACAAGGGATGATAATAAAATCCAAGGTCTAGAATTAATTATGCAATAATCAATGACTGCGATCAATAATTCAAGGTCAGCGACAATAATCATGATCAAGAATGCAAGTGCCAATCTAAGTCTATTAGTCTTTTATTATCCTATCTAATGCACGTAATATTGTGTCCCATACCACAGGTTCGATGCATACAAACAGTAATCGTTTAGAGTATAATAGTGAACTCTATAGATCGTGTACTCAGCACAATAATCAATAATCAGCAATCAATATTCCACAATCAGCAATCCACAATCTATAACAATAATCAATCGAACGATAAGGGACCCTTCCCCGAGTACTGTCTTGATTGTTCACTATCAAGTCGACCCTTAATACCCCGGCTTGTTATTATTTTATTACATTCGAATGTGGACATGCAATGGGTACAAAAGTATTGAGGCAATGTCAAGGAGTGTCAAGGCAATGCAATGCATGGTATGATTAATTCATATTCACTAGATGCAAAATCAAATATGGTTATACTGAAAAACACCAAACACACATTTTGGACAACAAGACGTTGATGTACAAAAAAATTATTTTTCCATTGCTACAGGAAAGCAAATCAGGTTCCGTCAAGGGTTCCAAAAACTAGACTCCCTACCGGTTCCAACTCATATTTACACGATATATTATAACTACAATAGCTAGGTGTATAATTTCATTCTTTACTGGTTTCATGTTCAGCCAACATGTTAGGGTCAAATTCTTATATATAAAAGTTGATTGTAAATTCATTTAAAAATCTTATAAAAATCATAATTTGGTTCCTAACAATGTTCAGTAACAACCCGATTGACCCCAAATTTTAATTCTTAATTTAATCTACTGTTTCAGTTAATTAAACATGGTAATGTATTTTCAGACTGTGTTATGGAATTCAGATGTTATACCACAAGAGTCTGAATATCTTGCAATTTTTATGTTGGATTGCAAAATCGTCAAATGGTATGGATTCCAGACACAGAGGGCTACAACTCTCATTTACTAAGTTCTAAATTATATTATCTACAGCTAGGTCAAAAGTCTGGTTCTTTACTGAACTAGTGCTCTAGTAGAAACCTAAGGTTATGTTCTCATTAGCATTGGTATAAATACCCGAAACCCGGACCCAACCCGGACCCAACATTGGACAGGAACCGACCTGGCCTATCCGGGCCTGGGTCCAGGTCCTAAAATGGGACACGTTGTACTTTCGGGTCCGAGTCCGGGTCTGCTCAAAAGAGACCCGACCCGGACCCGGACCCGTTGAAAAAAATCCAAAAAATCAACATAAAAATAAATATTCTATCCTCATCCCTCCCTCCCTTCCTCCTCAATTCTAAATCTTCCCCTTCCAAACTCAAAACTCATGTCTTTTTCTTCTCTTCTCTATTCTAAATCCTCAACTTGCCGCCTCTGCTCGCCGCTCACACTCCCGCTCACACTCCTCCGCTCGCCGAATGGGTAGGAATATTTTAATAGGACCCGGACCCGGAATCGGACTCGGTCCTCATGGATCCGGATCCGGGTCCAGGTCTATTTTTTTGACCCGTAGGGGACCGGGTCCGGGTCCGGGTAGTGAAGGACCCGACCCGACCCGACCCGATACCAGTGCTAGTTCTCATATATATAATGGGTCTAGAAAATTATCAATCTTATAAAAATTTCAAGTGACTCCTAATCATGTTTAGTAACAACCTAGTTAATGTCAAATTCTAATTCTACTGATAACATTTTCTTTTAATTAACAATTCATGTCGATTTGCTTGTAAACGACAATCTGGAAATTTAAAATAGCAGTGTTAAAAAATATGATAACTTGCATTCTACTAATCAAAATTCAGATTCTTCAAATGTTCTAGAAATTAGACTCAGAGGGATACAAAAGTCGGTTACAAGGTTCTACCTAATTATAACAGCAACTGGGTCAAAATTGCAAACATGAAACAAACAGCAGGCCAGCAAATTGATTATTATTAATTAGCAACAACAGAGATACACAAGCTTATAACTTTATGACAATAATTAACAGAAAATTATACTCAATCATAAGGGTGAAATTCTACTATTAACAAGACAATCATTATTTCCATAACATTAAATCACGAATCTAGTCATAACATCATATTCAATCGAAAAGCACAAATCATTATTCTTCTATATAATATGCTTCGAATCTATGTATTTGTGTAGTGTATGCATATGACGATGTATAACAAGGCTTGGGTTTGAACCAAGGGAATGACAGATAAAATACGATAATTGAAATGGGAACTACTTGCGGAGATCAAATGATTCTTGAACAAGAATAATAAACTAGTTCAAAGGAAGCTTGCCTTTATACGACATTTGCACGTGTGGCGAGAACACACAAGCGATGGTGGTAGCACAATCAAGAATGGCTGCAACACACAGCATGGCAGCGAGCAATAGACAGCCAGGTTGTGGCACTTGGTGGTTCTGCGGTGTTCGGGTTGTGCGGCGACGAGGTGTAGCAAAGGTCGGTTGCCAGGTTGTGCACAGTCGAGCCAGACGGGGAAGATGAGGGAGGCGATGGAGGGGACGCTGCGGTGAAGATTGCAGCGGTGCTGGCGATGGTCGCGACTGCAATGGGTCACGGGTGGAGCTTGGAGTGGTGGCGGTGAGCAATGGCGAGGGGCTATCGACGGTGGTGGAGTTGAGGGACTCAGGGAGGCGCAGCGACAGCAATGGCAACATTAAGAGACAACGGCACAACAACGGGGGACCTCGGGTTGACGGCGTGGCTGCAATGAGGTGGAGGTCGGCAATGGCGGGGGAAAGAGGCAGCAGTGGCGGGGGTGCAGCAACGTTGGAGTGGAGGATGGTGGTGGTGTTCAGTGGAGTATGAGCGACTCGAGAGATGGTAGCTTCGAAGTTTGGTGGTGGAGCGTGGCGGGACAGCGGGGAAAGGGCGACTGCGGGGGTTGCAGGTGCAGCGCGCTAGAGAAGGCGAGGACGACAGCGGTGGAGGTAGGTGAGGGGATGCACTGATGCAGCAGTGGCCGGAGGTCGGGATGCAGGCGTGAGGCATCGGGGTCGCGATGGGTGTTTAGGGTGATGGAGGTCGAGAAGGTTGAAGGTAGTCGAAGAGGCAGGAGTGATGGTGGCGAGGTGCCGGGGGGCATCGGGATGCTGGGCTTCGGAAGCAGAGACAAGGAAGAAGAAGGGTCGGGTAGGGGGTTGCCGATGAGAGAAGGAGGATTAGGGTTAATTGTTAGGGTTAGGGATTAATATGGTATTATATAGGGGATTAAGTTTAACGGGTTATAGGGTTTCGGGTTAACGGGTTAGCGGGTACGGATCAAAGAGAATCATAAATCAATTAATGGGCCTGGGTTTAATAAAAGAAAACAAACAATAATGATATACTGGATTAATTAAACACCCAATACAAATAAATAAATAAATAAATAAATAAATAAATAAATAAATAAATAAATAAATAAATAAATAAATAAATAAATAAATAAATAAATAAATAAGTAAATAAATAAAATAGGGTGCACCAAAAATTTCAGGGTTAAAAAAAAAGACAGGATACTCGAAGGAGAGCAAAAGAGTCAAAAAGAATATCGGGTTTTCATTAGATAATAAGAATACAAGAGTTGGAAAAAGAGAAACATAAATACAAATAAAAATCTCGTACATCCAAGAATAGGGGTTACAGACTTCAAGTTAAAGGACTACCTATGCACACCATGGTCACTATAAGAACCGCTTATGACACTCACGTAACGATCCATGCAGCGTTCTCATGGTGGGTCAGTCCAATACATTATTACTCTAAAATGTACCCATGTGAAGACTTGATATCTCATATCAATGACCCATGAGAATGGTCATCAGTCTATGCACACACTAGTCTCTATGTATTATCGTTGTCCTAATTCACAATAATACTCGACTAGGGACATTTAAGAACAATGTTCTGATTTAAGCCAATAGGATCTCACAATCAAGTCATGCACTTGATATCCCATGACATTGAACTTACTATTCTAAGGACTTCATTATGTTCATTTAATTCACAATAAATATGTCACGCCCGCTTTCCAAAAAGATAATACGGAATACGGATACGTGACTAAGTCTAGCAAATGATTTTCATCATCCATAAGCTGTCAGGATCTTTACAACATTTCACAGGAATAATCAAGAGATAACAAACCAACCAACCACGCATGCATGAATGAATCAATATACCAATAGAATTTACTTGAAACGAAACTTAGTAATCTCAAATAAACCAGATCTGAACAAGTCAATAATTCTGGGTCATACTGCCCAATACAAAATAATCCAAGTAACAGATTCATTTATTAGAAATAATCAACATGAATAATAATAATAATAGCAAGAACTCCACCAACTAAAATCTTAGATCACCTACTCCATCAGGCAGTTGATCTCCATGATCTGCAATTTAACAATTGTAGGAAAAGAAAAGAGAAACAAAACTCCCGTCAGTGCAAGTTACGGGCCGCTTGTAGTGCAGGTACAAGTACAAGAAAAGATAAACAAGTATAGAGTAACAGCGAAAACAACATAGCATGGTATAGGCATGTCAACAAAACAGGATAACTAACATGAATCAGAAACAAAATCAAGTAACATGATATACTAACAGGATACAGGTAACATGTATCAGGTGTCAAGTGGCATGAAAGCAGCTAAACAGGTAACATGTACAGGTAAGCATGTAACAGGTGTCTTGTTATGTCAAGTCTTGTATTTATTTCTATCTAGGTAGTACTTCATCCGTCGCAAACTTTTACCACACGGATGCTATATTGAAACAAGTTACGCTTAAAATTTGTAGTGGAGTCTATAGGGCCGTGTACTCAGGTATCAGGTAAACAGGTACAGGTACAGGTATCATGTAATAGGTAATCATGCATCAGGTAGGACTACGTCCCCTCCAAATATACCCTCTCATAAGGAAGTATGTAGTTGGGTAATATGTGGGAAACACGGGCCCCTTCGGAATCTAGATTAAAGATAATCATGATCATGCATAATCATATCACAGGTAACAGATAACAGATAATAGATAATCAGGTTGGAAACATGGCTCCCTTTCCAAGTACACATTTCTATATTTTCTACTACTAGATCTTTTCCTTAATCCCCGACATGGTTATTTGTTATTATTATCAAACAGGAATATACGTTGCAAAACAATGCAAGAATAACATGGCACGAACAAGTAACAGGTTCAGGTAGGAAGATAAACATGTACAAGTGATAGACAACACATAACAGGGTAGGACAACAAAAATTGTAGTTCAGGACAGTAAGACAGTACTGCACCAAATATGGAATTCCTGTTGCCACAAATGTGCAAATTTGGATCTCTCAGAAAATATGGAAAATAGACTCTCGACCGAATCCAGTAAATATATATAAGCCATATGGTATTTCACAAAAACAAGACTCAAAACAGAATTGTATCCATAAAACATGTTCAGCCAGAATCAAGAGTTTGTATTCTTAAACAGGAAAACAACATAAAAACTTACTCATTAAATCCAAGAAAAATCTGGGGTATTTCCTAGTATGTTTAGTAACAGAAAATAACGTTTCATAATTTTCCAACATAGATAGAATAGTCAAGAAAAATCAGAAAGCAGCAAGATGTAACAGATTTGTAAATATGAAATCGTAATCACAGCAATACTAAAACAACAAAAGATTATAAAATATAAATCAAAATCCAAATCCGTCAAAAGGATGATAAAATATATATAGTAGGCTACATTTAATATTCACAAAGTTTTTATTAAAAGCAAATAGAATTAGGTTGAAATTAAGGTTCTTTACTGAACAGTATGAAAATTCTGCAAGTATTGTGGTTGTTTGAAAGTAGAGAATAGTTTATAAAAGTTATCAATTAAAATCCAAAATTTTTTTGGGTTAATCCCAATCAAGTCTAGTTGCACTCGGCAAAATATTGGATCAAAATGTTACCTTTAACATCAGTATAAAAATAGATTATCATACAGAATTCATATAAAATAGAATCTGGAATTTTCTACACCTCTGTAGTAAAATAGCCATAACTCGCAACTCATAAATTGAAATTGAGATCTGTCAGAAAATCTAGAAAGTAGACAGAATTCTCTAAAATCCATATCCACAAATAATTTTTATATACTGACCTTAATATGGTATAAAATACTGAACAAAAATGGGGTAACAACAATGACAGAATTATTTTTCATGCATAAAATTCAACTAGATCATATGAAGCACATCCAAATCATGACAAAGTGTGAAATAGGGTATACTAGATGTCCAAGCAACTTTGTATAGGGTATTTAACAGATCAACAACAGGATATACTAATAGTAACACGTCAAGCATGCAAGATTCACACATCACAACCAATATACATATTTGCAACATGGATTAATTAGATCTAAGTTAAATTTCACGTCGTGTGTAACTAGAGAAGACTACGGACGGATCAACACATAGAGACAAGATATAACATGGGTTTTACACAAGAATTGTCTCTAGGACACTACACTACAGACGGTATTTAGTACTTGTATTATACAACAAAAAGAATACAAGTTACTTGCCTTATAGTTGACGACGGAAACGATGCAAAGAGCGAGAATAACGGGAACGGTTTTCCGGGCACGAACTAAACGAACGACACACGAATCACGACTACAACTTCAAGATCAACACACGCACCTAAACCCGCACATAAGAGATGGCAGCGGAGGGGTGTGCATGCGTCGAGATAGGGATTGAAAAGGTGCAGGGTTAAGAGAGATCGGGAGTAGGGAGAATGGGGTATAGGAAAGAGCGGCTAGGGTTAATGAAGATGAATAGGTGGTATATATATGGGTAGTATTAGGGTTAATATTGGGCTTAACGGGTTGTGGGTTTTTGGGTATAAAGGGATCTAATAAGGATTGAATAGAGTTATTGGGTTTGTTAAAAGAGTTCCAATAGAATATAGGGTTAGAATTAAAAAGATCCAAATAGAATAAGATGAGAACAAAATGTCTAAATAAAATAGGACATGAACAATTATAGAATAAGACTCAAAATAATTGCTCGAACAATCAGAGACGAAACAATAAGAGACAATAGGATCAAGAAAATCAAATAAGAAGACTACAAATCAAATAAATGGATATATAGAAAATGAAGATCCAATACACGGTCCAAAAAGAGATACAATATGAATAAATACACAAAAAGAAAAATACATCCAAAAATACAAAAAGTGGAAAACAGGAGTTACAAATCCTACCCACCTAACAAGAAGAATTTCGTTATCGAAATTCAAACAAGAAGTACATAGGGTAACCCCAAAAAGAAAAGAAAGAACAAAATAAAAAACTGCTCAAACAAATGAGGAAAATTCTGCTGAATCTCCTCCTCCAACTCCCAAGTCGACTCACCCGGCAAGTGAGGATTCCAAGAAACACGAACCAGCTTGATGATCTTGTTCTTAAGCACTTTCTTCTGCTGATCCAAAATAGCAACTAGCGGAATCTCACAAGTCAAATCTGGCCGCACGGTCAACTCAGAATAGTCGATCACATGTCTCTCATCGCAGATATATCTCCTGAGTTGCGAGACATGGAAAACATCGTGCACTCCTGATAAAGCTGGCGGCAATGCAAGAAGATAGGCCACCTTGCCTACTCGCTCCACAATATCAAACGGTCCAATAAACCTAGAACTGATCTTGCCCCCACCACCAAACCAAATGACACCTCGCCATGGTGATACCTTTAGGAAAACATGGTCACCAAACTCAAACTCCAAAGCTCTCCAATGGACATTAGCCCATCTCCTCTGCCTATCCAGAGCTGCCTAAAGATGCTTCCTGATCTGAGTCACCGCATCAACTGTCTTGGTGATCAACTCCGGACTCAACAACTTCCTCTCACCAATGTCATCCAAGCACACTGGTAATATGCACTTCCGCCCATAAAGTACCTCGAATGGTGCAGCTTTAAGACTGACCTGAAAGCTATTATTATACGAGAACTCTACGAGATGCAAATGGTCCTCCCATGATCCACCAAACTGCAGCATACAGGACCTCAACAGGTTCTCTAGAGTCTGGATGGTCCTCTCTGACTGTCCATCAGCCTGGGGATAAAAAGCTGTACTGTACTTCAATTTACTCCCCAAACTATTCTGAAGGCTCTCCCAAAACTGAGATCTAAATCTCGTATCCCTGTCGGATACAATACTAACTGGAACCCCATGAAGTATGACGATCTCTTGCATGTACGTCTCAGCTAGGATCTCAGTAGACTGTCCGATTCGGAAGGAAATGAAGTAAGCACTCTTCATCAGTCGGTCGACAATCACCCAAATGGCATTGTGACCCTTAGGACTTCTCGGCCAAGCGGTCACAAAATCCATAGTGATGTGTTCCCACTTCCACTCCGAAATGGAAAGCGATTGAAGAAGTCCGGCTGCCCTTTGAGGCTCTGCCTTAACCTGCTGGCAGATCAAACACTGAGACACAAATAGAGCCACAACCCTCTTCATACGATGCCACCAGAAATGAAGCTTCAAGTCCCGGTACATCTTAGTACCTCCAGGATGAATAGAATAAGATGACTGGTGGGCTTCCTCAAGCAACCTCTGACGAACTTCACCCTTCAAGACACATAACCTGGACCCAAAACGAAGCAATCCATCGGCATGAATAACCATATCCATTCAGGAACCAGCCTCAACCTCTGCTCTGATCTCTGCAACTTCTTTTCACCAGCCTGAGCATCTTTGATCTGATCAATAAGAGACAAATGAAGCTGAAGCACCAAGCAACTCCGATCAGAACTCGGCAACAACATATCCAACTCTAACCTTCACATCTGCTTAACCAAATCTCTTTACCGAGTCAGGAACATAGCTGCCGGTCTCCTGCTCAAAGCATCTAGCATCAAGTTCACTCTACTAGGATGGTATTGCAAACTGATGTCATAATTGGCCATAAGTTCCAACCAACGTCTTTGTCTCATGTTCAATTCCTTCTGGGTGAAAACGTACTTGAAACTTTTGTGGTCAGTAAAGATCTCCACTCGGTCCCCAAGTAAATAGTGTCTCCACAGCTTCAAAGCAAAGATCACTGCCGCTAACTCCAAATTATGAGTCGGATAGTTCTTCTCATGCGGTCTTAACTGCCTCGATGCATAGGCAACAATTCGGCCCTTCTGCATTAGAACTGCTCCAAAACTCTTACAAGAAGCGTCACAATAAACTATAAATCCGCTTGAACCATCTGGAATAGTCAACACTGGCGCTGATGTCAACCTTCTCTTCAACTCAGCAAAAGCCTCACTGCAAGCCTCAGACCAACAAAACTTCTGATCCTTCTCTGTCAGCTTCGTCAATGGCCCTGCTATCTTCGAAAAAATCTTGGATGAATTTTCGATAATAGGCAGCTAGACCAAGGAAACTCCTCACCTCTAAAACTGACTTGGGAACTGGCCAATCCTTTATAGCCTCAACCTTGGACGGATCCACTAAAATACCATCGCTCGAGATAATGTGCCCCAAGAAAGTAATTCTGTCCAGCCAAAACTCACACTTGCTGAGTTTCCCATTGAGCTGATTCTCCCTCAAAGTCTGCAGAACCAACCTAAAATGCCTAGCATGATCCTCCCGATTCTGAGAATACACCAGAATGTCATCAATGAAGACCACTACAAATCTATCCAGGAACTGGGAGAAGACCCTGTTTATAAGACTCATGAATATAGCTGGCGCATTCGTGACCCCGAACGACATCACAAGATACTTATAGTGCCCATATCTGGTCCTGAATACAGTCTTCTGTACATTAGTTGCCTTCACCTTGACCTGATGATACTCAAAATGAAGATCCAACTTTGAGAAAATAGCTGCTCTGCTCAACTGATCAAACAAGTCATCGATCCTGGGCAACGAATATTGGTTCTTCACAGTCACACTGTTCAATTTCCGATAATCAACGCACAGTCGACGACTACCATCCTTCTTGTTGACAAAAAGGATTGGAGCACCCCAAGGCAAAATACTGGGTCTGATGAACCCCAAATCAAGCAATTCCTGAATCTGCACCTTAAGCTCTGCTAACTCAACTGGTGCTATCCTATAGGTACTTTTCGATATCGGCACCGTACTAGGCTGAACTTCAATACCGAACTCTACATCCCTATCGGGGGTAAGCCAGGTAACTCCTCTGGAAAAACATCTAGGAATTCCCGCACTTCTAGAGGTGTAGCCTCACAGCCTGAATGCAATTTCATCGTACAAACCTCCTGATCAACCGCAGTCTTAGCTCGGCCAAGGGGTGTCTCCCCGGCATGGAACTCAATCTCTGCGCGACATGGGATTCGGAACAAAACTTTATTAGCATGACAATCAATAATGATGTGAGATATACCCAACCAATCCATACCGAGAATGACGTTGAACCCTGAATTTCCAATTACAATCAGGTCAGCATTGAAATCTGCGCTGCCAATAACCACGAGACTCTGTCTGCACTCCCGAAAACAAATGACAACACCGCCACCTGTCACAATGTTCCAAGCCTCTGACATGATGCTGCAATCCAACTGATGGCGAGCCACGTAGTGGGAAGAGACAAAGGAATGGGTTGCCCCGGAATCAAAGAGAATATGAGCAGGGAAAGAGCAAACAAGGACAACACCTAAGATAGAATCAAAAGCAAGAGAAAAAGAATTGATGATCAAGGGTGAGGAAAACACAATGCAGAAAAATAATATGAGAGAATAATGCCAGACAAACGAAAAAGAAGTAAAAGAGAAACAACAAATAACAAAAATGCAAAATATACTTGCAACAACTCCTTCTGCTGACTCAGCCTCAGCAGCTTTCAGGTTGAAAGCCTGACCTCTCCTAGAAGTAGCGGTACTCCGACCGATGATCTGGTGCTGAGGAGAAAGAGGTGGCCTAACAGGACCACGAGTTGGGGCTACCTGCTAAATTGGACCCTTGGCTGCAAGAGCCATCCTCCACTGCAGGCAGTCCCGCACTGATTGGTCAGCAGCACCACATCCAAAGCACTAGCAGTTGGCACGCCTACAGTCCATGCAATCTTGCTCAGCCAGCTGGCAGAAGTCGCAGAAACTAGCTCCCCTGGGAGCAGCAGAAGAGTAGGGAGTCGCCCTGGCAGGATGGGCTGGGATAGGCCTCCGAATCGGCCCACCAGAAGGCCTATCAACAACAGAGTGCGGAACAGTCCGCCACGGGAGGGGGGAAGGGAGGGAGGGAGTCAACCTACCACGAGCCTGCTCCTGAGCTCGAGCTGCCTGAAGAGCCTCAACATAAGTACGCAAGCGAAGGGAGACGAGCTGCACCCAAATATCTCGCTCAAGTCCCAGTGTGAATCTATGAGTCATGTCCTCTTCGTTCGCCACAAGAACGGCTGCGAAGCGGCTAAGTCTGGTAAATTCTGCTGCATACTCATCCATAGACATGGAGCCCTGTTTCAGGGTCAGGAACTGTTGCTCCATTTCAACTCGAGTGCTGCTAGGGAAGAACTTCTCCAACAAGCTCCTAGTGAACGTGGCCTAAGCAATAGGCCGTTCGAGCCTTTCGGACTCGGACCTCCACCAAATGTGGGCCAGATCCACCAGCTGGATGGTTACCACATCCACTCTATCAGCATCGGCAACTCTTGCTATCAAAAGCAACTACTCGGGCTGGATCAGCCCTTGTTCAGCCTCTAAAGGCATCTCAGTACCGGAGAATCTGTTAGGATGTAACCTCATGAAATCTGTGATTATACCCGGACGAGGAGGGAGAGCTGCCTGCATAGGCACAGCGGGAGGTGGAACCCTGGCAGCTTCCAAAGCAGCCATCACAAGGTCACTGTGGTTTTACTGCATATTGATCAACCATTTCAACACATTGGTAACGGCCTCAAGCCCGGACTGATCTTCCTGAGGGCGGGAATTGAAACCTCTGCGAGCCACGGTCTGCACAAGATAAAAAACAATCAGCATCCAGATCAAAGTTGATTATAATTTATTCATATATGCATGGTCTGTGTACTGTTCATCTAAAAAAAACACATATGGAAATGATTATGCAAATTGACATCTTTATCGACGTGTTTCTAGAATTGAATTTAATGTGCTCATGCTGCAAGGTACTAATTTGAACAACCAACCCACAAGCATATGATCCATATGCTCCAGTCCAGAATTACAGGATAAAGATCCACGTTTGTCAGAATGGCACATAAAGAGTGCAATCAACACCAAGTCTTCTGCTCTCTAGCACCAACTTTCAAAATCTTCTCAGAAAATAAACACAAAGTAACTGTAATTTGCTAACAATTGCCGAACTCTCTGAAAGGGATTTATCAAATAGAGCATATAAACTATCAGAACCCTTTTTGCCTATTGAACAGTACTTAAGAGGAAGAGAATAAGGTCAAAAACTAATATTAAGAGGAACGGTTCTAAACAAGAAAGCAAATACTTAGTAGGAGTGGCAACTGGGTCGGGCGGACCGGTTCGGATTGATGCCCGATAGGCCCGCCGCTGTAGCGGTCAGGGCCGTGTTGGCTTGGGAACCGGTCCGGGCTTGGGCCGGTTCAATGAGGGGGAGCATGTACCGGCCACCCAGCCCGACCACCCGGGTCCTGTGCCGGGTCGGGCAGGGCCAACCCAGATTTTTTTGTGTTTTTTATATATACTTGTAGCTTATTTAATTTTATTTTAACACATTTTTTTGGTTTTTCTGAACATATAAAATATATAAATATTGTAAGAAATTCGGACGTACAATAACCATCAATTATATAAAAGAAGTATATATTATTTTTCTTCATTTACAATTATGTAAGGATTTACAACAGTCAAAATAATAATAAATAACATGTTATAATACATACAAGAAGATTAATTTGAAACTTACATGATATAAGTGGATTTGGAGTTTGAAATAACCTAGTAGCATAGAGTTAGCTTGAAGAGAGGGCAGAGGCCTATTGTCGTGCACCTCAACTTAACATCGAATTTCATCGCTCTAAATTCTCAAAAAATCTTCTTATTGCACGAATATTCAATCTATAGTCTTCTTCAATCTTCGGGAGTTATCTTCAATTTTCCTTAATCTCCCGGAGTTTGTTTTCATGATTCATCTTCTGGAGTGATGCTACCACTTCAGCCTTCTGTTATTTCTTAAGTATTCTCCCCTGCTTTCATTCAATCTTTCGCTACACACTAGCATTTCTAAAGTCTCCGGTGTCATGAGATTCATTTTCTCGTTCAATAACCTGCCACCAAGAAAAAAAATAGAATACGATATGATCTCATGTTGTTTTTCCGTCAAAGGAAAAGATCAATTTCTTGCTCAAATGGCAGTGGAAGTTGTGCATTATACTAGTGAAGTTCATTAAGTGCATTGGTCATATATTTTTTATTCTAGATAAGACTCCATAAATCTGTATTATCAGTTGCAATACTCTTACTTCTTGAAGAAGATGCAGTACTATGTGTGTGTTGTGTATGAGAAGTAGATCCAAATTCTCTATCATAACTATTATATAAATTATTCAATATTAACTCAAAGTTAACTACAAATTCATCTGAATCAAAAGTATTATCTTCTACCATACTATAAAATAAATTAATCAAATTCTTCGTACCATCTAACTTGATACGAGGATCAATTCCACTAGCATCAGAATATAATATACGAAGATGACAAAAATATTTAACAAATTTATCATAAACAGGAACAACAGTAAGGCAAATGTAAGCATCATTCAACATTCGTTCAAAAGATTTCATCATCTTAAATATTGTAACTAAAATACCGCTAGAAGTGGACCGTAAGATTTTGAAAATTGAAAAGTTGCAATTTTAAAAGGTTCTAAAATTGCACACAAACTTTGAATTGAAAATTTTCCATATTTTTTGCAATACAAAATTCATTTATATCATCTTTGTATTCTAAAGCAAAAATAAGTAGATCGAAAGTCGAATTTTAACGGTGTTTAACATCTTCAGAGAATTTTCTAAAATTCATTTTCTTAAGCTTACACCATTGTTTGAATGCTTGAAGATTATGACCACTCAAATCTATGAAATACACACAATCTCTTAATGTGCTAAAAAATGTATCGGTCATCTTCAATGCTTCTTACACACAAATTTAGAATATGACATGCACATCTAATATGAAAAATTTCAGGCTCTATAGGATGTAATGCGTCCATCAAAGCAGAAATTGCCCTCGTATTATATCGAGGCATTATCAAAACTAATAGTATGAATTTTATCAGTAATAGAAAAATTAGTGCATTCTTGTATGACATTTGAGCGATGGTTTGTGCATTATGAAGGTACATAATATATCCAGAATATATTATTCTCTTTTGGAGGATCCAATTATTATCAATCCAATGACATGATACGCATATCATTGGAACATCGTTTATACCTTTCCAATAGTTGGAGGTTAACGAAATCCTACAAGTTAAATTAATCAAAGTAGCATGTAAAAAATCCTTAAGAGAAACTTGAAAACAATCAGATTCAATGGTATTTTTAGGAATTCTCGTAAAATGAGAGTTTAGAGCGGTTTAGTTAAAGGCTTCTAGGTTCCTACTTTTGGAATAAGAAAACGATAACTCATCCTTAATAATTATTTTGCTATTTCACTACAAACGAGATCATGATCGTAACTAAAACTATCTAACTATCTACACGAGCGGACTTAGGGTTGGTCTTTTGTTGGATAAGCTCTTTTTTCAGTTCCGGATGTTTACTGGTTAAATGGCGTGCAAGTGTACCCGTTTCGGTACCCTTTACCCATCTATAAGCTATTCCACAATACTTACATCTTTTTTTTTTTTGTCTTTCAGATTGGGGGCATATTCTTCCCATATATAATGATGGTGAACATCGAAAGTAGATTCCCTATGATTTCGGAAAGAATGTTGGTTTTTGGTGTTTTGGGTTTGGTATCTTCCACAAGGATTTCATTGAATTGTGTTTGTGGATTAGCGGAATGGGAAAACTCGAGATAACTATCTTCTTCTCTATTACTACAAGAATATAATTATGGAATATAAGCGGTGCGAGATGTGAACTCTTTTGGCTACTTCTACGTGAACGTGATGATGCCATTTGATTGTATGAAAAAAATAGAATTGATATATATATATATATATATATATATATATATATATATATATATATATATATATATATATATATATATATATATATATAAGCAAACAATTTTACAACAAAAATATATTGAACAATGAAAATGATACCATATTTGAAGAATTCCAAAAGAAAATTGAGAAGATAATACTTCTTGTTGCAAGAGTAAACTTCATAGTTGAGAGAGAGTAGTAGATTCTTGTTGAACAATTCTTCAAAAATTTCAAGAGTAGTCGCTTGAGAGCTTGAGAGTTGAGAGAGAGAGTAGTTGCTTCTTGTTGAACAATTTTTCAAAAACTGAGATAATAGTAACTTCTTGTTGAGAGAGAGTAGTAGATTATTGTTGAACAATTCTTCATAGATTGCAAGAGTAATAGCTTGATAGTTGAGAGAGTTGAAACTTGATTTGGAAAATACTGGAAACTTAAAAGAATTATTTGGAACGAACTAAGAGGGTTGAAAGAATTGTTTGGAGATTTTTGAGTGAAGAACATGGTATGGAATTGGTGGATATTTATGGATTTCAATTTTTCAATTTTTATTTTTTTTTAATTTTTTAAGTGAAGAAAATGGTATGGAATTGGTGGATATTTATGGATTTCAAAAAAAAAAAAAATTGAGGGGGGGGGGGGGGGGGTAATCTTGTAATTAAATAAAAGCATTAAAAACAAATTCAAAACTAATCAAATTCAATGGTCGGCCCGGGCGAGCCGACCCAACCGTTGAGCCTAGACCTCTATCTAGTTTGGGCCTACCCAGGTTTTTCTAGGAGATTTTAAACCCAGACCATCAGAAAGCGGGCTGGGAAGGTCGCGGGCCAACCTAGCCCGGTTGCCATCCCTATACTCAAGTCAAAAGACTTTTGAATGGGCCACTAGGAGAACTCTCCCAAGGTCTTTGATCAATTTGGATAACAAAATATATAGATTAAAGAATAATCGAAACTGTTCCTTATTATGTTCAAGCATTGAAGTTCATATGTCAAAGGAAGCCATATAAAAATGAGCAAAACAAGCAATGGGATGAAAAGAAAAATGCAATTTATAAATATATTTATCCCACCCAGTTCACAATGATCATTTATCATTTTACAACACTCAAATAATACAATTAAATTTCTTACACAGCTTTTGAACTTCCTGCTTTTCAGGAGCTTCTCTCTCCTCTACCCAGAAACCAACCTTGTCTTCGTCCATCTCCTTCCCCCTCTCCACCACCCCTTAACCTCTTCTCCCTTCTCCCTCCACCCTCTCCCTCCATTTGCCACTTCTTTTTTCCCCCCACCCCTCCTCTTTCGTCATCCTAAACCCTCGACCAACCTCACTCACTATTCTCAGTCACCTGCTACCAAGCTCATCCCTCCTACCATTTCCTTTGCAACTTAGCATCTCCTTCCTTTTCTTTGTCACCTTTGTTTCACCCTAGACAGTTGCTTACCAATCCTCACCTTCTACCTTTTCTCATCTCCAAAACTACTTTTCCTGGTCTGCTTTTTTTTCCTTCCATCCTTAGGCGATGAGATCACCTCAGAGAAACTTGCAAAAAGTTGAGAAAGATCGGATGGTTGGCCAATCCTCACTGCGCCATCAAGGTCCATTGCGTTTTCACAGCGAGGCTAACAAGGCGTTAGTGCAGGCGACCAAAAACTCCTCTAAAGAGATCTCCTTCAAGGTCCATGTTATCGCTGATTCGGACAGTCGAGTTCGACGTACGTGCACCATTTCCAGTGAGAGTTCTCGTCCCCTTCAGGTGAGGGGTCCCGATGGAAGTGACCAGCCGCCCGTTGCAGTTGTCAAAAGTTTATTGTCCTCTGAGAGGATCATTCCATCATCAATTCCGACTCCTAAGCGTGAGGCCAAAGCAAGAGGAAAGCTGGTTTTTGTCGAGAATGATGGATGGAAGACTAAAACTAGAGTCCCTAGTCCCAAACCCACCGATCCTAAGCTACTTTCGGTCCCGAAGGGTTTCAGACACTTGGAGAATGGCGAGCTCGAACCTTTCTGTTACAATTGCGGAAAATGGGGACATTGGAAGAATGATTGCAAGGAAGCCATTAAATGTTTTTACTGTAAGCGAAGGGGCCACGTATCCACAGAGTGCAGGCACCGGAGTTCCCTGAGCGACGACGATGTATCGATGGGTAGTGGCACAAGCCCTCACAATACTAGTACCAATGAGGCAAAACATGAATCGAAACTCATTCAAGCTTCTCAGTGTAAGACGAATACCTGGGTTGAGAGGTGCTCATTGCTGCCTGAGTCAAAGCTAGGAGAGAGGGTGTCTGTTGAGGATACAGCTTTGGGGTCTCCGGCAGTTGGGAGGGTTGTCATCACTCCGACGGCAGAGATGGAGGAGCTCAAGAACAGACTGCGCTTCAGTGTCATCGCATCCATTGCTCTCGGTAACCCCAGTGAAGGAGTCATCAAGAAGGAGCTATCTTCTAGGTGGCCGAAGTCATATGATTGGGATTGGATCGTAAAAAGGTTTAAAGACGATTCTTTTATCATACCATGTTCGACGGAAGCGAGAGTTCAGCTGGTGCTTAGCAAGAAATCCTTCGCTGGGGAGGGCTACTCCGTGGTGTTGTTGCGATGGTCTTTGGACTTCGGTGCATTCAGGAGGGACCAGTTACAGTCGACATGGCTTCTTATCTCCAATTTTCCGACCGAATGCTGGAACAAGGATGGGTTCCAAGCATTGATGCAACCTTATGGTTGGGTAGAAGAGCTAGATCAGGCGACCAAATTCCTGAACAAGTTTGCCTAGCCCGTATCAGAGTTTCTTCGCTTCACAACACGGTATTTCCTTCGTCCATCTTCTCCAGTTACAAAGGGATGTCTTACAAGGTGGACATCGCAGTCGAGGAGAAGCGATTTGTGCCACGGTGTTCGTCTTTCGATAAAGTAGAGAGTTCTCGGGCGTTGGGCTCTGGTTTGAGGGTGCGCGAGGAGGTTCATCGAAGGTTGGAGCGGGAAGAGGTTTTTCAGATTCAAAAGAGTTTAGAGGTTGAAGATGACGAACAACCCTTGGATGAGTCTAATCCAATGGTGGAGATTCAGAAGATAGGCATTTTGAATTCTCACACGCATATGCACGTGGAGAGAGGGGAGCCGGCTATACCTGTTAAAGTACTGTGCAAGGGGCCCATTACATGCCCCTTGCACAGAGACAATACCTCTACTTTGCTTCGAAATGAAGATGCGGTGTCGCTCAAGTCACATGTCGTGTCCAAATCAGAGTACGAGGAACTTTAGAAGAATGCTGTCACATATACAGCTGGCAGGGGATTGGGTCATTCCGAGCGTAGGGGCTTAGGGCACGGTGACGGGACAACGGTCTCCATCTCCGAGGCGTTACAAGTTTCTATGCAAACTACTTTTGTACAATTTTTGAGAGGTGATGTGAGTTCCTTGTCTAGAGATCAATTGGATTCGTGGGGTAGTCTTCTTAGAGCCTATTCGCAGGGTCCGCCCAAGCCCATTCATGATCCCAAGATTGATAGTGCAGTCAACTCGAGAGAGGTTTAGAAGAGTTTGCCGTCATATGAGCCCACTTTATCGGAATCAGTTAGAAAGGCTTATCTGGGAGAGTATATTCTGTCAGGGTCCAGAAAAAGAGCTTACGAGAGGGAAGAGGAAGTAGAGTCAAGTCGAGTGTCTGAGAGGAAGCTGATACTTGATAATTGCGATTCCCCGAATGATGATGATCTTATTGATGCGCTGAAAAATATTGATGACGATTCTCCACTCATTACTGCTGCTAAAGTTTGGAACATAGAGAAGGAGGCTAGAGTTGAAGATTCTCCTCTGTCGAGGTTCAATTCAATGGATAAAGGGAAAGGGAAGGAGATGGCTATAGAGGACCTCAGGCGTAGCTCCAGGAAGAGGGAAAAGTATGGGGATCGTCCAATTTCCAAAGATGATCTCATTGCTTCAGCAGTTAAAAAGAAAGTACCCGTCTCTGCCTTGGCAGGTGAGTCTTTTGGTAATTCTGCAATTATTGATTTCATTCCTGATGCTTTGTTAATTAGTTTAGCCAAGGTTTGTCGAGTGGATTTGACTTGTGAGGGTTTGACGCAAGTAGAATGCGCTAAGAGGTTTCGTAAGTGGGTCAAGTGTCCCTAAAATCTTTTATAGGTTTTGGACCTTAGAGTTTCCCTAGTCGTTTCCCAATGGTATACACTTTTCAGAATGTTAGAGGGTTGAACTGTAGTAAGAAACGTAGGAAAGTTTCCAATACATTGGCCTATCATCCTTTATCGGTTATAGGACTTTGTGAGACTAAGCTTACGAATCCATCGTCGAGTTTGCTTGACTCACCGATCTCCAGAGGGAATTGGGAATGGTGTTCTAAACCTTCGGTGGGTCAGTCAGGTGGTATCAGTGTTGGTTACGATGTAGATCGCTTCCAATACCTAGATGCCAAGATTGGAGACTTTACGGTTTCGGTAAGACTTAAATCCAAGATTGATGATTTCCAGCAAGTCTTCTCTATGGTTTACGGACCAAACGAGGATAGTGAGAGATCTAGGATGTGGGAAGAGATTATTGATATTCATACCAGGTGGGGTGATGCTTGGATTATCGGGGGGGACTTCAATATTACTCGTTTCGCTGACGAACATCTAGGTAGGGGGTCCAGCATGTCTGAGAGAGCTAACTTTAACGAAGTTATTAATTTCTTAGAGCTTCGGGAAATTCAGTTTTCCGATCAGAAATTCACTTGGTCTAATATGCAAGACTCTCCCATTCTTGCTAAATTGGATCGTATTCTTGTCTCAGAGGATTGGAAAACCCATTTTCCTCTTGTTTCGGCTCAAGTGGCCCGACGGCATACCTCGGATCACGCTCCTCTCATTCTCATGACTAGTTCGTTGACTGCCCCCACTGCCAGATCATTCCGTTTTGAAAAGGCGTGGATCAGGAATGCGGCTTTGAGACCTTTAGTGACCGCTTCTTGGAATGCTCCACTTCAAAGGAGAGAGGAAATTCAAAGGGATGCTGTGGATATTTGGAATGCTAAGATTCGTAGACTTCGAGGTGTCCTCAGACGTTGGGCAGGGGAAGAGAGAAGATTAGCTAAACAGGCTAAGGAACGACTTGTGGATCGTATCCAATCTTTGGAGATTATTCAAGTGGAGAGAGATCTTCATAGAGACGAATTAGGAACACTTCATAAGAACGGAGTCGATTTGGATATTATTTTCCAAGCTGAAGATGATTATTGGCGTTAAAGGTCGTGCGACAATTGGCTCCTTCATGGGGACGCTAATACAACATATTTCCATAGGATTGCTAACGGACGGCGTAGATCCAACTTCATCCCAGGTCTACAGATGGGGAATAGGTGGGTTTTCGAGCCTCAGTCCGTTCGTGTTCATATAGAGAAACATTTCCGAGGCATTCTAGGAGTGTCTAGAAATCAGTATTGTTCTCTTAATGAGTCCTTCTGGTCTTGTCCGAATGGGTTGGGTTTAGAAGCGCTAGAGTCTCCCTTTGCGATCAGTGAAATTTTGAGCGCTATCAAAGATCTTGGTCAGGACAAAGCACCGGGTCCGGATGGGTTCCCCATCTTCTTTTTCACAGCCTTCTGGGATGTCATTAGTGGAAACTTCTTCGACATCTTTCAGGAGATGTTTGAGAATCGGTTTTAGATAGAGCGTCTTAACTACGCGAATATCGTCTTAATTCCTAAATCCGTTGGAGCTAAAGAGATTGGAAACTTTAGGCCAATTAGTCTTTTGAACTCATCCTTCAAAATCATTACTAAGGTTTTGGCTAACAGATTGAACCCGTGGATGAATTCCATCATTCATCCAGCTCAGAGCGGTTTTATCCTTGGGAGAGATATCTTAGATAGTATTGTCACAGCCCACAAGACCATCTTTCAATGTCATAGAGACAGAGTAGAGGGGTTTATGCTTAAACTTGACTTTGAAAAGGCATATGACTGGAATGGGACAGTGTTATAGAGGTATTACAATCGAGAGGCTTTGGGGCCAGATGGATTGGGTGGATTAAACCGTGCTTAATGGGCGGTAAATCTGCCGTGTTAATCAATGGGACACCAAGTAATCTCATTCATTGCAGAAAAGGGCTAAGGCAGGGTGATCCGTTATCTCCGTTGCTATTTACTCTGGTCGCTGATGTATTGTCTGAAATGATTTTGCATTGTACCAAATAGTATCTTTTACGTGGTATTGGATGTTTGGATGGTTCTCGAGGTATTCCTATTCTGCAATATGCAGACAATACACTCCTTTTTGGGAACCACAACACCACCGAAGTCCTTATTTTTAAAGGTATTCTTCTGTTCTATGAAGCTTGGAGCGGACTGAGAGTTAATTTTGAGAAAAGCAATCTCATTGGTCTTGGGAGATGCGACGATATTTCAACTGCTCTGCTGGCTAATGTTCTTGACTGTAAAGTGGGTAAACTTCTCATTAAGTATTTGGGAGTGCCGTTGTGGCCTGGGAGGCTTACTCGTAACGATTGGAATCATCTATTTGAGCGTATTCAGAAGCGACTACCTGGATGGAAGAAAAACCACCCGTCCTTAGGTGGTAGAATTACCCTGATTAATGTAGTTCTTTCGAACGTTCCTATTTATTGGATGTCCATTTTTGAGTTTCCCTCGTGGGTTATCGACAAAATCGATAAAATCCATAGAGATTTCTTATGGAAGGGAAGTGGAGAGGATGGTCGGGGCCTTCCTTTAGTTAAATGGAGCTTGGTCTGTAGAAGTAAAGATTTTGGGGGGTTGGGCATCATTAACCTCCGACTGATGAATCGTGCACTTCTATGTAAGTGGTGGTGGAAAATTCATTCCCGTTATTCTACCGATCAAGGCTTTGTTTGGGCTCGATACTGACGGCATAGACAGTTCAGGTTGGGGGGGGGGGGGGTAGCATCGTCGAGGAATTTCTCCAGTTTGGAAATGGATTGACAGAATGGGAGATATCTTTCATGTGAATGCTCCAAGTAGGGTAGGGAATGGAGTCGATACTCGATTTTGGTTAGATTCTTGGGTTGGTCCTAATACTTTGAGCTCTCTCTTCCCGGAGATTTTCACTCTTGCACGTAACAAATTTGCCTTGGTTGCCGACTATTGGGTCAATTCAGCATGACATATCAATCTGTGTGATAGCAGTGATGTGAATGCTCATACTCTCTGTGCACCCCTTCTAACTCTTTTAGAGACAACGAGTTCTCTTAACTTGAACTCTCAAGATAAGAGGAGTGGGAGACTGGTTTCCAACGGTCAGTTCACAGTTCAATCCATGTATTGAGTTCTCTGTGATGGGGGTACGAGAAGTGCGGAGAATCGAATTATTTGGAAGTCGAGTGCTCCGCATAAAGTTAAGGCTTTCTTGTGGCTTGTGCTAAAAGAAGCAATTTTAACTAGAGAAAATTTATTTAAGAAAGGTCTCATCTCGTCGGCTTTGTGTCCTAGATGTAACCGTCAAGATGAATCAATTGGTCATCTTTTCTTGGATTGTTTTGTCAGTAAACATATTTGGGATTTTATCCTCTTTGGTTTTGGTTGCAGTAGAGTTCCTTTTAATGTTATCCAGTTATGGGGAGATTTTAGAGGTTCAGAGGTAGCTAAGGAGAAGTTGAGAGATTGGGATTGCATTGTAGCAGCATCTTTGTGGGCCATTTGGCTTGATAGAAATGATTTATGCTTCCGTAACCATTCTTCTAATTTCCTGCATTTGATTTTTCGAATGTTTTCGCTTACCACTTCTTGGTTTAAAATCCCAGGTATGAGGAAGAAAGTTCGAGCAGGACCTCTGTTTCCTAGAGATGGTGTTAACAACTGATCAGGTTTGGTCTTCCCGAGGGTAGACATGGAGTTGTTCTCGGGTTAGGGACGGTTTAGTATTTATACCAACTCTTTTTGATACCGAAATCTTTTGTATTTTGAGTCTACTTGTAATTCTTGTGATGTTGTTTTAGTAGCTTCGATGTAACTTTTGAAAGTACTTTTTGATGTAATGTGGATGTATTTGTGGTTGTTATTTATAAGGGTCGGATGACATTTCTCGTGCCATCTTTTATTTCAAAAAAAAAAACACTCAAATAATACAGAGCATAATTTAACATAACAAAAACGTATTGAAGAGTTCACACAAAAGGGGAGGAATTTTGACAAAAAAATAAAGGAGAGGAAGGAGGGGGCTCTCGAGAGAAAAAAAAAATGCTGAAAATCGCCGCCAAAATTAACAAAGCAAAGGCACAATATCCATTTCTTCAAATGGAATCTGCAATAGAAGATAGATTAATTAATAAAATGTGTAATATCGTGTAATATCCTTCAGCCATATAAACAATTTTAACATGTATTGCACAGAGAACAAGTGATTAATGTTTTGGAACACAGTTTATAACACGTGCAAGTTTATAAAGACAAATAATCATCAAACGATTCAAACAACAAGCATTTTCTGTTCAGAACTTAACAATCTGACATAACAGTTGGAAGGTGAAGAATAATACCAGCCTAACTAATAGCCAAAGACGAATGCATCTAAATTATTTTTGGCAAAGAACAGTACTGCAATATAAGGCTAAATATAAAAAAGTGATGTTTTTAAGTGATGTAGGGATTATTTAAACATCTGATTAGTTAAGTGATGTTTTTTTAAACACAAATAAAAGATAAATGTGATTTTTTAAAATACAAATGAAAGATGAAAGTGATTTTTTTAAACCCTACCCTAACCCAACCCTAACCCTAACTCTAACCCTAACTAACCGAGTGGAGTTAAATTAAACATTGTGTCCTTTTTTTAAAAAAAAAAACTTTAGTGTACTTTTTTTTAAACTGACCAAAAGTTTTGTGTAGTTTTTTAAAATTTTGCCGCAATATAATTATATTGTTCATCTTTTAGGCATTTTCATGATTTTCTTTGTTTCATGAAAGGAAAAAAAAAAAAAACTGAAATTAGTTGTTTAGCTTGTTAATAGTAATTTTGTTTTAAAAGGTCAGAGTTTTTCAGGTTTATGCATTTACCGTAGAGAGTAACATAAATTTAAACCTCCCTCATAGACCTTAAGGTAAATTACTCACAGTAATTCAGATTTTTAGAAGTTATGTCAGATCAAAGTCAAAATATTTGATATTTACATTTCTTAAGGGACCTGCAGCAATATCAAATAATATGCATATATATATATATATCTATTATAACTAGATATTATAACTAGAGAGTTCTAGGCTTTGTGCTTTCTGTTAAAAGAATCAACTAATGAATTCTCAGCCACATATTTTTAGTGTCGGAGTCAAAGACCATTCACTTAAAATCAATCACCCAATTATTAAATCTCAACCACACTTTTAAGATGTTAAGCCTCTCAAGTGCGTTGCAGGCGTGCTAGCTAAATAGTTTATTTAAAATACAACCTATATACTATCAAATAACTGTGAAAAACGACACAGTTAGTTTCTTACTACATTAATAAGCCTCACATAATGCACATAAAACACCACCAACCACATACAGAACCAATTGAAATTAACCAAACATAAAAGTTAGACCAATTGTGGCAAACTGTGCAAAGAAAATATAGTATAAACAAGTAAAGAGCAATAGCTTACTTGGATTAGTACGGAAAGAGCAATAACTTACTTGGATTAGCATGGGAATCTCATGGATGTATTTGAGCTACCGCCCGCCACCTAGTCGTCATCAGTTCCGAAGTATCTATCTCCAAACTCACCCATACCCGGAATAACACGAAATTCTTCATTCAGACCAAACTCTATCTCTGATGTAACAATCTTAATTCTTGGGAATTTTTTGCAAACAACATGAATCCCTTGAGGAGCCTGGTTGTGCAAAGGGAAGAAGGTGCAAGTCCCATGTAATTTAAAAAATTCAAATTCTACAATGTAGAATATAGAGGTACTCAAATATTACTTACAATAAACATCAAGAAATTAGGTGCTAGTGTATATAATTTACGTTTCCTAGCTAGAAATGGAAATCTAAATTCCATATTTAACAAAGAAATGCTTTAATCTTTAGTCACATTATAACATGTTTAGCAATAAAATTAACTACAGCACCACAAGCTATCCATCATTGCATCAAGAATAATAATAAGAGTAGCATTCAGAAATTGTTTCAGGCATTTGCATTTTGGCACATCAAATTCAGTTACTGATTCAATTACTCCCTATCACAACCATCAGTATAAAAATCATTACTTGCATATTAAAATGTCAAGAAACAATAAAAATGGGGGGGGAGGTAATCAAAGGCACTTGGACTTACAGATATTAAGTTCAAAAATATAATGTTTGCCTCATGTACACCCTTCTGCAGAACCAATGAAATGGCTTGTATAGCTGAGTTTCCTATGATGGAAAAATGTCAATCAGAAATACGTGATTCAGCAGGTGCATTAGTTTCTAAGTGCATGTGAACATAAAAGGATTCTGATGTCATATTAAAAAGCTGAGATCAAGACCCAAGAAACTTCTGTTAATTATAACAAATTTACAGGTAGTTCAGGTTTATGATGCAGCTAAGTGTTTCAAACTATTGCAGATCAAAATCATAACACATTTTATATAAACCAACCTGTGCCTAGTATAAGTTCCAACAGCAGAACATGCCTATCTGAGATATCTTTTGGCAGATTTTGGTAGATGAGCTACAAAAAAAATCAAAATGTTAGTCCAGTTGTAAAAGCAAATGAATTATGGAAGTCAGGAGCTTCGTACAACCTGCTGACCATTATCACCTTCCCTGTGAATAAGAATTTTCCCAATTTTGATTCCTTTACAACATCCTTGCAGTGCATTTTCCATACTTTCCCCACTGGAACATGTCATGAAAGAAAGCAAATCTCAAAGCAGAAACTAACATTTTTTTTTTTGGATTAACATATATATGCTGAGCAAGATTACAATCACAAATACAAGGAATAAATTGCTGTAAGCCAATAAACTTCAAGCTATCATATATATCTAAAGATGTTTGAATGTAAAAAGGTACTGGGTTCTAGGAATTATGTGAAAGTTCTTTCTGAATGTTGATTGCCTTTTGGAAATTTGAACTAGAATGCAGGGAATAGGAATTTGCAGTTATGAAAGACAATTATATTTATTATCACCACCGATTTATTCTGAATGATGGTTGTGTAATTCTATTAATGTTGTTTTTATAAATATATGTTTAATATGAAGTCATTCTGATATAAACTTAACCCTAAATAGAGAATTTCCAAGAATTTTAAAGAATTAAATTTACCAACGCGTCATGCCGAGAATTGAATTAAGTTTAACAAGCTCAATTAAAGATTCAATCCTATCAATCAACAATAATACTTAATCGTTCTTAACATGTAAGATATTCAATAAAAATTTGTACACTACTAGGCAAGTAGAACACACACTCTTATTATTTGTGGACGACAGATGAATCAAATAATATTAAAGAGATGATAAAGTAGTAGCACAAATATTTAAAACGTGGAAAGAGTTTACCGGAATTGCAGATTGTATGTAGTTGCGGTGGAGGAGCAGCGAGGTTGCAGGATGCTGCTGCAGGGATTCAGTGGTCGACTGAGGTGGTCGTTGGAAGTGGAGGGCAGTGGCGGAGGTGCTGATCGGGTGCGGGAGAGACAACGGTGGGGCGTCAGTGACGGGCCGACGGTGGTCGCGGGAGTTGGGGGAGTCAAGGTTGGGGATGAACGGGAGGTTGGGGGAGTCGAGGTTGAGGATGAGCGGAGGTTGAGGAACTCGATAGTGGTGGCAGGGAGGGTTGTAGGCGTCGGGATGGAGGGAGATGGTGGAGGTAGCGGGAGATCAGGGTTGTCGAGGAGGCGATGGTTATAATGGCGACGAGGGCGGTGGAGGAAGGTTGAGGGGAGCTGAGTGGCACGAGGTGATCGGAAGTGGAGCTAGGGTTTCGGGATGTTAAGGAAGAAGAAGAAGAAGAAGGGAGTTAGGGTTTGCCTTTGGGTTGGATTTTGGGATTAAGGTTTTGGGGTTGAATTAATTTGAGGATTTGGGGGGGTAGTTTTAGAGTTTATCACAAATCCTAAAATTTTATTAAGACTTCCCACAAACCCTAATAATTCTCTCAATTGTCTAACACAAAAAGAGGGATGAAGAGCAATAACTCAACACACAGTAATTTTTTTAATCAAGAATAACATTTTTTCTCATTATTCTCAAGGCCTATATATAGGCTCAAAACAAATCTTAAGCAAATCTAAAACAAATTTAAAACAAATCTCTCAAATCTAAAGCAAATCTTTCAAATAAACTATATATTGCTAAATCTCAAAATAAAATAAAACAGATTTGATGTCCTCATCACATTCATTTTACTTGCTCTAAAAAGTCTCTCAACACATTCATATTCTGGTCTAAAACGGCAGGTGAAGAACAAACGAAGAAGATCAAGGATATATACACAGACATGGTACAACCAACCAATGGGAAAGAGCCACGGGAGAGGGAAGGTACACCAGAGGATGTATGATCGCAGTCAATGCTAAGGAAGGAAGATGGATGACTTTTGACGGTGTATTTTGGGATATTGTATTTTGATGTTTGTATTTTTTGTTGTCTGTGGGAGTCGGTGAGGCTCTCGTTTTGAGAGGGGAATGAGTATCATGGTCCGTCTGTGGGATACATGAATATCATTGCCTGGTAGTTGGGCTTTTTGCAATGTTTGTTTTGTTAAAAACTTTTTAATGAAACACGGGGGCTGCGGCCAACCTTTTTTATCCAAAAAAAAAGTCTCTCAATAAAGCTAATAAAATATCATATTTTATATAAAAGAGGAACTTCTGTTGGAAAATACTTGTTAACATAGTATCAACCATAATCAAACTAATATTCAGGCTGAACAACACGACTGTCAATTCAGTACCTTCTGATCAGTGAGATACCACATAATCTCTTGGGAAATTCAACCCTAGTATATACATAGGGATGGCAACTGGGCTGGGTCAACCGGTGACCCACCCGCGACCCGGCCCGCCAACCCGGCCCGTTAAATTGCTTCGCGGGTTCGGGTCGAACCCGGTGAACAGTACTGGGTCGACCCGAGTCGCAATTTTCGCGAATCGAATTCGCGAAACCCGGCCCACGAACCCGGCCCAACCCCTGAATTTGACCCGCCAACCCGCGGGTCGACCCGCGGGTTTCGACCCGTACGGGTCGACCGTTGACCCGCGGGTCGAACGGTCGAAAATGGGGCCGTTCGGGACAGAGCCGTTTACAACGGCTCAAAGAGCCATTTGGTTTATTTATTTATTTTTTTTTTGTTTTCCCCCACTTATTTAGCCTATAAATATCCCCCAAAAATCTCATAAAAAATCACACCTCACTCTCTTACTCTCTCTACTATTATACATCATTTGTAAAGAATTTTTGAACAATTGTAATATTCATCAAACAAGTGTACAAGGAGGCATATACACGATCAAATTTTGGTCGTATCGAAAACAAAATTCAACATCTTCAACTCTCTTCAACCCTCGTCAAATCTACTTCAACCTCTTCTCAACTCTTCAATTGCGGAATCGGCAAAACGTTCCTCCATCTTTTCTATTCTATTCTTATTTTAACGGTTTTTTTTACATACGCGTATTCCACGGTGAACGGTATCAAAATATCTCTATCTCTCTCGTTAATTTTTTTTTTGCGTTGTAGTTAAAATTATTGTTCGTTTTTTTGAACTTCTCTATCTCAACCCTCTTGTTTTTTAGATTTTTTTTTGTATAATTCAGCGCTCCTACATTGTATATTTTTTTTTACATACTTTACTTTAGCACATTACAACATTATGTCTAGATCACGCGGTAGCGGTCGTAGCAGACAAGATTCCTCCTCCTCTTTACGTAGGCCACCAATTGTCCTAACTAGTGAGCCCGCCCAAGATTACATTGATCCTACTATGGAACAATGGGGTACACACGACATGGATGTTGTAGGTGACATACAATTAGAAGAAGAACAACAATAACAACAACCCGAAACCACACAACCCCGTAGTAGTAGAAAAAGTAGAGGAAAAACTAGCGATTGGCATAAGTTTTATGATTATGTCCCGGACAAACATACTCCGGGTATAGGTTTGAAAGTGTGTAAAACATGTAGTAAAACATACAAATTCAAGAGGGGTGACGGCACCGGTACAATTAGTAGGCACATACAACATAATCATAAAGAACTTCTTGATCAAATACAAGGCCAACAAAAAATCAACCCTAGGACCGGTCAAGTAGATAGCCACCCTTATGATCCCGAACCTGTTCGTCGGGAAATGGCCCGATTAGTCATTAAGGAAGAGTTGCCATTTTCCTATCCCGAGAGTAGGAACTTGGAAAATTTTAATCAAACGGCCTTAAACCCTCATTTTAAAAGAATTCCGAGAAATACTTGCAAATCGGATTGTTTTAAAATGTATGTTGAAATGAAGGACGTGTTGATTGCAATTTTATGGAGTTTAACTTGTAGGGTTAGTTTAACTTCGGATTGTTGGACGGGTGTCAACAATATTCCAACGATGGGAATAACCTGTCATTGGATCGACAATGATTGGATTCTTCAAAAAAGAATCATATCACTTGCGGCGTTGCCGTATCCTCATAGTGGCGCTGAAATAGCAAACCATATTATAGAAATTTGTGATGTTTTTCATATTCACAATAAAATTATGGCTATTAGTTTTGATAATGTATCTAACAACAATGTAGCAATTACTACTTTAAAATCTGTATTAAACCCTCCATCTGATAATATTTTTCATGTTAGATGTGCATGTCATATTATAAATTTATGTGTTCAAGATGCATTAAAAATAGTTGATCCATATATACATAAAATTAGAAATTGTGTACATTTCATTGCATTAAGTCCAAGCATTTTACAAGAATGGAAAGCTTGGTGTAGGGTTAGAAATGTTCCTTTTAGAAAATTTCCAAAGGATGTTAGATACCGATGGAATTCTACTTTTGATTTACTAAATGTTGTCACCGATTATAAAGCAGTTGTAAATAATTTTTGTATCGCAAAAAATATGCACAATTTTGAAATGACTCCCCCCGATTGGTTTTTTGCCGAATCTTTGTTGAAATTTTTAGAACCTTTTAAAACTGCAACTTTAAAATTTTCAAAAACATATGAATCTACTTCTAGTAGCATTTTTATTGAATTAGTTAGCATGATGTAAATAATTAGCGAAATGTTAAATGATGCCTATATTAGTGAAATTGTAATACCTGCATTTCAAAAAATTTTGAAGTATTATTTTCCTCCTCCTATGTTGATTTGTGTTGCTACTGTTATGGATCCCCGTATCAAATTAGAAGATACGAAGAATTTGATACAAATATTTTTTGGATATTTAGAGGACAATGTAGAATTAACAATTGATTGCGCTACTTTTTTAGTTCAGTTTGAATCTACGTTAAATAACTTGTATGATTATTATGATAGACGTTTTGCTTCTAGTAGTACAACTTCTGTAGTTAGTTCTTCTTCTGGTAGTTCTAAAGGTAAGAGTAAAAGTAGAATTGGTGATAGAACATTTAGTTTACTTGAGCAAATTCAATCTAAAAAACCTAGGACTAATCAACCAAATGAATTAAATTGGTATAACCAACAGGATACTGAGCCTACTCTTTCTGCACTAGATATTTTACAATGGTGGAAAGAACATGAACACACTTTTAGTATTCTGTCAATTATGGCTAAAGATTTGCTAACTCCTCCTGTCTCTACAGTTGCTTCTGAGAGTGCATTTTCTACAAGTGGCAGGGTTCTATCTGATTACAGGAATCGGTTGAAGTCTGAGGCGTTAGAGATGCTCGTTTGCACAGAAGACTGGCTGAAGGCTGAAGATAGGACACAAGGGAAAGCACTATCAAGTTCCACAAGTGGGAGCAACTCGCCCGAAGAAGAAGAAGAAGAAGAAGAACAACAACAACAACAGCTTTGCTTGTTATGTCAAATTAAAAAACTTGTACTCAATTAAAATTGTATATAAGAAATATGTTATTGTATAAAACATATTTGTGAATTGAATTCTTCATTTCGTTATAAATTGTTAAAATTGTATAACTTAAATTCAAATGAATAATATTTCAAAATTTGTTGTCAATTTCACTCTTTCAATCTTATTATTATTATTACGATTTTTATTGTTTATTAGTATTATTACTTACTTAGTATTATAATTAAACATCATTTGGGGATATTTGAAGAATTGTAGTATTATTACTTATTAGTATTATTACTTACTTAGTATTATAATTTTTGAAGAATTGTAGTATTCATCAAACAAAGATATGGTTGTTTGTATACATCATTTGTAAAATTATTATTATTATTATTTTAATTTAAGCTACCAAAAAAAAAATAAAATATTAAACGGGCCAACCCGCGGGTCGACCCGGCCCAACCCGGGTTGAACCCTAAAGGGTTCACGGGTTGGGCGGGCCACCCAAACGAAAACTTAGCCGGCCCGGCCCGGCCCGTATAAGAGTGCAACCCGGCCCGGCCCGGCTAAGTATTCGTTCCAACCCGTACGGGTTGGGCCGGGCCCGGCCCACTCGACCCGTTCGCCATCCCTATATATACAGACCCTGCATAATGCAAAAAAGTACCACAACATACGATTTCATCATAATAGTTCCTGATAGACAAGCCAACTCGCAAGTAAGAGCATCTGTAGTCGTTCTTGCCAAATTTTGGGTAAATAGCAATTAGAAATAGGAAAAAAAGAATGTTGCTGCAGTCATTCAAAGCTATATTCGATTCGTCGTTTGTTTTTTTTTTAAAGACGGAAGATTGTCTATCGTCTTGGAGTGTGCGGTATGAAAAAAAATTCGCGACGCAAAATAATGTACCGTCTTCCAATTGGAAAAATATTTAAAAAATCAAATTGAAGTACGGACGGCGTATGATCAATCGTCTGTTTAATTATATTTTTTTTTTTTAAAAAACAGCAAGGACGGGAGATAATCTCTCGTCAATCTCACTTCCCCAATATGTGGACGGCGTATGATCAATCGTCTGCTTCATTTTTTTTTTTTTTTAAATAAGCAAGGACGGGATATAATCTCCCGTCAATCTCCTCGGACGGGTTGTAATCTCTCGTCCCAAAAATTTTTTTTTAAAAAAAAATTTGTTTTTTTTAAAGCACTAAAGGACAAAAAAAAAAGGCAAAAATGCCTGGGACGATTCATAATGCATCGTCAATTACATTTTTGTCATCTAGCCAATTTTTGCAATTGACGATGTATAATCTTTCGTCTCTGACAATTTTTATTTTTTTTTTCTTTTTTCAGACGATGTTTAATCCTTCGTCCGATTGTCTTTTTGTACGTCTCACCTACGAGACGATATTTTATCCTTCGTCAATTCTTACGGACGAAATATAATTGTTCGTTAGCTATATTTTGGTTATGGCCAAATCGTCTGCTATATTTGGCACAGAACTGTTCATCGTACATCCAAATTTTACAAATTTGGATGACGACTGCAGCTCTTTTTTTTGATATTTTTCTAAAATTTGGGTATTTAGCCCACGACTGTGGATGCTATAATATTTCATCGGAGAACAGGAGTGCTCAAGCAGATGAGTTTCTATATTAGAATGGACTGCTATGATAATTTTAATAAAACAAATGTGGCATTATATCCAAAGAATGTGATGGAATACATCAATGACGGTTCATAACTTGTTAGTCATGTTTCCCTCAATGGTGCCCCTCCTTCCAAACCGTCCAAAGGACAGTTTTGTCATTATTCCTCTAGGAAAAGCCGTCTAGTTATACTTCTCAGCTAGTGGACAGCGAAGAGAGAAAACTAATGTCTACGAAAAGGTGAAAAACTCTGGCAACATAAGGGCAGGATTGCCAATTCCATGGCTCTATGTAAAGTGATTGTGCGGAACCTATTCTCAAACATGAGATGTTGTGCTACAAAACAGTGCAAACCAAATCACCAGATACTTGTGGTAAATAGAAATATCTACTAGTATAAGTGTTGCCTTGCATAATTTCTATCTAATAATTGTTAGATATTATATTAGATTAAATATTGGTTTAGTCCCGTATTGGTTATGTATCAGTTTAGTCTTCCATTCTCTCCTATATATAGGAGTCAATTGTATTCAGTTTAATCAATCAATAAAAGAATATTTCTTATTCCTAATTCTAACATGGTATCAGAGCCAATAATCGTATAAGGCCTATACTAATTTTATCCTCGTCGTCGAGGTGGAGTGGTTCTCGTCTTCATCGAAATCACTCCACCTCCTGACATCTCTTTTCCTCTCCAGATCTTGATCAAAACCCTAATCTCTCCCAAAACCCTAAATCTCCAAAATCCAGTCGTCATCTCCTATCTCTCAAACCCTAATCCCAAATCTCCAAAAAAAAAAATCAAAATCCTTCTCAAACACAAACCCTAGCCGCTACAGCAAGTGGCTACACCAACAACTTCGGCAACAACCACCAATCACAGCGCCACCATCAACACCATTGACCTCTCTTCTCCGACGAACTCCTGGCACCACCACCAACAGCCCCTCTCATCATCAGCTAGGAGAGATGCTGATCGACTTCGTTCCCACCGTCGCCGGCGTCTCCCTCACCGAGGCCCCCGGCTTTGTCAAGGCCCCTGGCGGCGCCCCCACCGAAACCCTAATTACTCTTCTAAAAGATCTCTAATGGCGTTGAAGGCCGTACACGTGTCGTTCTGAGCTCGACCAGGTGCCGGAGATCGCGATCGCGAGCGTCGGCGCGAAGGTTGAGGAGATCGGACGGTAGGGGTGGAACGACGAGGGGAAGTTTGTCGTGGTTTCTCAGTTCTACCACCACCAGCAACTTGCCCAATCATAGCACGACATCCACTTGGCACAATCTTCTTTTTCTTAACCGTGTTAAAAAAAAAAAAATTGCAGTTTCTTGTGTTTCTACATTCAGATCGTCAACTCACTCCAGTTGATCGATCGTGATCATCAACCCACTCCGGTTGATCGATCGCTTCTTGTGCTTCTACATCCAGATCGTCAACTCACTCCGGTTGATCGATCGTGAGTTTGAAAGGGGGTGTTATCAGCATCCAGTTATCAGTTCAGGGATGAGATCCCAACATCGACAATTCTCAAGTCTGGGGTGAGATCCCATCATCGACTATGTCTCAAGTCAGGGGTGAGATCCCATTACAGATCAGGATATGGAGATCCCGCCACTGTTCGGAGTGAGATCTCAATAGTGCGTCACCACTACTTCCTTCCGCAACATTTTAGTTTTCAGTTTCCATCACATGCGCCATCAAGCGCTGTTGCTGCATCACAGTTTGCCGTTCCTTCTACATGAACATCGTCTGTATTTCAAACTCTTGTTGTTTGAACCAACTTGAGTTTGAGAGGAGGTGTTAGATATTATATTAGATTAAATATTGGTTTAGTCTCATATTGGTTATGTTTCAGTTTAGTTTTCCATTCTCTCTTATATATAGAAGCTAATTGTATTCAGTTTAATCAATCAATAAAAAAA
Organism: Hemerocallis citrina; assembly: GCA_017893485.1. Classification (NCBI taxonomy): domain Eukaryota; kingdom Viridiplantae; phylum Streptophyta; class Magnoliopsida; order Asparagales; family Asphodelaceae; genus Hemerocallis; species Hemerocallis citrina. The sequence continues at coordinate 144,290,143 of CM030362.1, forward strand.
AAAAATTCTATTTCTAATTCTAACAATAGTGAACCCAATTTTTTTCCTGAGGAGGGAGTGAATTCCATTACTATGGAAATATCAAAGTTAAGCACATGTATTGGTCAAATTGTTAACTACTTTTAGTTTCTAGTATTGATTTTTCTACTAAATATAAAATGGAGGGTGTTTGCCCTAACCGTGATTTCTCTACTTTTCTGGCATGTTCATGTGTTTATCATGGTCAGTGGACTTCAAGACATCCAGTTTTTTTTAGTTTTATAGTATAATCTTAAAAATGTATGTACGCCCTATGCCAGCAATAATGAGTGTAGCTTGTTGTATATAGGAATTAGAAAGACCATAAGACCTCAATTATTTCCTTAATGTATGTTGCCGCTGAATCTGGTGTGGGGGTAATAGATAGAATTTGTGGCTTCTCGAAAAAAAGAATAAGGCAAACCTGTTGTTGACTTTCACCAACGTGTTGACTTATTTCTTGCTGCTGCCGCGAACTGGCAAAAAGTGCGATACACCGGGATGAATCCCGGCGACGCACCCTCCGACGCTCTTGTCAGTAATCAGGAAGAGTATGAAAGAGGTTTAAGTGGAAAAAGATTGATTACCTTCTTATGGTGGGAGGAGAGGGGTTTTTATAGTCGCCTTAGGGATCCGTTTCGAGATAAGAACAAATCTCTACTTCCCGATTTGGATGGATAGAAGTAGTTAAAACCTCTTCTTATGGATAATTGTGAATCTGGATTCTTCTTTATCCTTCTGAGCTAGTTTGTAACAGGTTGAGACCCGTACCCAGTAACAGATCCGTTCATGGGTTATTGGGTTTTGAAGAAAGACCCGGTCTCCATTTCAGACCCGTTTGTTGGTGAAATTACCGTTTTACCCGTGAGCTTTAAGATTTGTGTCCGATTTGAACGGTCCCAATTTAATCCCATTTTTAGCCATATCACGAGCCCCCCACTCTTGAAGACTGAGTTTAACAGCCTTTAAGGAGTAGTTTGTTGTTCTAATGGCGTACAGGATTTTATCGGAGTTCTCGGAGGAGTTGGATCTAGCTTGGGATGTAATGGTGTTATTCTGAGCTTATAAAATGTCCAAAATTATTCAAAAAATTTTCATGATTTTTTATGATTTTTCCAGATTTTTCTGATTTTTTTCCAATTTTTAATTTTTTTTTGAATTTTTTATTTAATTTCCAAATTAAATAATTAATTATTGAAAATTTTAATTAATTATTCTAATTTAATAATTATTATTTTCAGAATTTAAAATTATTTTTCCAAATTAATAATTATTTTTAGAATTTTTTAATTAATTATTTCTGATTTTTTTATATAATTAATTCAATAAAATAAATAAATAAATAAATAAATACCTGAAACATGGCGCGTTTCTGTACGTTGATCATGATCAGATGAGCGCGCATCGGGAGGAGCATTTTTTCCTCGTTTCCAGGTCGGTGGCAATCGACATCGGATTGGTCTGTCGATCAATAGGAGAGCACCACGTGGCGCAATTGGTCAATGTTGACCATGAGTTTTTAATTTTTTTAATTTTTTTTTCTTATTCCCGCTTGTGCTCTCTCTTCTTTATCTGTTTCTTTTCCTTCCCGTCTTCTGCTCTTTCTTTTTCTTCTTCGTCTCCTTCTCGCGCTCTCTCCCTCGTCTCCTTCTTCCACTAAATGACCGAGCAGAGCGAGGTGAGGAGACAGAGCTTCGGCAAAGCTGCGACAAGGAAGCTCGAGGTGGAGGAGAGCTCGCTTGGAGGCAGCGAGGAGACAGAACTTCGGCGAAGCTTCAACGAGGAAGCTCGAGATGGAGGAGCTCTCGAAATGCTTGGAGATGGCGGGGAGATTCGAGGCTCGATGGGGAGAGCTTCGACGAGGCACTGCGGTCGAGCTCGGGAGAGGATTTGAAGCTCGCTAGCGAGAGCTTCGACGAGGTGCTGCGGTCGAACTCGGCGAGGGGAGCTCGAAGGAGAGGAGCTCGGGCTTGGCGGTCGATTGGCGAGCTTTTGACAAAGAGGAGCTCGATGGTTGAGTTCAGCAGTGATGGGTGGCGCACCCATGTCGGTGAAGGAGAGCTCGAAGAGGAGGAGCTCGAGGTCGGTTCGGAGCTTGTGAGCTCGGTGACGGAGGGAGTTCGAAGCTTCAGAGAGCTCTTCGAGGTGAGAGGAGCTGAGAGAAGTGGCAGAGCTCGGCCAGGGAGGTGGGTTTGGGCTCGGTGTGGGCCTCGTATTTTGGGTATGGAAGAAGCTAGGCGAAGGTGGCGAGGTTGACGAAGGAGTGGGGAACTCGGAGCTCGTTGATGGAGTTGGGTGAGCTCAGCGAACGAGGCGAGGAGGTCGGAGCTTCGACGAAGGAGCTCGACGAGTGGAGCACTGTATGTTGGTGAAAGAGATAGAGAGGTCGAGGGGAGCTCGAGCTTCGATATTGGAGGTTGATGGCCATGGGTTCGAAGCTTAGGAGGAGCTTGGTGATGTGGGGAGTTCGACGAAGTTGGAGCTCATTCGTCGATGGAGGAGTTGGGGACCTTGGAGATCGATGAAGAAGGAGATTGGGTTCGGAGATCGACAAAGAAGGAGGAGCCACGCTCGTGGAGTTTCGACGAAGAGAAGAGGTGGCAGTGGAGTGCAGCGCGTTTGGAGAACGAAAATGAGGTCGAGCTCGACGGTGGAGAGGGTTTGGAGAACGTGGTGAATCTTGGAGAGTTGGCGATGGTGAGCTCGTGAAGGTGATGAGCTAGACAGTGGGTTTGGTCGCAGTTTGGGTATCGGCGACAATGGAGTGGAGCTCGAAGGTGGTTGTCGAGCGAGGAGAGCTCGACTGCAGTTGGGTTTGACGAGCAGTGTTGAGGAAGAGGGAGACGGAGGTCGAAGGAGGTCATCTTTTTGTTTTGGCGGGAAATGTGGAGAAGAGGAAGGGGAGGAGAGAGGAGGTTCGGGTTTTTGGGTAACGGGTCGGAATCCGACCCGTTAACCCCTTAAATTCTCTCTCCTTTTTTCTTTATGTTTTGCCGAATCTGAGCCGCAGATCGAGTTTGAACACGAATTTCGAGGCAAAAATTTTCTCTCATTTCAGGTTCGGTGGCAAGTGACTTCGAAGACGAGTAAAGAAGTGACACGTGGCGGTCAACGTTGACCATTGACTTTCTCTTTTTTGCTTTAATCACGACCGTTGATCTTGATCGAACACGAATTTTGAGGCGAAGTTTTTCTCTCATTTCAGGTTCGGTGGCAAGTGACTTCGGAGACGAGTAAGGGAGTGACACGTGGCGGTCAACATTGACCGTTGACTCAGTCAACGTTGACCATTGACTTTCTCTTTTTTGCTTTAATCACGACCGTTGATCTTGATCGAACACGAATTTTGAGGTAGAGTTTTTCTCTCATTTCAGGTTCGGTGGCAAGTGACTTCCGGGACGAATAGGAGCGCGACATGTGGCCTGTGGGTCCCTTCCACCATTGACCAGTCAACACATTTTCTTGCATTTTTGATGTCGGTGGCAAGTGACTTCGGAGCTTGCTGTCGACAAATAGGAGAGCGACACGTGGCCAGCGGGCCCCAAGGCCGTTTGACTAGTCAACGCAATTTCTCACATTCTGACGTCGGTGGCAAGTGACTTCGGAGCCTGCTGTGGATGATAGGAGAGTGACACGTGGCGCGTTGACCAGTCAATACATTTTCCCGCATTTGGACGTCGGTGGCAAGAGTGCTTGGTGTATGTGTATTGTAACCGACGTTCCTGATGCTACGGAGGTTGGATTGGGGTGTGTGACCTCTTGTTTCGAAGCTAACTTGGAGGTCTACAAGTTCTCTTCAGAAATAAGTTGAAGAATCATCCTTCTTCATGGTCAAAATAGTTCAGCAACATCTTTGTCTTCGTGAAGTTGAGGAGAGTTTTGTATGATTCTTGAGAAGATCCGATCTTGGAGGCGAGTCTAAGGAGCGTCTCTAGATGAGTAAGGCTCCGAAGTCTCTTGGAAGAAGGTCGCTCGATTAGGCGAGGGCTCTAGGGGAGCCGTTTGGGAGGCGAGTTTGAGGAGCAACTCTAAAGGAGAGTTGTGCTCCGAACTCGTTGAGGAGAGGTCCGCTTTGGAGGCAAGCGGAGCGAAGAGCTTGGCCCTAGGAGAGCGCCATTTGGGAGACAAGTTTGAGGAGCAACTCTAGGGGAGATTCGTGCTCCGAACTCGTTATGAAGAGGTCCGCTTTGGAGGCGAGTGGAGCGAAGAGCTTGGCCCTAGGAGAGAGCCATTTAGGAAACAAGTTTGAGGAGCAACTCTAGGGGAGAGTCATGCTCCGAACTCGTTGTGAAGTGGTCCGCTTTGGAGGTGAGCGGAGCGAAGAGCTTGGCCCTAGGAGAGAGCCATTTGGGAGACAAGTTTGAGGAGCAACTCTAAGGGGGAGTTTTAGCTCCGAACTCGTTGAGAAGAGGTTCAACAGTTGTGGGAGCAATTCCGAATGGTGAGATGCCCTGCACTTGCTTGTTTGCAAGCAGCTAAGGCAACGTCGAACCAAGTGTTGGACTCCGAACTTGTTGTTAAGAGAGTTAACGAGTTGTCGGAGAAATTCCGAATGGTGAGCTGCCCCGCACTTGCTCATTTGCAAGCGGCTAAGGCAACGTCAAACAAAGTGTTGGACTTCGAATTTGTTGTTAAGAGAGTTGACAAGTCGTAGGAGCAATTCCGAATGGTGAGCTGTCTCGCACTTGCTCATTTGCAAGCGGCTAAGGCAACGTCGAACCAATTGTTGGACTCCGAACTCGTCTTTTGAGCTTAGTAAGTTGTGGGAGCAGCCCTGTGGGACGAGCTGGACTCCGAACTTACCATTTAACGAGTCGTAGAAGTGACTTGGAGAAGTAGAAATAAGGCAAGTGCAATAATACACAAAAGTTTAAGTTTTATTGAAATAAACTAAATGGCCGCTTCGATGGGACGAACCATTATTACATACTGTTGGCCGGGTTACAAGCACCGGCCTTATTGAAAACCGAGATCCTACTTCTACAATAGGGTGAAGGCCTCTTGGAAGGAGTTGGGTTCTCCCCCCATTGGACCTCCTTGGATGAGATGGAGAACGGCCCCAGGTTCGGAATCTTGGAACTCGGAGGACCTCTCTGTTCGCTTGTAGGCTCCTCGGGATGGAAGGTCGGTCCCATCTCTTCGGACAAACTTGTCCAGGTGTCCCCGCTGTATGAGTTCTTCGATCTCCTCTTTGACAGCCCGACAATCATCTGTGTCATGGCCGTGGTCCCTATGAAAGCGGCACCACTTATCCCTGTTTCTTTTCTTGCCAGTGGTATTCATTCTAGGAGGAGCACAGAGTAGTCCTTCTTTGTCCACCTCCATAAGAACTACTGATATATTAGCATTGAGGGAGGTGAGCTTCTCAAAACGAGGAGCTGGGCGGCGTTGGCCATTGTCGTTCCTCTGGAGTTTCTGGGACCCTTCTTCGCTTGTATTTTTCCATTTGTTCCCGGAAGATGATTCCTCGAGAGAGTGTGTGTGTGGGGGGGGGGGGGGGGGTTGAGAGCCTTTTCCACTCGAATGTACTTTTCACTCCTATGTAGGAGTTCTGAGAAGTTTCGAAGAGACTTCTTGGCAAGGGACGCCTTGAGGTCAGCATTAGTGACGTTACGCTCGAATGCCGCAGAGGGTACTGCTTGGTTGAGGGAGGCAATAGACCGGGCTTCAGCGGTGAAGCGCCGAACGTAATCTCTTAGGCGTTCACCATTTCTTTGGCGGAGGGTCATCAAATATACGTTTGTTTTCTCGGCCCGGCGACTACTCACGAAATGTGTAAGAAAGAGCCCTTCGAACTGATCGAATGAGAAGATGGAGGCCGGGGCTAGTTGAGAGTACCATTCTCTCGCAGGTCCCTTCAGCGTGGCAGGAAAGGTCTTGCAAAGGAGCACATTCGAAGCCTGGTGGATCATCATGAGAGTTTTAAAACTCTCGATGTGGTCGTCGGGGTCCAACTCCCTATTGTATGACTCGAAGTTAGGGGGCTTAAAGTTTTGCGGGATCGGGGCTTCCATGATGGCTCGGGAGAACAGGGGCCTGCTCGGGTGGAAATTCCTCGCCCGTTGTTCCTTTTCTCTGTCAAGTCGGCCAAGGCGCCTCTCCATATCGTGGAGATTGCAGTAGACCGAGTCTTCCCTTCGGTCATATCCTGCCGATCCCTTATACTCTTTCCCATGCAAAAGGGGACTAGGAGTGCGGTGGAGACGGCTTGGGGCAGGTTCAGGACTAGGTGCCCGTTGCTCGTGGTTGGGAGCGGCGTTGAGGGCCCGTAGAACGGCCTTTTGAAAATCTTGGAACTCCGCCCTTGTGACTGGTGCCTCTCCAGCTTGGCGGTCCTTATGTGTGGCTCAGCTTACTGGAGAATGACTTCTCCACCGATGACGTTGAGGGGACTCTCTTCGCCTTCTCGGGGGAGGAGATCTTCTGGTCCTCGGTCTGCGAGGGGTCCGGACTCTTACGACCCCTGGGTTCTCAGATTGATGGACTCCCCCAAGGGCTCGCCATCCATTCAGGCGAGTTCGGAGGTCGACCCCCTTTTGGCGGTTGGCAATCACTTGACGGAGATCCTGCTCGGGAGGGCTGTGAGAAGCCATAGAGTCAACTGGAGGATTGGGAACCGCTACATGGTCATAAGGAGGATGTTGCTTTGGACGACTCCGATGGGAGCCCCCCTGGGCAGCTCTCGAGACCCTGGAGGGGCCTGTTGAGGAAGAACACCTTGAGCTGGAGGAGGGGGAGGAGGAAGAGAAGTGGTTCTTCGGCTGGAAACCGTTGCCTTCCTCTTTTCTTTTGGATGCATGACTTGAAACTAATATCGCTGATGAAGTTAGGTTGGGTTGCTTTTTCGGTTCCCACAGACGGTGCCAATCTGTTGCCGCTGAATCTGGTGTGGGGGTAATAAATAGAATTTGTGGATTATTGAGAAAATGAATAAGGCAAACCTGTTGACCTGTTGACTTTCACCAACGTGTTGACTTGTTTCTTGCTGCTGCTGCGAACCTGCAAAAAGTGCGATACACCGGGATGGATCCCGGCGACACACCCTCCGATGCTCTTGTCAGTAATCAGGAAGATTATGAAAGAGCTTTAACTGGAAAAAGATTGATTACCTTCTTATGGTAGGGGGAGAGGGGTTTTTATAGTCGCCTTAGGGATCCGTTTCGAGATAAAAACAAATCTCTACTTCTCGATGTGAATGGATAGAAGTGGTTAAAACCTTCTCTTAGGGATAATTGTGAATCTGGATTCTTCTTTATTCTTCTGAACTGGTTTGTAACGGATTGAGACCCGTACCTAGTAAGACAGATCCGTTCATGGGTTATTGAACTTTGAAGAAAGACCCGGTCCCCATTTCAGATCCGTTTGTTGGTGAAATTACCGTTTATCCCTGAGCTTTGATATTCGTGTCCGATTTGAACGGTCCCTATCTGAACGGTCCCGATTTAATCTCATTTTTAGTCATATCAATGTATAACAACGACCAATTCACGATGTATGCATAAGATTGGCAGCAAGAAAAGGAAAGAGAAAGGCATGTGCCCATAGATTTTGCATGCAGTAATATAAGGTCACTGAATCAATAAATATTCTTAGAAAACTAGCATTACAAGCTAAGGGGCTGCAAGCAATGTTGCTTACCAGTTGGAGTGATCACCTGCTTTTCTTTAAAACCATGCTCCTTAAACTGAGCTCTTATGCAATATCATATATCGATAAATTGATATTTAATAGGGTACTCACCAATCAAATCAATCTCTCTGAGTAAAATATGAAGTCATGCTTTGCTGTCTCCGCATCACGTATAAGTGTATGCATCCCCCGTATCTTGATGAATCGGACATCCCCCGTATCTTGGAAAAGAAAAACAAGCCAAAGTTACATTTAATAAAAATAAAAAAAAGAACCAGGTACTACCAGATAATGGCATTAATATATGAATATCTAATAGAAAATAGTGGTATGACTTTACAAATAGCACGAAAAATGAAGTACCTGAAATGTCGAATGGATGACATAAAGATTTGGATATATTTTGCAGAGATCATGCTGACCAAGCTTGGTACAGAAATGTTGCACAATTAAGTCGACTGCAACATGATTATCTTCACCTCGGGGAATAATAATATCAGCATATTTTTTGGTTGGGAGTATAAAGTCATCAAATGCAGGTTTCACGAACTTTGAGTACTGCATCAGAAATTATAGTGCAATATATAATATTAGTAGAACTTAGCATGATCTCAATAATAACATCAAAATTCAAATAACGATAACGTCATGTTCAGATACCACACACTTATCAAATAAAATGTGTCTCGATGATTACAAGTGCATCATAGGCTTAAACAACCTTCCAACTTGGACCCTAAGTATTTTAAAACTGCACCTAATAATGTACCGTTAGAAGCTAGGCCACTATCAGTAAATTCCAGTCATAGGAATTATGGCACCTTATCTACCATTTAATATATTGCTTCTATGGCAAACAGTATTGAGTTATACTATTGTGCTCCCAATAATTTACATCATGCCTAAGGCATCTTATCTTCATCACACTTGCTTTGACTTCAAGTTCCGAGTACAGATGATAGTGCTAAAGTAGACTATCAATCCTTAGACCATTGTGCCCTCAGTAATTCTACCCAATGAAGAATCAAGAAGCAGAACACTTTAGCACTAAATGGCTTAACAGAATCATAACATATTATAACTATCACTCAATCATTTGAGGAAAAAAACAAACCATCACAAAATCAGAATTTTTTCCAAAAGACTTGGGGAACTCTATTATACTCACAGCTTAAATTTGTAATAGAGAGTGCATCTGTTTTCAAATAATAATCCACAGATGCAAGCAGACTAAAATTGACTGCATGTCTAGACACTGATATGTTGCCGTTATGTTCTTCCAACTCTACCATATCAGCAACATGTTGCAGAATTCTTCCTTCTCCTTAGTTCCCTGGTTCTCACATAGCAATGCCATAGCAGATTATCCATACTCAGGAATTTCTTATATTAAGGCTTTAGTAAATTCTTATGGTTTAGCAGGACATTGGTTAGTTATGTTTGTTTCCTGAATAGTTCTTATCCTAACTGTATAGAAGGTATTGCCGCTGAATCTGGTGTGGGGGCAATAGATGAGATTTGTAGGTTCGTAGGAACTCGAACGGGCGGAACCCTTCCTCTCCCTTGTTGACTAGTTGACTCCCTGGTGCTCCATTGAACCTGCACAAACGTTCGAAATACCGGGATGGATCTCGACGACAACCCTCCGACGCTCAAGTCAATATAAAGAAAAAGCGAAGAGAAAAAGCTCAAGTGTGCAAAGAGTGATCACCTTTTACAGTAGGAGGTAGGGGGGTTTTTATGGTCGCCATAGGGATCTCATTCAGGATAAGAGTGAATCCCTACTTTCCGGTGTGGCGGGATAGGGATGGTTATAACCACCTCCTCAAGATCAGGGCGAGCCAGGATTTCCTCCAATCCTGTTGAGCTGGCCCCTAGCGGGTTGAGACCCGTTCCCAACTGTGAAGAGCCGTTCATGGGCTAGCGGGTCCAAGAGGAGGGACCCAATACCCAATTCGGACCCTGTCTGTAAGTGAATTACCATTTTGCCCCTGGAACTTTGCGATTCGTGCCCACTTTGAATGGTTCCTATTTAACCCCATTTTTAGCCACATCACGAGCCCCCCACTCCCAAAGACTGTGTGTTACGGCCTTTGGGGAGTAGTTTTGTTGTTTTGATCGCGTATAGGGTTTTATCGGAGTTTCCAAAGGGTGGTGGAATCTCGTCTAAGAGACGATGGTGCTTTTCTGAGCTGGTAGCATGCCCAAGTTTTCTTTCAGGCCCTCCTGAATTTTTGGTGATTTTTTCCAATTTTATATTATTTTTTCGAACCATTTATTCTATTTTGCAAAGCAACGATTTGCTTTTCGGGAGCACTAATTAAACATTCGAACCAATAATTATTTATCCAGGGGCTCAAAAATATTCTCCTGAATTTATAAATATTTTTTAGAATTTTTAATTATTTTTCCCGTATTTTTAATTATTTTTTCGCATTTTTTTGAATAAATAGTTCGAATTAATAAATAAAATATAGTTTTAATTACTCAATTATGACGTGGCACAATCTGAGCCGTCCATCAGTCTTTGGCACAAATTTCGGGGAGATCCAATGGCTTTAATTGCATGAAAGCTTATTTTCCTCTATTTGGGGATCGGTGGCAAGAACTCTCGGCAGCTGTTGCCGACCCCTGCCAGACATCTCGGTGAGGTGACATGTGTCAGGAAGGAGGCCGAAGTCGAGGTGGGTTCGGAGTCCTTTGCCGAGGTCCAGCGGTACTTCGAGATGGTGACATGTGTCAAAAGAGGTTCGTCGAGGCTTGCCGAAGTCCAAATGAGCCATTTTACTCACGTTTGAGTATCGGTGACAAGAATGCTCAGCAAAGTGCGCCGAAATCTAAGTGAGGTATGCCGAAATCTGAGTGAGGTGTGCCGAAGTTGAAGTGAGATTTTTTCTCACGTTTGAGCGTCGGTGGCAAGATCGATCGGCGTGGCGTGCCGAAGTTCAAGTGAGATTTTTTCTCACGTTTGAGCATCGGTGGCAATAACGCTCGGCGAGGCGTGTCGAAGCCCAAGTGAGATTTTTTCTCACGTTTGAGCGTCGGTAGCAAGAACGCTTGGCGAGGCGTGCCAAAGTCCAAGTGAGATTTTTTCTCACGTTTGAGTGTCGGTGGCAAGAACGCTCGGCGAGGCGTGCCGAAGCTCTTTGGTGACGTGTTGACAGTTCATTGGTGACAAGTCTATGACATGTGGACTTTTGACCACTTGATCGTTGATTGTTAGAGAGGCGGTCAAATCCTTTGTCATTTTGTGGTAAATGGGCCTGACCGTTGAGTTCTTGGAGCCCATTATTCTCGTTTTGCGTGCTGCCTCTATAAGACTTAACCCATCCTTTCACTTGTTCATTTCTCAGATTTTTACTTAGGCAATAGGTTTTTACTAACGAGAGCTTCCGGCGACAACTGACCATTTTCCGGTGATCTTTCCGACTGCAGCTGTCACTTCAAGGAAACTCAATACTTAGTTTATTTTTTAGCAAATGTCTATCCTTCCCCCGAGTTCAGAGCCCTCCCCCTCTGCTGCTGATGAGCCGTCTCTGAGCCAGGTCCCTCTCGTCGACAGGGGCAAAGGCGCCGTAGCCCCTACTTCGGTGGTAGTGGAGAACATAGTGGAGAACCCGAGCAGAATGGGGGAGTTTGGGAGATTGCCGGGTGTTCTAACCGGACTCCACAGGGTTCGGGATCTTCCGGAGGAACACGCCGAATGAATAGTATACGGAAGGGGGTAGAGTTTTGAGGAGAACGCCGCGAGGGAGACTTCGGAGGTTGATGACACTATCTCAATCCTCAACGAGGCAGACTTAGTGGCGATCCGGGGGTGCTTTCAGATCCCCAAGGAGTTCGAGCTGATGCTGCTCGGTCCCGGAGTGGGGGCCAGTTCGCCGATGCCGGTGAATATGTGCTTCTGGCCAGTCGACGCCTACATTACCGGGGGGCGTCTGCCACTCCACCCTTTTGCCATCCAAGTTCTGCGATGGTTTGGGATCAGCCCAATTCAGCTCATGCCGAACGGGTGGAGGGTGATCAACGGGTTCGTCCTTCATTGCCAGATGGCCGAGATTGAACCGCATCTTAGGGTGCTTCGGACACTATACCGGCTTCATAAGCAGCATAAGTCGGAGTTCAGGTTATACCTGGCTCCGAGGCATGGTGCTTGGCTCATCAGCTGCACCGACTCAATAAAACATTGGAGAGATAAGTACTTCATCATTCGGAGTCGCGAGCCGTGGTGTATCCCCTCAGATTGGGTTGAGGAAGTGACGAAGAGGGTGAAAGAGCATCCGGTGCTCTACCCCAACGAAGAAGAAATGGTCCAGGTTCTCCTCGACTGACCGAAGTACGATTGGAGGGACCTGACAGAGGAGGCGCTCTTCAGGGGGGGCTCAGCCGCATAGACCCTAGTATGCGGTTTTCCTCTTTCGTTTTTTTAATCAGCAATGTATCGCCTAATTGCGGACTGGCCACTGCGTGTATCCTTTCGAACATCAATGAAATGAAAGACTTTTGAAATTTTGGCTAAGTGTTCACAACGACTTGCTTTGAAATTTTGGCTAAGTGTTCACAACGACTTGCTTTAAAATTTTGGCTAAGTGTTCACAACGACTTGAATTGGCCTTTTCAGATTGTCGAAATGACTCCACTCGCCAAAGTGCCTTATGTGGCCGAGGAGACTCATCCCGAGGTTGGTCTAGGGGTGACAAAGTTGTGCCTTGCTAGGAGCCGAGAGCGGCTTCGTGAAGTTGAGTGGGAGCTCCGTAAAGCGGAACGCGAGTGGAATCACCTGAGATTAGTTTTAGGCCGTCGAGACCTCGAGATCAAGCGGCTAGAAGAGAGGCTCAGGGAGATGACCTCCAAAGGCGATGATGATGGTTTGTCGATAGCCATCAGCCTCGGCTTGAGGCTTAGGTGAATTCATTATTCTTTGACCAAGATGACAGCGGAGAGAGACAAACTGACGGCAGAGAGAGACGAGCTGAAGAAGGTGATTGTCGACAAGAGCATGGTGGTTGCTCATCTTCGGTGGACAATTGCCGACAGCTCTCGAGGTTCAAGCTCGGTGCGGCTGCCTCGCCTCAATATAACCGTGAAGGACGACTCGCTAAAGAGCGAATTGTCGAACTAGAGACAGAGGTCGCTCGTCTTCGGCCGCAACCCAAGCAAAGTAATGTCAGATCAACTTCCTGCACTCAGGAGGAGCGTGATCGGGGGATAACTTTTCACGAGCCTTCGCATTGCTCGCCCCTTACACATTGGAGCCCGGGCGATACACAAAGTAGGGTGGCTGCTTCGTCGAGCAGAGTGTTTGTTGGGGCCACCGTTAGAACAAGTGTGGACGATGCGTCTCAGCTTGCCGGCCTAGAGACGAGCACCGAGGCGAGACGTCGGCAGTACAACATTTGTCGCCCCTGGGTGTCTCTAAACCAAAGTATCCCCGCCCCTAGGAGGCGTTGAAGTAGTTCTCTATAGTCTTGTACTTTTAGTTTTGCAAGTTTTGTGTGTCGTCGTAAAGATGAGTAGTTGGTCATGTAATTAGACTTGTTCCTTAAACGTTAATGAAATAATACTTGTTTTTCATACTTGTGTGTTTTGTTAGCATTTGTAATCGTTAACAGTTATAGGAGCAATCTTGAATGGTTGGACGCTTGGCACTTACTCGTTCGTGAGTGGCAAAAAGTTGTGTCGAACCAAGTGTTAGACTCCGAACTTGTTGTTTGGAAGGGACCAATAGCTGTAGGAGCAATTTTGAATGGTATCCCGCTCTTTACTCGCTTAGAAGCAAGTAGTTGAAGCGGTGCCGAACCAAGTGTTGGACTCCAAGCATGTTGTTTTGAAGATATCAACAACTGGGAGCATTTTCGAATGGTGATCCGCTTCGTACTCGCTTAGAAGCAAGTAGTTGAAGCGGAGTCGAACCAAGTGTTGGGCTCCGAGCGTGTCGTTTTGAAGATATCAACAGCTGTAGGAGCAATTCCGAATGGTGATCCGCTTCGTACTCGCTTAGAAGCAAGTAGTTGAAGCGGAGTCGAACCAAGTGTTGGACTCCGAGCGTATTGTTTATAAGGTATCAACGGCTGCAGGAGCAATTCCGAATGGTGATCCGCTTCGTACTCGCTTAGAAGCAAGTAGTTGAAGCAGAGTCGAACCAAGTGTTGGACTTTGAGCACGTCGTTTTAGTGAAAATTTTTTTGTAAGTAAAGTTAGACTACCCAAAAATAGAGAATTTGCTAAGTAGAGTTAGACTATTCAAAAGATAGGAAAGTTGTGGGGAAAGATTTCTTTTTATTGTGAACAACTTGGCGGCCGCTTCTAAGTTGCGAGCCGCCTTTACACTTTGATAAAAGTAAAAATACAAGTAAGGAATCTGGACACGTCTTCTGGAGCGCTCTTGGGAAAGTTGCTTGGAGCGGTGCCTAGACACCCTCTTGGTACTTCATCAAGTGTTCCGCACTCCATGTCCATGGTATCCTCCTGCCCCCTGGGTCTTCGAGTTGATATGCTCCTGGGCGAATAACTCTGGAGACCCTATATGGTCCTTCCCATTTGGGTGCCAACTTGCCTCTTTTGCTTGGATCGGAGATCGACAACTTTCTGAGCACTAAGTTGCCCTCTTTTAGGTTGGTGGACCGTACCCTCTTATTGTAACCCTGAGTAATCCTACGGCAGTAGGTCTTTTACCGAATCGCGGCTCTCTTGCGGACCTTGTCAATAAGGTCTAGGCAGTTGTGAAGTTAGTTCGCGTCCTGCGCTTCATTGTAAGCTATGAGTCGAGGTGAAGGCAAGCCCACCTCCAAAGGGATGAGAGCTTCGGATCCATACGTGAGGTTGAAATGGGACTTTCTCGTTAGAGATATTTTGGTGGTGCGATAGTTCCACAATACATTGGGGAGTTGTTCGACCCATAGCCCCTTAGTGGACTTGTCAAGCCTCTTTTTCAAGCCGGAGAGGATTTGTCGATTTGGGTTCTCCGCCTGACCATTGGACTGAGGGTGCGCTACTGAAGAGAACCGCTGCTGAATGTCGAGGTCGCTGTAAAAGTCTCGAAAGGTCGCTCCCGTGAATTGGGTCCTGTTGTCGGTTATAAGGATGCGAGGCACCCCGAACCGACAGGCGATATTCTTCCAAAAAAACTTCTACACTTTGTGCTCGATTATTGTTAAGAGAGGTTCAACCTCTATCCATTTTGAGAAGTAGTCTTTCGCTACCACTAGGAACTTCAGCTGGCCTGGTGCTGGAAGGAAGGGTCCGAGCAAATCCATCCCCCACATTGCAAAGGGAGTTGGACTCGCCAAGGAAGTAAGTTGTGCTTGGGGCAGGTGACGAATTGGGGCGAACTTCTGGCAGGAGTCACACTGGCGGACGTACTCCTCGGAGTCACTTAGTAGTGTGGGCAAGAAGTAGCCGTAGTTCAAGACCTTTCGGGTGGGGGATCTCGCTCCCAAGTGCATGCCACATAGACCATCATGGGCCTCCTTTAGGGCGTAGAGTGCCTCCTCCGGGGAGAGGCACCTCAGATAGAGCCGACCATCGATCTGGGTATATGAGCGTTTGTACATGATCCCGTCCAGGAGTGTGTACCGCTCCGCTCGTGTCCTGATCCTCCTGGCTTCTTTCGGATCTTTGGGAAGGACTCCATCTCGGAGGTACTCGAGGAAGGGCTTCATCCAGTTTTTCCCAAGTGTTAGGGGGTAGGCTTCCATTGGCTCCGAGCCAACTTCATCAATGCTTGGTTTGAGAAGGACCTCTATCAAGACGGTCCGTTCTAGACCCTGGAGAGACGAGGAGGCGAGCTTTGAGAGGGCATCCACTTGTGCATTTTCTCTCGGGAAACCCGCTGGAGTTGAATATCTTCGAATAGAGATAGAAGCTCCCTCACCTTTGCCAAGTACCTGGCCATATGGCCATCCCTTGCTTCGTATTCCCCAGACACCTGGTTGACTACTAACTGGGAGTCGTTGAAGATCCTTACGCGCTGGGCGCCTACCTTGCGAGCCATCCAGAGCCTCGCTATGAGGGCCTCATACTCTGCCTCATTGTTTGATGCTGGGAATTTTAGGCGATGGGAGTATTGGAGAACGAAAGCATCGGGGCCAGTTAGAATGACGCCAGCCCCGCTCCCATCGGTGCAAGAGGACCCATCCACATAAACGATCCAGACGAAAGGGTAGGCAAACTACTCGCACGAGTCGGGGATGGTGTTCTCCACGATGAACTCGACCAGAGCTTAGGCCTTTATTGCCGTTCTGGGCTGGTAGCTGATATCATGCTGACTCAGCTCGATGGACCACTTCATGAGCCGCCCGGAAGTCTCAGGCTTGTGGAGAACTTATTTCAGCGGTTGGTCAGTAAGGACGACCATCGAGTGGGATTGGAAGTAGGGGCAGAGCTTTCAGACCGCCATGACCAGAGCGAAAGCCATCTTCTCCTGCTTCGGGTAACGGAGTTCGGCGTTGCGGAGCACCTTGCTCATGTAATAGATGGGCTTCTGCATCTTCTCCTCTTCCCTTACCAGGACCGTGCTGAGCGTCTGCTCTGAAGCTGCGAGATAGAGGTAGAGGACCTCCCCAGGTGCTGGCTTGCTCAGGAGCGGAGGGTTAGTCAAATATTCCTTGAGCTTGTCAAAGGACTCCTGTTGTTGCTATCCCCACTCGAAGCCATTAGCCCCCCTAAGGGCCTTAAAGAAGGGGAGACACTTCTCCCCGAACTTGGAGAGGAATCGCCCAATCGCGGCGACGCACCCCGTGAGCCTATGTACTTCTTTGACGTTGGAGGGGAGAGCCATTTTGAGAATGGCTTGGATCTTTTTGGGGTTGACCTCTATGCCCCTCTAGCTGACCATAAACTCCAGAAATTTACCCGATGAGACACCGAATGCACACTTGTTCGGGTTTAGCCTCATGTTGTGCCTCCTGAGCACCCCAAAGGCTTCTTGAAGGTCGATAGTGTGCTCCTGCCCTCGGGTACTCTTGACCAACATGTCATCGACGTAAACCTCCATATTTCGGCCAATCTAGTCTCGGAAGACCCTGTTCACAAGACGCTGATAGGTGGCTCCCGCGTTTTTCAAGCCGAAGGGCATAACACGGTAGCAATAGAGGCCTTGGTCCGTCATGAACGAGGTCCTCGGGATGTCGGGAGGGAACATCCTGATTTGGTTGTATCCTGAGAAGGCATCCATAAAACTGAGGAGCTCGTGCTCGGAGATCGCATCAATCAGGGCGTCGATGCTGGGAAGAGGAAAATGGTCTTTCGGGCACACCTTATTGAAATCGGTGAAGTCAATGCATATTCTCCAACTCCCATTGGCCATATTGACCATCACCACATTGGAGAGCCACTCAGGGTAGTTTACCTCCTGGATAAAGCGGGCATTGAGGAGTTTCTCAACCTCCTCCTTGATTGCCTGTTGCCTCTCGGGGACAAACTTCTGCCTCTTCTGTTGGACAGGCTTGACCCCACGGGCGACGCTCACATGGTGCATTGAGAGCTCCTCTAAGATTCCGGGCATATCGACTGCAATCTAGGCAAAGAGGTCGCGATTCTTTCGTATGCACCGGGAGAAGTCTTGCTTAATGGAGGGGGAGAGAGCCTTGCTGACGCGAAACGTCTTAGTGGTCTCGTCTTCGAAAAAGGCCACTTCCTCCAATTTGTCCACGGGCTCGGAGATAGTTTGACCGCCTTCCTGAGGAAGTTCGAGCACTTCTAAAGAGAGAACTGTACCCCCCATCGAGGTTATATAGAACTTCCGATCCGCTTCTTGGCTCCCCTCACTTCTCCCACTCCCGAGGGCGTGGGGAACTTCATCTTCATGTGGTAGGCTGAAGGGATGGCTTGAAACATGGCCAAACCTGATCTACCCAGGATAACATTATAGGCGGCTTTGACGTCGACCACCATGAAGTCCATTAGCTCCGTGCGAGTTGCTGGGGTCTTTCTTGCCATTACGTCGAGGGTTATAACTCCCTCGACCGTAACCGGGATCCCAGTAAACCCGTGGAGAGTGTAGTCTGCGGGCTTGAGCCGGTCCCTCGACAGCGGGAGGCCTTTGAAGGCCTCCAAGAAAAGGATGTTGACATAGCTGCCGTTGTTTACCAAGACCCGACGAACTTCGAAGTTCGCCATTCGAAGATTGATGACGAGGGCATCGCAGTGGGGTGTGCGGACGCCCTCCAGGTCCCTATCGGAGAACGTCACCGGGACTCCTAGGCCTTTTGGGGAAGGATGGCTCTGAACAGAGTTAACCTCCCTTACGAAGGCTTTTCGGGGGGAGTTATAATATCCCCCCATTGGGCCTCCATGTATTAGGTGTAAGATGCCCTCTACTTCGGCCTCCAGAGTCTCCGTGCGCTGCTCAGTTCGCCGATTAGCCCCCCTATGGTGTGGGGGCAATATATGAGATTTGTAGGTTCGTAGGAACTCGAACAGGCGGAACCCTTCTTCTCCCTTGTTGACTAGTTGACTTCTTGATGCTTCCTTGAACCTGCACAAACGTTTGAAACACTGGGATGGATCTCTCCGACGAACCCTCTGACGCTCAAGTCAATACACAGACAAAGTGAAGAGAAAGAGCTCAAGTGTGCAAAGAGTGATCACCTTTTACAGTAGGAGGCAGGGGGATTTTTATGGTCGCCATAGGGATCTCCTTCAGGATAAGAGTGAATCCCTACTTCCCGGTGTTGCGGGATAGGGATGGTTATAACCACCTCCTCAAGATGAGGGCAAGCCAGGATTTCCTCCAATCCTATTGAGCTGGCCCCTAGCGGGTTGAGACCCGTTCCTAACTGGACAGATCCGTTATGGGCTAGCGGGTCCAAGAGGAGGGACCCAGTGCCCAATTCGAACCCTGTTTGTAAGTGAAATTACCATTTTGCCCCTGGGACTTTGCAATTCGTGACCACTTTGAACGGTTCCGATTTAACCCCATTTTTAGCCACATCAGAAGGTATGGCATATAAAAACTCTAGAAAGATGGTAGAAACAAAAAAACAGACTGCAATATATTTTGAAGCATTCATCAACTTTTCAATCATGGAAACATTTGGAGGGATGACACAGTTTGGTAAAATATATCAGCAGAATGATAAACTTTAAGACCTGATCAAGTACTGTCCCAATATCTCTAACCTTCACAACAGTATCCTGTCGTATCCTTCTTGCTAACCGTACATCGACATCTGTACAGAAAAAAACTTCAATCACAAATGAAAGAAGAAAAAAATTCAACAATAAAGAATGGGCAATTTTTAAATAACATAGTAATATGCATCATGCATCAAAAGTTAAACTCAAATAGAGAAAAAAGAGATCCATAAATTAGTTATGAATGTGCAAGAACTGATGTGGAATCATATTTCATATTACAACTTATTCCTGTTTCTACTATGCTTTCAAAACTGAATAATCTAAGACTCCTGCACATGCATATGTTAGAATATAAGATCTAATACCATGTGAAAGACTATCAATAGACCAAAACTCCGACAGGGATGAGGGTTTAGTATTTATATTCGAACAGACACCGACAGGTTGAGGGATATTTTTGTAGGTCAAGTCCTAGACTATATGTAGAGGTAATTTTTTAAATTATATGTAGAGGTAATTTTTTAAATCCGCATTTAATATTACGTAGCCAATGAGATTCAAACCTTGGATGCTATGATACCATGTGAAAGATCTACCAGTAGACAAAAACTCCGAAGTTGTGGTAAGGGTTGGGGGATTATTTTAATTTTTTATTGTTAAACGTGGGTAACCCCCTCCCCCCCCCCCCCCCCCCCCCCCCCCCCCCCCCCGTGTGTTTTATCAAAGAGAATTTAACAAAACATACAACCAAAAATAAGGCTTATGAAGTTCAGATCCCAACAGGCTGGGTTCTAGAACTCATACACCGTAACCAACAAACAAAAAATACAACAAAATCTAGTCCTACTGATCGGCCACCTCCGCCAGAACAACTTTCTCGTGCCAATTTGGGCCACTCTCTTACTCAGTCCCTCGCTTGAACGCCATTTATCCTCTCCAACTATCGTACGCTCTCCCTTGTCGCCCCCAGTAGTGACCCAAACGATAAGCATAAGCACCATATTAGAGACACCGCAAGAACTTCACAAATTTGACAACTTCATATCAAGATTGAGTCATCGTTCTCATCCCCTTGCTTCACCCTCGATGACTCTGACCACAACCTCGCAACGAGGGTAGACGTCGCACCTGACCCCTGCGAGTCCTCTGACATGAAAGAAGCAAAGACACCCATCACTTTAACCAACCAAGGTCAAAGTAGAGACCAAACTATAAAATTTCCTGACAATCGTCTCCTACACCAACTATGATACATTTTGTTGCTAATTGTAAGTCGGTTGTAATTTGGATCTTAGGGGCTCCACCGTGTCAACTCAAATTTCAAAACTCAATTTGAAATTCAAATATCCCTCTTACCACAGCACTCCCAAATCAAAAAATCCCCCTCCCCTACACTCTCTCCCCGACCTCCCCCACATGCCTCCACGGCAGCCCCGACTTCCACCTAGTTCGCCGCTCGCCGCTCCATGCTGGTGCTAGGCAGCACTCCCGCCACTAGCCCAACGCAACCAGTCAGAGCACCGCTGCGATCTGCGTCGCCATCCCCGATGACGCCAGCCCTGTTAGCTCGTCCCACAACCACGATCACGAACGGCGCTTCCAACTACATCCCGCGCGGCACTTTCTGCCCCACCAAAGATGTGACGCTCTTGATCCTCGCCGTGGCATCTCACTCTGACACCGGAGTAGACCCCAAATATTGGATGCTACCACCATTCCCCCTTCATTCCGCCTTGCGGGTGAAGGCTAGCGCTACGGGCCTACGACGACCGGATTCCAAAATAGGAAAGTAAGGATTTGGGAGAAAAAAAAGAGGGAAAGAGAAGATGAGAGTTGGGAGAGAGGAGTTGGGAGGGGGGGGGGGGGGGGGGGGCAACGGCGATGAAACCCTAGCCGCCGCCCCCCAAGTTCAGATCTAGGGTTTGGGTTTTTGGTTTTAGAGTTTTTTTAGGGGAAAGCTTCTAAATCTAGAGAGAGAAACTCCAAACATTTTTGGAATAAGGGTTGGGGGTTTGGTATTTGTATTCTAACGACATATACCTCCTAACTTTCTACAACCAGACAGTTTATAATTAGTTTGCTAAGAAGAGACTAGCGGTAGAAAATAGGTAGATTAAAAGTCCACCATAGAAATATTACACTTTAATATTAAAAACGGCATATGATTTTGTTGAATCAATGTCTCTTTAAATATACCTGCTCTATGGGGTTCCAGAGATAATAACGGATGTTTTTTTAGTTACATATTTGTATTATTTGGCACTCTACGCACCATCTTTGAATTTATCTCCAAGAACTATAACATGAATTTATGAGTTAGTCTCGGGGAGGTATTTGTTAGATAAGAGTAGCAAGTAAATACTCGACTACCAACAAAAACAATGAATACATTTCTCTAATCTATATCCTTTTTTACAATTTTTTGCACTCTAATACATGACAAATAGAATGTGCAACATATCTATGCACATACAGAAAGTTACGTCAATATTGGAAAGAGAATGAGAGATGTGACCTGTATCAACGAAAATTTTCATTCATCAGCTCCCTCACACGAGGATCATGGAATATTAAAATTCATTCCAGTATAATGACATCTGAAGGATTAACCAAACAAGTATTATGAAGAATAGGGTTGGTATTTGTCTGAAACAAAATTTCCATTAGTGCGCAAATAGAGAAAAGTTACTCAAGCAACAATCAGGCGAAAACATGGAAAGGACACTCGTATCAGTTAAGTTATACAGAACAAAAAAACCACCAAATTAGAGCCCAACCATTTCATAGGAAGAGAAATTATGAGATTAATTAAAATTCAATTTAAACCGTGGGTATTTCTGTAGAGAATTAAGACACAAGTGAACACCAACAAAACATAAAGAAAAATAAAAGAAAAAGAAAAGCTGAGATCTAAATATCTTTTCAACTAATGTAGGGTGAGGATAACCATTTTACTTTTGCAAGGAGAAGTATACCAGTCTATAAGCTAAACTTTCAATTACAAAAAAGAAAACAGTAAATGAAAACATGAGCACAACGATTATGTGAAACGAAAGATATTTTCAACAATACCTAGATAAATTTAAGGATAAACACGAGCACCATTCTACTTTTTCTAACAACTTTTAAAAAAAAAAAATAAATTTTGTATGGGGACCTCATTTTGGGAGTTTGCCTCGGACCCCTGTAAACTCGGGGCTAGCTCTGGTTGAGTGTATGATGTATGGGTGTAATATTAGGAATGTTGGGGGTTTATACTGTAAGTTGTCATAGGCTTTATCTATATAGAGTAATGTTCCGTTGTGCACTCGGTCTCCATGTGCACTCGGCCTTTTCGCCTTCGTATCAACAATCCGAACCATTCACATTGATCTACACATCTAAATTAGTCTAAATATGTAAAATAAAATCATTTGAAATTCATTTGCCCATCCATTGAAGTGTTACAAAATTGTATGGCTGAAAATCGTTGTTTTTTTATAGTCACGTGATGGATGGGCAAATGAATTTCAAATGATTTGATTTTTCATATTTAGACTAATTTAGATGTGTAGATCAATGTGAACAGTTCAGATCGTCGATACGAAGGCGGGAAGGCCGAGTGCACATGAGTGCACACGGAGGCCTAGTGCACAACGGAACATTACTCTATCTATATACATATAACGCTATTGCTCTCAATATATTTGCTGCATTTCTAATCTATACAAATAGTTTCTTATTTCCTAACTTGGTATCAGAGCATTTATCCTTTTTCATCTATTCAAAAAGAAACCATAGATCTGCAACCATGAAAAAAACCCAGATCCTGCTCACAAATCTAATCCAAATCCACTTTCCAAATCCAAATTTGGATCCAAATCCATCTCCTCGCCAAATCCATCTCCTCCCCACCTACTCCCGACCGCGTTCCCGCCAACGTCACGTGCAAGACTGACGCAGCCACGCTCTGCGTCACGTGCAACGCAGACATCCACACTGCCAACCCCTTCTCGTGTTGCCACGAGCGCCTCCCCATCATACCCTTCTTCGATCCGATCTCGATGGTGATCATGTTGGATATATACGTATATTCTCACTATATGAATAATATTATGTGTAATATTATTCTATGGGTAACACGTGTATTACACGTACTAATTGTATAGATATCGGACCGTGGGTTGAGTTAATACTATAAAAAATGGCTTGTGATAGTAGTCTAGGTATTCCAATTTTGATATATAGGATAAATATCTCAAGCACCTTAGTCTAAGATATTAACCCTAATTTCTCTTCTTATTATTTCTCATAATCTTCAACAATCTTGAGATATATATATAAGTACTAGATTTGCCTGTGGCCACGTGCCTACGACACGTCTACATAACGATATAGCATATGAAAAGCCTTGTAAATAGTAAATCAACAATTATGTAGCTAAAGTTTGAATAGTATGATAATAATTAGTTGTAAATAAAAGTCCATGTTTCCATTAGTATATGATGAAAAATAATTATAAATTGAGTATTAAAAGTCCATGTTTCCATACACACACACACACACACACACACACACACACACACACACACACACATATATATATATATATTTATATATATATATATAGGCTTCTTCGGTTGCAAACAGGTCTGTGTGCACAGACCCGTGCGAACAATAATCTGGGCCGTTGGATCCAACGGCCCATATATTTTTTTTATAAAATTTAGCCTTAACCCATCGTTGGAAACGACGGGTTAAGGCTAAATTTTATAAAAAAAATATTGCCTTAACCTGTCGTTGCCTTAACCCATCGTTGCCAAGGACGGGTTAAGGCATATATATAATCTCAGAACTGTATACAGTTTTTCTTCCTTATCGACTTCTCCCCACTCTCTATTTTGTATTTGGATGAACCCAAACCCAGTTTTATCTCCGAAATCGTGAATTTCTCACTCCGGCAACTCCTCTCTCACTTCCCTCCTTTATCATTCAGGCGATTCTTTCTCTCTCTTCCGTCCATTGCTCCCCAAATTGAAACCTCTCCTCCTCCGTTAGCTCCTCCACCTCAGTCCGCTCCTCCTCCTCTTCGATCCCCATATAATCTCTCACTCCCAATCTCTACTCCAAACTTCCCAACCCAACTCTGTCATCCCAAAAATGAAACCCTAGTTCGGCCACGAGACCTACATTGGTGAAATTCAGATTTATTTTGTAAGATAATGATTAAATCTTTGCCTTAGTAATTATAATTGTGTTGATTTTTAAATTATTTTTGTCTCTTTCCAATATTTTACCATATATGAAAATTGCCTAAAAAATTTGTAGATATAGAAATTTGTAAGTAGTATTTTGATGAATTTATACGGTACAATAGTTTTTGATCGATCGAAGATATTGTAGATTAAGTTGTATTTATAATCATGTCGTACATATTAAATTACTTAGTACATTTATAGTGCCGTTAAACTAGAAAACCCTGCAAATGACCTCCAAAAAATACGAAACTTTGCAAGTAGGATGGTCTCACGTAGTACAAGTAACCACAACTTGTAGAAATTAGTTTTGATTCACGGTTGGAGAGATACGGCTGTGTATCGCTTTCGGTTGTAAAAAACCGAAATAAAGCGATACACGGCCGTATCTCTGGAACCGTGAGTCGAAACTCACTTGTACAAGTTGGGAAGGCTTGTGCTACATGAATTTAAGCAAGCTGCAAAGTTTTATAAAATTTGGATGTCATTTGTGCAGTTTTCTCACGTTCCTTACATTAGACGTAAATGACTTATAATTTTTTTAGTGCGGTTAGGCTAGAAAATCCTCCAAACTGGTTCCAAAAAATACGAAACTTTGCGAGTAGCTTGGTCTCACGTAACACAAGCAACCACAACTTGTAGAAGTTAGTTTCGACTCACGGTTGGAGAGATACGGCCGTGTATCGCTTTTGATTGTAAAAAACCGAAATAAAGCGATACACGGCTGTATCTCTGGAACCGCGAATCGAAACTCACTTCTACAAGTTGGGATGACTTGTGCTAGGTGAATTCAAGCAAGCTGCAAAGTTTTATAAATTTTGGATGTCATTTGTGCAGTTTTCTTACGTTCCTCGCATTAGAAGTAAATGACTTAGAAAGCGTTTAGTGCGGTTAGACTAGAAAACCCTTCAAACGACCTCCAAAAAATACAAAACTTTGCAGTAGGATGGTCTCACATAGCACAAGCAACCCCAACTTGTAGAGTAGCATTTCGACTCATGGTTGGAGAGATACGGGTATGCATCGCTTTTGCTTGAAAAAATCTAAATAAAGCGATACACGGCCATATCTTTCGAACCGTTAGTCGAAACTCACTTCTACAAGCTGGATGGGTTATTGTAGGTGAATTCAAGCAAGGTGTAAAGTTTTATAAATTTTGTATTCCGTTTGTACGGTTTTTCCACGTTCCTCACATTAGAAGTAAATGAGATAGGTAGCGTTTAGTACGGTTAGACTACAAAACCCTTCAAACGACCTACAAAAAATATGAAATTTTGCGACTAGGATGATCTCACGTAGCACATGTAGTACCCCATATTTTTAAATATTATTTTTAAAGATTTATAAATGAATTAAAATGATTTTTTGGGGATTTAGTAAATATTTTCTGAAAATTTATATTTACACGTGCAAAACACGTGCAAATATTTTTGGAAAGTTCAAAAGACAAAATTATTTTTTGGGAAAATCATTATTTATTATTTGAGATTATGTATAATTTTTCTAGATTTCTCTGATATTTATTAAACCTATTTGCAAATATTACGAAAAGAATGATCTTTTTGCAAAATTGTCATTTTGAAGGATAAAAGTGCAAAACTATTTTCTGGACTTTCCAAACAGTGCCGGATGGAAATAAAGTGTTTATTTTGCTTTTAAATATCAATTTAATTGGTTTTATCAAATTTCCAAGTATAGGGATCTATTTATGTAAAGTTATACTTTAAAAGGGTTATTTTGTAAATGTGTTTAAAACCCTAATTCTCCTATTCCGGCCTATATATATATATATATTTAAAAGAAGTGGAGTGCAGCCGTCTTTCGCTGTACAACACAAAGATTTTATTGTTTTCTTGGAGAATTAAGGAGGAAATCTTGGATTTCGCAAAAGAAAGGCTTCTCTTGTTAGATTTCGTCATTTGAGGTGAGTGATTTTTTTGTTTTATTTTATTTTGTGTATGTTGTATGTAGTATTTCATCTACTAGAAAATATGTTAGGGGTTGAGTATGAATATGTACATGATGGATTGAATGGATGGATGAATTGAAAATTGATCTTTTATGAACCCTAATTATCTTTGGATAGATTTGCATGTGGATGATGTGAGTTTTTATTATTGTTGAGTTTGGATGAACACAACTTGACTATAGAAATGTTAGATTTGTTCATGTTTATGAGTTAATAATGGTGATTGAAATTAAGGAAATGTTGAGAAGGACTGATGAGTTAGGAGATCATGTCTTGAGAACTGGATTTGAGATAAATTGGATTGAGTTGATGAATACAACTAAATTGGGGATCTTTTCGAGATTTTGGTATTGATATGGTTTGGATCTGAACACGAAGCTATTTCAACGAATAAATATTTTTTTTTTAAAGAAACTCTATTTTGATTATATGCACAATTCATGTTTTATTTGAAAGAAATCAATAAATCGCTATTTTTTTATAAATTCAAGTAGTTTGATGTAGTTTCATGGATTATTATAAATCCTACAAGTTGTACTCGATCAAATAAGAAATATGTTTTTGGTAGAAATCATTTTCATGAAGTAAAACTACGTATCGGATGAAATGTGCACAACCAAAATCTGTAGTCTGCAGGTCGACAGTCGACCGGTGTGACTTTCCAGTTGACCGTCGCTGCCTGGCTGCTGAAATTTTCTCGAAGTTTTAAATTATCACACGGAACATTCGACTGACACATCTTTACAGTCGACTGAGTCTGCTCTGTTTTCATGTCACCCTAAGAATTGGATTTTCCTCTGGACAGTCGACCTATGACCTTTTACAGTCGACTGCTATACTTAGAATTATTTCTTCAAGATTATTGGATTTTTCGTTCTGGATAGTCGACCTATGACCCTTTTCAGTCGACTACTATACTTAGAATTATTTTCTTAAGAATATTGGATTTTCTTTCTGGACAGTCGACCTATGGCTTTCACAGTCGACTTATAATACTTAGAATTATTTTCTTAAAGTTATTGGATTTTTCTCTCTGGACAGTCGACCTATGTTTGTTTATAGTCGACTGATACTGACGTATCTTAATATCTTTGAATGTTCCTTTAAATAATTTACTCTCTAAATGTTCTAAATCTATAACTTACTACCTATACTTTATCTTCTACTGAACATGTGTTTTCAAGTGGTTTAACTGAGCAATGTATGTTGGAAGTTTTGTTTGGATATTAGGTGTGAGTCTCTAGAGGGTGTGTGTGACCCTAGTATACCGGCAGTCAAGATATTTATGTTTGGGCCTGTTGAGGCATTTTAGTAGATTAGTTATTGAGTTAAGTCCAGTAGGGTACACCAACTCTATGAGATTCGTAAAGTAATTAAATAACCTAAAATGATAAGGAAAGACACTAATGGTGATATGATGAATGAGAACATGGGTTATGGACCTCAGTATGGCTTGCGGTGTGAGATAATCCCCGAAATTATCCAGGTGTGAGTGAAATAGTCTCCGGAATTACCTGTGGTGTGGGATTGATCTCCGGAATTATCGGGGTCGAGGCGACACACATGTGGTATTCGTGTGATGAGGTGCCATCGCTTGCGGTGTGGGGTATTCTCGAAGATTTCCAGGTGTGAGTGAAATAGTCTCCAAAATTATCTGTGGATAGAGATTGACCTCCGGAATTATCGGGGCATGGGCTAATACTCACAGCTTATCTTTATCTCATTGTAGTCATTGTGTTAGAATTAGTTGCATAACGGGGGATTAAACCCTATAATGTGGAGACGTTAAGGGCTTGCACCGGACCTATGTAGAGTGGGATGCATAGACTCCGACAATTACGCATTAGAGAGTCAATATATAGAATTGTGTTTTCTTGACTTGGTCTCATGCATATGGTTTCCTGTTTTCTACACTTGACACTTAGTCTAGCTACACTTGATGTTTTTATGTTTCCTTGTTATTTCGTATTTCTTTTGTTCTAGTCTCTAGTACGTGTTGTTTATGATTCCAGGTTTCATGTTTATTTATGTTGCTTGTTCTTATTTTATGTCACTCACACCTTTATGGCTGACCCCTTTAGTTTTGGGGATTAGGGTTATCTCTAGTCTCATATTTTACAGGTGGTTACTTGTAGCTCGGGATTTGGATGCTTGAGTTAAAATGATGTAATATGTAAAAGAAAGTGTTGTAAGAAAGAAATTCGTAATTTAAGGTGTATTGTATTCCGCTGTGCTATGTAAAGATTAATGTAATGAAAGTTAAAAATTTTATTGGTGTTGGCTGTATTTAATATTACATTTGAAGTTGATGCTGGGAATTGTGCCACGTATTTCTAAGATATTATATTAGGAATTCAGGCGCTACAGCACAAGTCATCCCAACTTGTAGGAGTGACTTTCGACTCGCGGTTCGCGAGCACAGGCGTGTATTGCTTTTGGTTGTAAAAAACAGAAATAAAGTGATACATGGCCATATCTCTCGTACCGTGAGTCAAAACTCACTTCTACAAATTGAGATGGCTTGTGCTAAGTGAGTTCAACCGAGTTACAAAGTTATAAATTTTGGATGCCGTTTGTGCGGTTTTGTAATTCCTCACATGAAAAACTAAATTACTTAGAACTTTTTTAGTGCAGTTAGAGTAGAAAACCATTCAAACGACCTCCAAAAAATTTGAAACTTTGCGAGTAGGACGGTCTCACATAGCACAAGCAACCCGAACTTGTAGATGTTAGTCTTGACTGACGGTTGGTGAGATACGGGCGTGTATCGCTTTTGGTTGATAAAACCCAAATAAATAGATTACACACCCGTAACTCTCGAATCGTTAGTCAAAACTCACTTCTCCGTGTTGGAGTGACTTGTGTTACGTGAATTCAACCGAGTTGCAAAGTTTTATAAATTTTGGATGTCTTTTGTTCGGTTCTCTCATGTTACTCTATTAATAAGTAAATAAAGTTAGAAATTTTTCATCACATTCTGTAACGGGTTTAGTAGCCCTAATTGTTCTCCTTTTTGTTTTCTTAGATATGGACAATTTTGAAGGAAGTTTTGCTGCCTGAGAAAAATTTGTGAGTGCACAACAAATTGGTGAGTTTTTTTCTCATGTTGATGAGCACCTAAACCGAAGATTGGTATGACATTTCCCACCTTAGAGGAAGCGAAAAAATTTTATTCATCATACTGTAAATGTGCGGGTTTTGCTATGCGTAAGGGTGAAAATAAATACACGAAAAATGTTGTAGTGGATAAATCATATGTATGTAATAAAGACGAGGAGTCACCAAATAATCAGAATGAAGCTAGATGGGGAACTACTTCTAGAACGGGTTGCAAAGCTTTCGTTCGTGTCAAACTAAACTCACAAAGTAATTCGTGAATTATTTATTCATTTAATGAACCACACAATCACGAATTTACTTCACCCGGTAGACGTCACTTGCTACCTGCAAACCGTGTATTGACAAATACAGATAAAAAAGTAATTATTGGTCAATTTACCGAAGCTAATGTTCCCATATGCAAACAAATGCTTTTCTTTGAAGGTGCAAGTGGAGGTAATGAGAAAATTGGATTCAATGAAACCGATGTTAGAAATCTAAGGAGAGACGAGATGGAAGGTTTAAAAGGACATGATGGGAAAATGCTACTTGAGTTCTTTGAATCCAAAAAGGAGACCGATCCTTTATTTTTTTATGATTACCAATGTGATCCCGAAGGGCGATTGTCCCATTGAATTTGGGTGGATGGTATCGCTCGAAAGAATTTCAACGTATTTAGGAGTGTTGTTTGCTTTGATGCTACGTACAACACAAACCGATACGGGATGCTATTCGTACTATTTGTTGGAGTCAACCATCATTGGCAATCAATATTCCTGGATTGCGGGTTCATTCCAAATGAGAAGGCATCCTCATTTGAGTGGTTCTTCGAAATGTGGCGAGTAGTAATGGCTTATGATCCGGTGGGTATCGTGACAGATGAGGATCGTGGAATAAGTGCTGCAGTTAAGAAAGTATTATTCCCAGCCACTGATCATAGATATTGCATTTGGCATATTATGGATAAGTTACCGCATGAAGTGCGTATGTCGAATAACATTGATGAGTTTAGGGATGCTTTGAAGACTATATTCTACACGACAGAATATAAAACTGAATTTGAACAAAAGTGGAAAATTTTGATTTCACAATACAAACTTGAGAGCAACAAATGGTTGAACGATAAATTTGAGATTGGCGAGAAATGGGCTCCCGTGTATGCAATAGACTCATATTGGGGCGGCATGTTGAGTACCCAATGTAGTGAATCGCTAGATTCATCCTTGAAGCAATATACTCATAAGAAGTACTCATTGCATGAATTTGCCGTCATCTTTGATCGAGTCTTAGTAAAATAAAGACACAAAGAACTTAAAGAAACTCATCGTAATCGCGAGGAGAGGCCAAAATTGAAGACCAAATGGGCATTGGAGTCACAAATGGCGGGAACATACACACTAAAGAGTTTCTACAAATTCCAACAAGAAGTCGTAAAAAGCTTATTACTTAATGTGACTATTATTTCAAGTATGGATACACCGGATAGTTCAGCTTTTTCTGTAACGATTTGTGGAAATTCAAAACCGGGGAAGGTGATTTCTTTTTGCAAAATCTGTAAATTGGCTAAATGCCCTTGTTCCATGTATGAATTCGTAGGCATTCCATGCAAATATCTATTGGCGGTTCTTCGGTTCACCGATCACACCGCACTACCAGAGCAATATATTTGTAAACAATAAACTGGGATCAACTTACAAGAAGCAGTACACCCGTTCCCAATAGTATGTGCGACAATTTTGCCACTCGTTATTGTGAATTGAGTATTCACTCAAAACAGTTGGTCGATCTTAGTTGTTCTTCAGAGGGAGCCTATAAGTACATGCTCACCACATGCTTAAGGGAATCGAAGGCTTTTCTCACATTCAATACGGGAATAGCACACCACACGAAGGTAGCGCACAACTGGAGAGTGGTGGACATGAACATGCACATGCACCGGTGGGGGACTCTGTACAATGCACCACAAAGGGGAGGCCTAGAGGGAAGAGGTTGAAGTCCATAAGTGAATCCCAAAAAACGAAGAGACCTAGACTTTGCAGGACATGCCTTCGTGTCATATGTCACGATTCAAGAAATTGCCCAAAAAATATGGCAAAGTAATATATCGAAGACAAAGTATTTGTTAATTTGTCTCAATCAATTTGAACTTGTTGTTTTTGACACTTACCCATTCTTCTCCCTTATTTAGTGGATTGGTAGTGTATGAAGAAGCTCCAATCGCTGGAGAAAGTGATGACGATGAAGGTGAAGATTCATGCTAAGGAGTTTTTCGTATTATGTATGTCATATTAAACTTTGAAGATAAACTTTTGTAGTTGCTTATTTTTATGTATGTCATATTAAACTTTGAAGATAAACTTTTTGTAGTTGCTTATTTTTGTCTTTCGATGTGTAGAGAATTATTAATTTCAACTTTATTATTTGTTTGTTTTTTTGTGTAGGTCCGGAATGCAAGCTGATCGTGCCCATGGAAGGAATCAATCATTGAAAAGTTCTACACTTTTGATTGTATATATACGCTCAAGTCAACATTTTCTAAATTATAAATAGATTACTGGTGTATTTAATCTGAGTGCAATTTGTGTATGTGTGCACTTTGTGTATTTGTGAACTATATATGTTGTTGTTGATGTTGATGTTGTAATTGGTTAGCGAATGTTTATTCTGTTGAAATTTGTGAATTTTATGTATGTGCAAATTGTGTATTTGTGCAATATATCTATGCTGTTGGTTATTTTTTTATTTGTGGAAATTTGTGGAAATTTATGGAAACTTACATTTTGAAGATAAAATACTGCCAAAATCTGCCAACCTAGCCCGTTATTTAGGATAACGGGTTAAGATAACTTAACCCGTTATCCACAATAACGGGTTAGGATGATTGATATTTACAGTGTCTTCGCCTTTGTGATACAATCTTCAAATTTTGATGATAAAGTTCGGACAGTATTGGGATACTTAACCCGTTATTGGAGATAACGGGTTAAGTGAGCTTAACCCCTCATCTCCAAAAACGGGTTAAGTTGGTAGATAATTGCAGTGCATTTACTTTCTGTTGTACAAACATAACATTTTGAAGATAAAATACTGCCAAAATCGCACAACCTACCCCGTTATTCAAGATAACGGGTTAAGATAACTTAACCCGTTATCCACAATAACGGGTTAGGTTGATTGATATTTGCAGTGTCTTCGCCTTTGTGATACAATCTTCAAATTTTGAAGATAAAGTTCGGACAGTTTGGGATACTTAACCCGTTATTGGAGATAACGGGTTAACTGAGCTTAACCCGTTATCACCAATAACGCGTCAGGTTGGTAGATAATTCCAGTGTATTTGGTTTTTTTTGTACAAACTTAACATTTTGAAGATAAATTTCGGCCAATATATTCTACCTTAACCCGTTGTTGGCGATAACGGGTTAAGCTCACTTAACCCGTTATCCCCAATAACGAGTTAAGGTGGGTATATTTTTCCTAAGAGTTAGAGTGTTCATAAAACAAATAATAATATACTATATAAACAAATTGAATATCGCATATATAACATATATATAAAGAATAAACATGTAATATCATTCTTCGTAAATATTATCATTGGTTTAAGAGTTAGAGTGTTAATAGGGTTAGGGCTAGGGTTAGAGGGTTAGAGTTACTGTTAGGGTTAGGGGTTATATCTTAAAACTCTTTCGCCCCCCCCCCCCCCCCCCCCCCCCCCCCCCCCCCCCGCATTGCCTTGCCATCTCTTTTCTCGATTGTAAAAGCAAGTGATGGACTTGTGGGGATCTCTACATGTGGGGCCTACTTTGTACAGTGAAATGTAATACTAGGCAAGTTATGGACTTGTTTTACATGTGAGGATTTACATGTGGTGCCCACTTTGTAGAGTCTCCAATAATAGTAGGCAAAGTTATCCTGAACAAAATGAACACTCCATTCCTCGACATAGACTTAGCAAAATCTATCCGAGTGAAGGGAAAACTATGAAGAGAAAAAGAGCAAGGACCGAGGATGCTATATGAAGTGATAAACCTCCAATGTGAAGTTAATATATAGCTATTTCCTTTATCTTTTCCCTTATTGGGTTCTACATGTGGGGGTCTACATGTGGTGTCCACTTTGTAGAGTGAAATGTAATAGTAGGCAAGTTATGGAATCCATGAGTTGATAAAACTCCATTCCAATCTCATTCACATGATCCTTGTAATAATGCTCTTTGTGGCCAATATATGCAAAATCTGTGACAAGTACAAAGAGCAGTATTATAAGGATCATGTGAATAAGGTTGGAATGGAGTTTTATTAACTCATGGATTCCATAACTTGCACCACATGTAGATCCCCACATGTAGAACCCAATAAGGAAAAAGATTCACTGCGCTTTAGAGTGGAGAGTCATTAGATCCAATATGGAAAAAACCTAAAGTCCATAACTTGCCTACTATTACATTTCTCTCTACAAAGTGGACACCACATATAGATCTACACATGTAGAACCCAATAGGGAAAAATATTAAATGCGCTTTAGAGAGGAGAGTCATCAGATCCAATTGACGGAAAAAGAACAAGTCCATAACTTGCCTACTATTACATTTCACTCTACAAAGTGGGCACCACATGTAGATCCCCACATGTATAACCCAATAAGGGAAAAGAATCACTGCGCTTTAGAGTGGAGAGTCATTAGATCAACTATGGGAAAAACCTAAAGTCCATAACTTGCCTACTACTATATTTTACTCTACAAAGTGGACACCACATGTAGATCTACACATGTAGAACCCAATAAGGGAAAAGATTCAGTGCGCTTTAGAGCGGAGAGTCATCAGATCCAATTGACGGGAAAAGAACAAGTCCATAACTTGCCTATTATTACATTTCACTCTACAAAGTGGGCACCACATATAGATCCCCAAATGTAGAACCCAATAAGGGAAAAGAATCACTGCGCTTTAGAGCGGAAAGTCATTAGATCCAATATGGGAAAAATCTAAGGTCCATAACTTGCCTACTAGTACATTTCACTCTACAAAGTGGACACCACATGTAGATCTACACATGTAGAACTTAATAAGGGAAAAGGTTCAATGCGCTTTAGAGCGGAGAGTCATCATATCCAATTGATGGGAAAAGAACAAGTCCATAACTTGCCTACTATTACATTTTACTCTACAAAGTGGGCACCACATGTAGATCCCTACATGTAGAACCCAATAAGGGAAATGAATCACTGCTCTTTAGAGCGGAGAGTCATTATATCCAATATGGAAAAAACCTAAAGTCCATAACTTGCCTACTATTACATTTCACTCTACAAAGTGGATACCACATGTAGATCTACACATGTAGAACCTAATAAGGAAAAAGATTCAGTGCACTTTAGAGTGGAGAGTCATCAGATCCAATTGACCAGAAAAGAACAAGTCCATAACTTGCCTACTATTGCATTTCACTCTACAAAGTGGGCACCACATGTAGATCCCCACATGTAGAACCCAATAAGGGAAAAGATTTAGTAACACTAACCCTAACCCCCACATGTAGATCTACAAGTATTAACCCTTACCCTAACCCTAACACATAACCCTACACTAATCCTTAACCCTACAATAACCCTAGCTTACCCTAACCCTACCCTAACCCCTATTAACACTAACCCTAAAGTTACACTAACCCTACCTGATTTATTATTACCACTTTGGGGGATATGTTTAAGGGTTAGGTGCTAAACTGGATAGGTATACGCACTCCAGAAGACAATACATATTAGGGATAAAAATATATATAAAAAAATGATTTTTACGAATGAAAATATCATATTTTATTTTCTGGATTTTTTCCCCTACATTTAACCTTAACGATTTTATATTGGTTAGTTACGTGGCTATAAATGAAAATTAATAAAAAATATATACGATGTATAAACATATGAATGTCACTTTGCAGAGTTTAGGAGACAATGTTCGTAAAGAGTGGAGAGACTGTTGTAAATCTGCATAAAATAACCCTAACCCTATCCTTAAACAACCTAAAGAGTGGAGAGACTGTTGTATACTCCATTCAATTCTCATTCACATGATCCTTGTACTAATGCTCTTTGTACTTGTCACAGATTTTACATCCTAAAGCCACAAAAGGAAAGAAAAGAAAAGCAAGAGTGAATAAACTTTTAAAATTATAGAAAAATAGAAGAATTTAGGAGGGTACGGTTAGGGGTTAGGTGTATGAACTGGATAGGTGTACGCATTGCAGAAGATTTTACAAATTAGGGGTAAGAATATATTAAAAAAATTGATTTTTAAAAATAAAAAAATCATCTTTTATTTTTTGGTATTTTAAAAAAAAGTTAACCTTCATGATTTTATATTGGTTAGTTAGGTGGGAAAAAATGGAAATGATTAAAATATATAAACGATATACAAGCATAGATCATCTGTCTTTGGTATCTTCTTCCACATACACTGTTCGCAAAGAGTGAAGAGAAAGTTGTAAAAAGCATAAAAATATCTCTCTACTTAACCCGTTATTGGTGATGACGGGTTAAGTGACCTTAACCCGTCATCGTTAATAACGGGTTAAGTAGAGAGATATTGGAAGTACTTTATGAATACTTAGTCTGTAGGGGATGAAGTCCTGCCAATATCTTTCTACTTAACCCGTTATTGGGGATAACGGGTTAAGATCACTTAACTCGTTATCGTCAATAACGGGTTAAGTAGAGAGATATTGGCAGTACTTTATGAATACTTGATCTGTAGGGGATGAAGTCCTGCCAATATCTCTCTACTTAATCCGTTATCCCCAATGACGGGTTAAGATCACTTAACCCGTTATCGTCAATAATGAGTTAAGTAGAGGGATTTTGATAGTGTAAAAAGTTTAACTATTTGAAAATTTGGTCTGTAGGGGCTGAAGGTCTGCCGATATCTAACAACTTAGCCCGTTATTGACGATGACAGGTTAAGATCACTTAATCCGTTATCATCAATAATGGGTTAAGTAGAGAGATTTTGACAGAACTTTCGTCTGTGTGGACTTAAAAAGCTTTGGTTGATACAAATACAACTTCACAAAATTTGTTCATTCACAACAACTTCTCTAGATGATTCACACCAATTAAGAAATTCACATCAATTCAAATAATGAGTTCATTCACCAAAAAGTTAATAACGTTCATTCACAGACCAAAAGCCATGAGTCCACCTCACATCAATGTATATAATAGAACAAATAACTTCACAACAATTATAAAGCAAAAAATTGACAA
This sequence comes from Hemerocallis citrina, assembly GCA_017893485.1. Taxonomy (NCBI): domain Eukaryota; kingdom Viridiplantae; phylum Streptophyta; class Magnoliopsida; order Asparagales; family Asphodelaceae; genus Hemerocallis; species Hemerocallis citrina. Next base: position 144,326,437 of record CM030362.1, read on the forward strand.
TGTCATAATGTTCACAACTAATTCAAATCAATTCAGTTCTCGAGAATTTTCACATCAATTATACAACCCGAAACTTTGTAAATATAAAAAACTTTATCAACAGCTTCTTCAGGTTGGCTTCCATGCATACCCGGTATTTATCTACAACAATTTATCAACATAGAAACAAACTATGCATTAGTTATTTGAAAAATAAAATCATCAACCAAATACTAAACTACTAATAACGAACCAATTGTTAGATACTACCTTTTACGGCCACGCGGTTTGCGACCGCTTGGTGTGAATTGATCGGGCGGGTTTCGCTTCCTTTGAGGATTTTACCGTCTGCCTTGTGTCCCTGGGGATTGAGGGCCATCCGACCACTGCACCTCCTCAACTTCTTCAGGTGGTTGCTGTTGTTGGACTTGTTGTGGCTCGACGATGTGAATTCCCTGCCTTGTCATGCTCTTTCGCATAGAACATGTTGTTGGCACGTTGGCTTTCAAATACTCATCAAGTTGCGGACCTTCACCCACATCCTTAAGACTACGGCGGCACGGCTTTAGTATCTCCCGCATTAGCTCCTTAACGCTCTTGGGTACCTTACTCTTCAAGACGCGAGTAGCTATCCGAACATTTTCCCATGTGTTTTCAATCTACATTAGGTTGAAAATTTCAATTTAAACATCATGCATACAGAATATATCACCCACCTCCTCAAATAACAATACATGCATACTAAATATATGAAATTGGGTAAAATTTGACTAACCAGGTTCCGATATGTCTCAGCCTTTGGTTGATACATCGGCTGGGAAGAGGAATATGCTGGAGGTGGTTCTATCCTGGTTGGGGGAATCGGAATCTGAACATCGTCTGGTAAAGCGGCCGGTGGGAAAACATACAACCGTGTAATCCACTTGTACCACGTCATGTAAATCTGTTGGTAGGACCCATCATACGGTATCGCGAAGTACATCATATTCGGTGTCATTTGATACCGCATGGTGTTCCAGTTGGCCACATGGATCCGGTGGAAATTAGCCCAATCGAAGTTGGGCACTCGACCGCTCCTCTCACCTCGTGCAACTTTTTATCATAAACCCGGATGTCGGGAATCTTCTGCTGATATCTGAACTACCGCATCACTCTATTCGAATACTGGAACTCTACAACAGAAAAATTGACAAGTGGTGCGACCGTCAACCATAGTGCACCAACCAAACAAACCGGTGGAACCCTTGCCAACCTGGCGGTCGAGTACGATTCCCAATTGATGAACTCATCCCGCAAGTTATCCATTTCATGTTTATAGTAGGTAAGAAATTAGCGTGGGTTATCGACCTATGTGTGCCGCCCCGCCCAATATATTCCTAAGGGAGGTAACATCTCCGGCACCCCCAGGTCAGCCAACCAATCCGGTGTCGGTTCAATAATACGGGGACGTCCAATGTGGATGCGTTCCCAACATCAGATTTGCAGTAGTACCATCGGGCCACCCATTTGTACGACAATTATGAACATGCACATAAATTCCTATAGAGTAGCGCCAATGCCGCACTCCCCCATCTGAAACGGCCCACATAACCAAAATTTTCCAATAACCGTAGATACATTAGGGGCACGCTCGAACCGGATGAGTTAAGGAAAATCACTCCCCCGATCATACTAAAGATGTATGCACGAGCATAGTGGATTATGGTTTCCTCGTCCAAATCGGGGGTCAAATAACCCTCCTCGAACTGCAATTTCAACCAACTAATATACAGTGATTTCTCATCAAATATTTCATTCCAAAATTCATCTTCTGCTTTGTCTTTCTCAGCTTCTATATGTTGATATAATAAATCTTCATCATAATCTTCTGGAATATTTTTGAGGATTTCTTTTTCAACGTCCTCTCTTGTTTGGGCCAAATTCAACTGAAGGCCGATACCGAGCAAATCACGAACAACTGCTACTCGGTTAAAGTCCATGTTCCCCTTCACGGCGACCCCATCTATTGGTGGCCCAGTTATGACGGCTACATCTTGCAGAGTGACAGCCATCTCACCCACGGGTAGGTGGAATGTATGTGTCTCTAACCTCCATCGCTCGACAAGAGCTGTAAGTAACAGCCGATCCAGCTTCACTTCCCCCATGAATCTAGCTCCGTAGAAACCGACCTCAACCAAGTACGGCATGATACAGGGGTCAAAAGAAAGAACCATGTGCTTCCGAAAGTTGCATTTCTTAGAGGACCCATTCCACATGGCTTCGGATCGGTGTATGTCCTGCAACGTGAGTAAGCTTGGGTCTAACGGTTCAGGAGGTGTAATGCAAAATTGAGGACGAAGGACCTACCTTAGCAGATGTAGATTAACAGCCACCAACCTACACGAACAAAGATAAATATTGTTATTATTGAGATAATGTTGCATATTCGTATTTAAAACCAATAATAATAATCAATCTTACCTCCGTAATTGGTGGGCCACTACTACCGGAAGGGCTTCTTGGTTGCCTCGTTCTAGCCATTTATCCGTGAACAAAAAAAATTAAGCTTAGTTGAAACGCATTACATCCATTTATCTATCATCAATAAACATAGAGAAATTGTGAAAAAACGGCACAAATGACAACGAAAAATAGCAATACAATGCAACTTGGTCAGATTCACGTAGCACAAGCCAGTCCAACTTGTAGAAGTGAGTTTCGACTCACGGTTGGAGAGATACGGGCGAACATTGCTTTATTTGGTTGTAAAAAACTCAAATAAACTGATACACGGCCGTATCTCTCGTACCGTGAGTCGAAACCCACTTCTACAAGTTGAGGTTGCTTGTGCTAGGTGAGACCAACCTACTCGCAAAGTTTTGTATTTTTTGGAGCCCATTTGGAGGATTTTCTAGTCTAAACGTACTAAAAAGTTCCAACTTTATTTACTTCTAATGCGAGGAACGTGAGAAAACCGCACAAACGGCATCCAAAATTTATAAAATTTTATGAATCAGTTGAATTCACCTACCACAAGCCACCTAAACTTGTAGAAGTGAGTTTCGACTCACGGTACGAGAGATACGGCCGTATATCGCTTTATTTGAGTTTTTTACAACCAAAACCGATACACGCCCGTATCTCTCGAACCGTGAGTCGAAAGTTACTTCTACAAATTAGAATGGCTTGTGCTAGGTGAGACCAACCTACTTGCACAGTTTCACATTTTTTCGAACCCGTTTGGAGGATTTTCTAGTCTAAACGCACTATAAAAGTTCTAACTTTATTTACTTCTAATGCGAGGAATGTGAGAAAACCGCACAAACGGTATCCAAAATTTATAAAACTTTGTAAATCGGTTGAATTCACCTACCAAAAGCCATCCCAACTTGTAGAAGTGAGTTTTGACTCACGGTTCGAGAGATATGGCCGTGGATCGCTTTATTTGGGTTTTTTACAACCAAAAGTGATACACGCACGTATCTCTCGAACCGTGAATCGAAACTCACTTCTACAAGTTAGGATGGCTTGTGCTAGGTGAGACCAAGCTACTCGCAAAGTTTCGTAATTTTTAGAACCCGTTTGGAGGGTTTTCCTAGTCTAAATGCATTAAAAATTTTCTAAGTTTAATTACTTATAATGCGAGGAACGTGACAAAACTGCGCAAACGGCATCCAAAATTTATAAAACTTTGCAGCTTGCTTGAATTCACCTAGAACAAGCCATCCCAACTTGTAGAAGTGAGTTTTGACTCACGGTTCGAGAGATACGGCCGTGTATCGCTTTATTTGTGTTTTTTAAGCGATACACGCCCGTATCTCTCTAACCGTGAGTCGAAACTCATTTCTACAAGTTGAGATGGCTTGTGCTACGTGAGACCATCCTAGTCGCAAAGTTTTGAATTTTTTGGAGGTTGTTTGAAGGGTTTTCTAGTCTAACTGCACTAAACGCTTTCTAAGTCATTTTCTTCTAATGCGAGGAACGTGAGAAAACCGCACAAACGGCATTCAAAATTTATAAAACTTTGCAACTTACTTGAGTTCACCTAGCACAAGCAACCCTAACTTGAGTTTTGACTCATGGTTGGAGAGATACGGCCGTGTATCGCTTTATTTGAGTTTTTTCAAACGAAAGCGATGCATGCCCGTATCTCTCAAATCGTGAGTCGAAGCTAACCTCTATAAGTTGGGGTTGGTTGAGCTATGTGAGACCATCCTAGTCACAAAATTTTGTTTTTTTGGAGGTCGTTTGAAGGGTTTTCTAGTATAACCGCACTAAATGCTTTCAAAGTCATTTACTTCTAATGCTAGAACGTGAGAAAACTGCACAAACATCATCCAAAATTTATAAAACTTTGCAACTTACTTGAGTTCACCTAGCACAAGCCACCCCAAATTGTAGAAGTAAGTTTCGACTCACGGTTTGCGAGATACGGCCGTGTACCGCTTTATTTCGTTTTTTTAAAACCAAAAGCGACACACAGCCGTATCTCTCGAATCGTAATTCGAAACTCACCTCTACAAGTTGGGGTGACTTGTGCTGCGTGAGTCCAACCTACTCGCAAAATTTCGTATTTTTTGAAGTTTATTTGGATGGTTTTCTAGTCTAACCGCACTAAAAAAATTCTATCTCAATTACTTCTTCATGCGAAGACGTGACAAAACCGCACAAATGACTTCTAAAATTTATAAAACTGTGTAACTAGGTCGAATTCACGTAGCGCAAGCCACCCCAACTTGTAGAAGTGAGTTTCGATTCACGGTTTGCGAGATACAACCGTGTACCGCTTTATTTGATTTTTTTTAAAACCAAAAACGATAAACGACCGTATATCTCGAGCCGTGAATCGAAATCCGAGCTGTGAATCGAAACCCACTTCTACAAGTTGGGCTGGCTTCTGCTGCGTGAGACCAACCTACTCGCAAAGTTTCATATTCTTTGGAGGCTGGTTGCAAGGTTTTCTATTGTAACCGCACTAAAATATTTGTAATTATTTTCGTATAAATCAAACATGAAAAATCAACACAGATAAAACTAAATTTGTAAGAAAAACATTTCTACATTTACAAATTTTTAAAGTCTTTGGGCACTTGAATATATTAATCCTAAATGTAGATTTTTTTGGGGACTTCAATATATTAAAAGTCTTCCAAATTCTACATCTACAAATTATTAAGACAACGAATTTTTAGGGCACTTGAATATATTAAAAGTCTTCAAAATTTTAAATCTACAAATTACTTAGGCAAAGAATTTTTTAGGCACTTTTACAATAATTTATTATGGAAAAATTGAAAAATTAACATAATTCAAACTAATAAGGCAAAGAATTAGTCAATAGCTTACAAAATAACTCCGAATTTAGCCAATAGTTCGATTTGTGGCCAAACTAGGGTTTTGATTTGCTTTCGATGTAGATATTAGGAGAGAGAGATTGTATGAGAATGGAAGAGGAGGAGGAGCAAACAGAGCCGCACACTACCGGAGCAAACGGAGGAGTTGGAGCAAACGGGGGAGTTTGGACTAGGGTTGGGGTTCTTGGGTTTGCTTTCGGCCAAAAAAACGAAGTAGAGAGTGGGGAGAGATCGAGGAGGAAGAAGAACTGTATACAGATATGAAATTTGAACTTTTACTTAACCCGTCCTTGACAACGGCGGGTTAAGGCAATATTTTTTTTATAAAATTTAGCCTTAACCCGCCGTTGCTAACGACGGGTTAAGGCTAAATTTTATAAAAAAATATATGGGCCGTTGGATCAAAAGATCCAACGGCCCAGATCAAAGTCCACACGGGTCTGTGCACACAGACCCGTTTGCAACCGAAGAAGCCTTATATATATATATATATATATATATATATATATATATATAGAGAGAGAGAGAGAGAGAGAGAGAGAGAGAGAGAGAGAGAGAGAGAGATAATTTAATAAATAAATGAGTTGTTTTGGGGAATTTGAATTTGAGTTTTGGGGGGGGGGGGGGGGGGGAAAATGTATTTTGTAAGGTTAGATCCGGACCTTTGATTTTGAGGGGATTGAAGGAGAGCCACTTGATAGCTTTCTTTGTGTTTTATTATATAGATATATATTAAGATTAAGAGAGAGATCGTCGGAATCAAAACGCTGTTGTCACGGGGTCACCGTTCATTGGGATCTCATCGTCGTCCCCGATCGCCGATTGCCGACGCCGTCCGTTGTCACCGTCAACACAGCTGTCGCCACTCCTCAAAACACTAAAATCCAAACTCAGCTGCCACACTCCTTTTCTTCTTCCTTCTTCTTCCTATGTTTTTCAGATCAGATCATATCAGATCCAAAGGAAAGCCCAGCTTGATTTGGTGTTTTGTTTTGGTTTGGTGATTGGTGTTTTGTTTTGGGTTGGTGTTTGGTGGTTGACCTTTTGTGTTTGTTTGGCTGCTGTGTTTGGTTGTTGGACTCAACCCACAACCAACCAAACCCGACCCGCATCCATCCACCTCCTTATGTGCTTTGGCCACTTGTTTTTGGGTTGTTTGTTGGATTTGTTCTACAAACTCGTGCCCAATCCAAACCCGATCTGCAAGTCAACATCACCCCCTTCACGTGTTGGTGTTGTCTGGTTTTGTTTTGGTATTTGATGTTGGACTGGATCCAAACTACGTTGGACCATATCCATGTTCAACCAGATTCGAAATTAAAGAAAAATTCTTCACCTACATATATTTTAATTATTTGTGTAAACTTTTTGTTACTAAGTGCTATAGTTAAATTCATTGTTAACCATTGTTTGTTTATGAATTTGATTATCTAGTTGTGTGCTAAAGTTCAAACATTTATGAACAATTTGTACAATAATTTATTTGATTGGTTGTGGACCATTAAAACTTAATTACAAAGATAAATTTACTAGTTGCACTTATTTTGAATTTTATTATACATTAAATTCATTGCTATGTGCTTAAAAGTTTAAAAACATTTATTTAGGTTTATGTTTTAAATTATTTCTTTTGATGTGTTGTGAAGTGCTAAAGTTCAAAACTTAATTAACCATTGTTAAATTAGTTGCAAGTTTGAAAATTTGTTTTGGCTATGTGCTAAGGATAAAATATTTATTTTGACAAGTTAAATTATAGTTATGACTACAAATTTGAATATCCAATCCAATTGTTGTTAAAATTCAATAGTACCAATAATTTGTTTAATTTACTAATCTTTAACAATTTTGATAATTGTAGGAATTTTGAAATTACCTACAAATTGCATATGTTAGAGACTATGGATATGCATTGTTGTGTGCTAGGGTCAAATAAGTCTGCACTTCGCAGGCTTCTCCATCGAATCTGGATAACACTTCTAGCGTGAAGTGTTAGTATAATCTTGTAGCGCCCCGAATTTTCAATATAATATCTCAGAAATACGTGACACAGTTCTCAGCATCAACCTCAATTGTAATAGTAAACATAGCCAAGACACAGATAAAATTTTCAACTTTTATTACATCAATTCATTACAAAGCACAACGAAAAACAAACACCTTGAGTTACAATTTCTTTTTCTTTTACAATACATTCTTTTAAAATTTACATAAGCCACAATATCATTCTACCACATGCATCAAATCCCAAGCTAATAGTACCTACCTGTAAAACATGAGGCTAGAGATAACCCTAACCCCCAAAACTACAGGGATCAGCCATAACGGTGTGAGTGACATAAAGGATGTGCAACATATATAAAACATAAGGTATAGAGTTATAAATAACATGTATCAACAGTAGTAACGAATGAAATAAGAAATAACAATAAATTAAACATGAAAACATTAAGTGAAACTAAACTAAGTGTCAAGTGTAGGGAAACAGAAAACAACATGCATAAAACCAAGTCAAGAAAACACCAATGCTATATGCTGACTCTCTAATGCATAGTTGTCGGTATCTATGCATCCCACTCTACATAGGTCCGGTGCAAGCCCTTATCGTTCTCCACTTGATAGGATTTAATCCCTCGTTATGCAACTAATCCTACTACGATGACTACTATGAGATCTAGATAAACTATGAGTATTAGACCATGCCTCGATAATTCCGGAGGTTAATCTCTATCCATAGATAATTCTGGAGACTATTTCACTCACACCTGGAAATCTTCGAGAATACCCCACAACGCAAGTTATGGCGCTTCATCACACGAATACCCCATGAGTGTCGCTTCGATCCCGATAATTCCGGAGATCAATCTCGCACCGTAGATAATTCCGGAGACTATTTCACTCACACCTTGATAATTTCGGGGATTATCTCACACCGCAGGCCATAATGAGGTCCATAACCCTTGTTTTCATTTCATCATATCACCATCTAGTGCGTGTCCTTATCCTGTTAAGTTAATATTGCGAATCTCTTAGAGTTGGTGTACCCTACCTGGCTTAACTCAACTGAACAACAACCAAGATCTCAGCTAAGGCCTCACTCAATCTCTGAAGACTCATAACTCAACCATCAATACCAAAACTTTCAATAAAATTCATAAATCCATCATCAAAATGTTTATAATAAAATCGACAAAATCCAAATCCATTTAATGTACTCATGAAATTCCAGAATTTAAATAAATAAATATTAAATCCATTAAATAGCAGAAATCATATTTTTAAGTCATAGAATATCACAAAACATCAATTCCTTTGAAACCCACATATATCTCTCTTTATAAAGTCATAGGAATGCAATTTAAATTCTATTATGAACAAAATATAACTTCCTGTAAAATACTGTAACCTGTAGCAAAACGTCATTTAGAACAGTAGATTAATAATCCACAATATCGAAGAACCAATCGTTTAAAGAAAATATCAGAAAACTCAAGAAACCCATCTGCCAGAAAAAATGATAGTCGACTGTCGAAAATGGACAGTCGACTGTCTTGCAAAAATTCGAAACTCAAGAAAACCCATCAGCCAGAACAATGACAGTCGACTTTCAAAAATAGTCGGTCAAATGTCCTGCGAAAATTCGAAACTCAAGAACTGACAGTCGACTGGCGTCTTCAGTTCAAAAGCGAAGCGGTCGACTGTAAATTCCAACAGACTGCAGTTTTAAAATTTCGTGCATGTTTTACTGATACATGCATAGTTCTGTGTAAAATCTTTGTAAATTTGAAAAACCAATATCCTGAGATGCTAAAATATGAATTGTACAACATATATGAGTATATAAAATACATCAAAATTGCATTAAGATCATACAAGAGCAAATTTGGTTAAAATCTTCAAAACAGTGCATATATAGATGTAGGTGTGCATCTGAGTATAATTGCATCAGTAAAAGCCTCAAAATTTCATCAGTTAAAGTTAGCAAAATTTTCAAACAATCTCAGTATAAAAATAATAAAGATTCAAATCAAAACTTCACAAAATACACAATATCTCCAAAACAGTGAAATGGTGTTCATATGCATATATTTGTATATAAGTGTATGTGTGCATATTTGTATCAGTAAACAACAAGAATTCATGGTATGTATGTAATATAATGTTCTCAATTCAACTCAGTATCAAACAACTCAGAAATCCATCGAAACTTCACAAATTCACAAAAATCAAAATTTCGGCCGAACTCCATCAGACCCGAAATCTGATTATCCAAATCCAACTTCAAAACTTGATCTTTTTAATTTAATAACCCTTCTTATGATCCATTAAAATCATATACAATCACTCACAATAGTTTACTCATGAATATAAGTAATTATAATGATTATTCATCAAGTTTCTACTCAACGAAACCCCCAAACAGAACATATGTAGTATATACACAGTATGAATCCACTTTTGTTCACTTTTGTACAATATCATTATGTAACTCATCATAATAAAATAAAAATAGAAAGTATATGAAAGAAAACAACCTACTCATGATACCTATTGAGTTCTTTAACAATCTCACTTCATCTATATGAAGTATTAATCATCAAAGCGTAGGTTTCATGAAAAGATTCAATTTTTTGTTCATCTACTCATCAAAATTCATTATATCTTCATGCCATCATCTAACATGCTTTCTAATAGAAAAATTATCACATACAATATGCATAGAACAATAAGAAATCAAACATATGTCACTCACCTTATCGAAGAATCAACCGAAGATAATAAAGAAATACGAAAATCTTTCATTTCGCTAGAAAACCAAGATCCTCGCTTTGAAAATCCAAGAAAAATAATAATAAAGAAATCTCTTTGTGTAGTGCAGCAAAGAGATGGCTGCACCTCATCTTATATTGGCCGGAAATAGGGTATCTAGGGTTTGTGAATAGATTTGCAAAATATTTCTTTTGAATATATCTTTACATATATAAATCTTTATACTTGGAAATTAGATAAAAACAACTTAATTGAGATTTAAAAAAACAAAAACAACTACCCTAATATTGGCCGGCACTGTTTTAAAAACCCAGAAAACGAAAGTGTACTTTTTGCCCTCTAAGTGGCAATTTTGCAAAAATACCATTCCTTATCAAAACTTGCAAAATAACCCAAATTTATCAAAACAGAAAGTAAACTCTTTACCTTTGAGTTGACTAGGCATCATGCCCAGCCCAAAAATCTGAAAATCTGGAGTTTTCACTCTAAGTGGTAATTTTGCACAAAAGTCCATCTTTTTTGTAATATTTGCAAATAGGTCAAATAATTATCAGAAAATACAAAAAATCACAAATAATATCTAATAATAAATAATGGCTTCCCCAAAATAACTTCTGACTTTGAACTTCCCAAGAAAATATTTGCACGTGTTTTGCACGTGTAAAAAGGTAAATTTCAGAAAAATGTTTATTAAATCACCAAAAATTTTACTTATTAATCTTAAAAGAATTATTTAAAAATCTGGGGTATTAAAAATCTACTCTAATCCCTATTAGTATTTTCATATGTTGAATGAGCTATCCAAACTTCGATTAAATGATTTGTGTTACTTTGTGAGAGTGATAACATGTTTGGGAATTTTGATTATAATTAACCTTGTGTTATAACTAGCATGTCTAGGGTTCTTAAGTATCTTATCATACTGTGTGTATGTGTAGTGGCTAACCTTCCATTTGCAGTTTATGTGAAATCATATATTTGCTGCTCTATTAAAGAATGATGTATAAGTTCTGTGACAAATATCTGTAACTTAGGTGGGAGCATCCCGTAATGGAAGATGTGACTTCATTAGTTACATTTTGTTCTTTCTCGTTCTTTGTACTGTGTGTGAAAATTTGAATTATAACATATTGGTCATTATCAAGGTTAATGTTTTGAAGTTGAGGATAAATGAATAAAGGAAAGAACTCTTCTCTCAAAGTGTTTGAGCACTTGAACATTGTTAGAACCACGAGAAAAAACAAATAGTTTTGTGAAATTTGGTAGAATAATTTTGTATTAACTCCTATAGTTATTATTTTATAATGTGCAGATCATAGTCAATGACATGTGTAAGTTGAGTTAAACAAACGAAGCAATTAATAATGGCAGTTCCAATTTGTGTAGTTCTTGAACACGGCATTATAGGCTAGGACATGTGAACTTTATATTATTTCTCTTGTTAAAACTCATAACGCTGCTAAATGACACTTTATTAAAATATGACAAATGTGAAGTTTTTTGCTTAGATTATGATCACTAGAAAATCATTTAGTATGGTCTTTACGAGTACACAACTTTTTGAGTCAATACATTCTGATATTTGTGATCTCAGTAGCTTTGTGACTAGATGAGACAATAGTTGGTCAGAAGTATTTAATCACTTTTGTAAATGATTATTGAAGGTTTATCATATATATGAAGAACGAAGCACTTGTCATTCTTAATGAATTAAAAATCTAGTTAATGCTAAGATCAAAAGGAGTTAGATTTGATAGAAGTGGTGAATATGTTTTAATAATTTTAGAGAAGTTTGCATTTGGCATAATCTCTAGTACACTCTATTTACTATAGTCAAAATGGTATTGATAAAGTTAGAATCAAATACTTAGTGAAATATTGAATTCTATGTTATTGACTGTTGTTTGACTTTGGGTATTTGTGGGTGATGTTGTATTATTAAATCATATTCCTAATATATTACTACACTTTAAATTGTTTACACCTTATGGATTATAGCATAAAAACACAAACATTTTGTTAAAGTGAAAACATGAGGACGTATTATATTTGTTATAGTATCTGATCCTAGAATGCCTAAAGTAGAACCTCGAACAAATAGTTTTGTGTGCTTAGAAAGTGCAAAACGTTGTGCTATGGACTGTTTTGGATATATCTAATATTTGCTAATAGAATCTAAAATTGCAAAATTCTTTGAGGATGCTCTCATCAAAGATAGAGTCATGTTATCCAGTCCTACAAACACGGTCAATGATTCACAGTTGGAATATAGGCCAAGCATTACTGACACTTAAACTTTAATGGCAAATAAGAAAGAAGATTCATTAGTAGATGATAAAATGGATTTGTTGATACACAATAATACTTTAAATTAGTTGATTTGCCGTAAGAGACTAAAACTATAGTAAGTGGGGTTTTGTAGAAGAAACTTAATTTTGATTGTTCAGTAGCAATTTTAATGCACCTTTAGTAGCTAAAGGATTAACTGAGATAAGTGTGGTAGAATGGTTTGATGTCTACTCGCATGTTTTTCATGTTGCTACAGAATGATTTTTCTTGCCCTTACATCTATTGAAAATTTTGTTATTCATTAAAGATGTTGTAAATAGTTTTATACTAAAATTTGTTGTAATAACCTGAAAGTTTTGTACTAAAGGGTTTAATGAACAAAATTTGTAAACTTGTAAAATCATTGTATGTTTTAAAACATATATTATAACTTACGAATAAATAATTTGAAAATTTTCTTAAAGAGCCTAGGATTTGAATCATGTTATTCAGATCAATGCCTTTAACTTTATGCTGTGTCAAATATAATGGCTATCATTTACTTGTTTATTGTTGACATGCTTGTTGTCGGAAGTAACATCTCTATTATAAATGAAATTAAAACTATGCTATCAAAAGAATTAAGCATGAATTATCTTGGTGTTGTGGACACCATAATAGGCATCCATGTATTGTAGCTTACGAATAAATAATTTGACAAATTTCTTAAAGAGCCTAGGATTTGAATCAAGTTATTCAGATAAATGTCTTTAACTTTGTGGTGTGTTAAATATAATGATTATCATTTACTTGTTTATTGTTGACATGCTTGTTGTCGGAAGTAACCTCTCTATTATAAATGAAGTTAATTTATGCTATCAAAAGAATTAAGCATGAATAACCTTGGTGTTGTGGACACCATAATAGGTGTAAGTGTGAGTTTCGGTAAGCAAGGGATAATCTTTAGTCAAACTCATTAAATCGATAATGTGTTCCAAAAGTGGGGATATAGTAATTGAAAGTATTTTGAAACACCTTATGATTATGATAAAAGGTTGACACCTAATGATGGGGTAACTATGAGACAGTTAGATCATTCTAAACTTATTGAAAATCTCATGTATACAAAGATCTGCATTAGACCAGACGTAGCATTTGAGGTAGGTGTGGTCTGCAGATTCACTAGTAATCCTATTAATATATATTGGAGTGCCCTTAAAAGGCTACTGAGATACTTGAGAAGTAACCCATGTTTTTCGCAAAATGTATTTTCTGTATTTAAAATTTTCGTAAATTATTTTTACCGCTTTCAAAATTCTTTTGTCAAGATGTATTCTTGACTCTTCTATTAAAATCTAATTTTTCGATCAATAATTTTATTATAACTATTTTCTATGAATTTTACATTGTAATACAAATCTTATTTTTGATATTGTTACTTTGATCTCTAGTATTTTTGATATTGTTACCGTCGATCACCCATGATCTTGATCTCTTAATCTCGGCCGTTGGTTGCTTGATCCCTTGATCTTGACCGTTGGATCTGCTTGATCATCATCATCTTCATCATCTGATCCTGGCCATCCGATCTTGGTAATCTGATTCTTGATCTTCGATCTCAGCTGTCCGATTGTGTTCGTGATCTCGATCGACTTCATCTTGTTCGTGATCTTTTCGTGTTCACGATCAGTTGTTCTTTGTGTTCGTGATTGGTTCGTGCCCAGGAATTCGTTCCCGTTATTTTTGCTCTTGTATCGTTTTTGTCGTCATCTTTTAGGCAAGTAACTTGTATTAAATTTCTTTGTAAATACAAGTACTAAATACCTCCTGTAGTGTAGTTGGGTTCTAGAGATAATTTGTGTGTAAATCCCCTTGTTGATATTGTCTCTATTGTGTTATCTTAACCATAGTTGCCTCACGACATACATGACATGATATAACCTAGGATTGACCACTTCTTGTTATATATATGCGTGCTGTTCATATGATATCATGTGCTCGTTCGTGTTATTCGTAGTAGATGTTGTACAATCTAGATACCTAAATAAATAGATAAACTAGACACAAATTAAAACCTCGCAAGTGTACGAATCGTTTATAGAAGCGTAGCAATAGCAAGGGTCGATCCCACAGAGATTGTAGACTTTAACTTACTAATCAATAAAAAGAATAAGAATCATAAAGAGTTGTTTTAAAGATCTAAAAGAAATAAAAATATTAAAACTAAATTAAGAAGTGTTGAATCACAAATATTTATGAAGTAGTTGGGTTTAGATCTCTACCAATAGTCAGTAATGCTAAGTCACCTTTTGAACTTCTTCTTATTACTCATGTTTGTTCCCTTCAAGGGCATGGTATCTACTCCTTAAAGTACTGTTCCCCTAAGCCAAGAATTAGGCATGGTATCTACTCTAATTCGTTTCTTTCATTAAGTGTTTAGTATGATATCTACTAAGTTGTACTTAAAGAAAACATAAGATCAGTGGAAACGAACAAACACTCAAGATTCTAGAAATTGGTATCAGATCTAGATCCCTTAAGTTGACTGAATCAGGAACCCCTAAAGATTCCTTTGTTACAAGTTACGGGCACGAGATACGGGTCGTCTCAATATGCTCATCTAACAGATTTAGATGGATGGTATGCAAACTTGGATTTCCCAAGCTCTGTACGTCAGTCGACTGGCTCTCACCTCAGTCGACTGCTCTCAGAGTTTTGAGAACAAGTCTGATTACCATCAATCTATACCAATACAAACGGATTCAATCAATAAGTAAAATAGAAGAATTCAGAAGAATATAACACTACATAACTACGGCTTCAATCTACCCAACTATGAAGTTTAGTTCCACATAATAATACTTTTATTAATCAACAAGTTCGAATACATGATCAACATAAAAGAATAGAAGGAGAAGAAATAAACTAATGAAGTCCGGCAATGAGGTCGACTGGCTGTCACACAGTCGGCTGCCTTCGAATACTTGATCTTCTCTCTTCTTCCTCGATGCTGGTAGAATAATGCCCCTGTTGATGACTTGAACGCTCAGAAACTCCTGTGATTCGGTGATGGAACGTGGAATAGGTCCGAGAGAGAGTTTGCTGCGATATCTCTTGACTGATATTTATAGAGCGTGGCTAAAGAATTAGGGTTTCCCCTCCCCTTTTTCAGGAAAGTCCGTCTCTTTGTTATTTCTTTCCTTATTTGATTGGCTGATTTATATCTTTCTCTTTTCTTCTTTTATTCCTTATCTGCTAACCACGTGCTCTTGGAAATCCCCAGTCTCTAGATTTGATTTGCATAAATCTGGATTCAAATAGATTTGAAATTAGATTTGGATGAATCTTCGAATATCTTATCTGTTTACTCCGCCGCCTATCAGTCGACTGCCTCTGGATGTAAGTCGACTGTGTCGAGACTTTAGTATTTTCATGATTCCTCAGCCCAGTCGACTGTTGTGTAAACTTGATTCCCTCTGTCCAGTCGCCTGTAAGCATGATCAGTCGACTGATCTCTTCAGTTTCCTGTGTTTCATCCTTACAATCCTGAATTTGCTTCGTTTTGCTGTTATAGACTGTTTCCTATGGAATAGAGAAAATAAGAGTTAAATACCACAGATAGAGCTTTTAAATGTGCATTTACATTAAGATTATTGCTTCTAAATGTGAATAATAATGTGTTCATCAAATACCCCCAAACTTAGATTTTTGCTTGTCCTCAAGCAAACTAGAATTATGAACAAGGGAATAATAATACTGACAGCCTTAACCACCAAGAGTTCTTATTATGTGAGCATTAGTATAGAAAGGTATAAACAATTTCAGATAAAGTAAAATTAAACATACCCACTTTCTCTAGTGCAATTGTTTATTCATAACTCCAAACTCAACCATACTTGTCATGCAATTAAATATAGTTATAGTATGTAATTACTCAATCTGTGATTATCCCCTTTTCTCTACTACAAACCGAGTAGCAAACTAGAGTTTTTTTTTTTTTTTTTTTTTTTAAGTCGCTTCTCGAAAGTTGTCACTTGCCTTTTTACGCGAATGCGAAACATTGGTGATGAATCCACCCGGTTACTCAGCAAATCACAAACTCTAAAGTGCTTTGCATACTCATATTTCAAGTTGCCGTTTGACGTAAAGGTAAACATTGGTGATGAATACCCCTAGTTACTAAGCACTCAAAACATTGGAGTAGATTGACTTTATTCAAATATATGTATATCTATATTTTATCACTCTATTTACTTAAACTCAATTTAGGACTAGATCTAAAGGGAATAATCACCAGAAAAAGCATAACATTTGTTTATTATGTATACTTGCATGACTTTTATAATCTTGTAAGGAATTTATGAAACTCAACAATCCTAAAGTAAATAAGTATCCTTCTTCTTACTTTATAAGAAATTGTTTATCCTAAACAAAAGAAAAAAAATTTCAACAGACTCTAAATATAAAAATAACCCTAATACCCCTAATACCCCCAAACTTAAATGGGACATTGTCCTCAATGTTCGAAAGAAAATTTTAAAAATAGGCATGTGTCACCATCTAGTAAGGAGAAAATAAAAATAACTAAAAGAAGGATAATAATAAATACTGAAAGAAAATAAAGGGAACGTATAAATACTCCCCTGAAAATTGGGTTGCCTCCCAATAAGCGCTGTGTTTTCTGTCTTCAGCTAGACTGGATGAGGTCATGCCATGTATTGAATGGTTTGAAGATTCACATCTTCCTCTTGCGGCTCTATGCTCATCTCTATGTATGGCTTCGCTCTACATCCGTTCGCCTTAAATGTTTGATTCTTCTCTTTGCTGTGAACCTCCAAAGCGCCATGTGGAAAGACTTTTGTAACAATGTATGGCCCATACCATCTTGACATAAGCTTGCCTGGAAAAAGTCTCAATCTTGCGTTATATATCAGTACCTTCTGTCCTTCATAAAACTCCTTCCTTGCTAGCTGTTTGTCATGGTACAACTTTGTTCTTTCCTTGTACAATTTTGCATTCTCATATGCGTCATGCCTCAACTCTTCAAGCTCATTCAGTTGCAACCTTCTTTTGTCACCTGCTAGTTTCATATCAAAATTGAACCTTTTGATGGCCCAATAGGCTTTGTGTTCCAACTCCACTGGTAAATGACAGGCTTTTCCAAAAACCAAACGGTATGGGGACATGCCGATGGGTGTTTTGTATGCTGTTCGGTAAGCCCATAATGCATCATTCAAGCGCAGCGACCAATCCTGTCTCCTTGTGTTGACTGTCTTTTCCAAAATGCTCTTGATTTCTCTGTTGCTAATCTCCACCTGCCCACTAGTTTGAGGATGATATGGGGTGCCCACTCTATGTGTAATACCATACTTCTTCATCAAAGAAGCAAATGGAAGGTTATTGAAGTGGCTTCCTCCATCACTTATTATTGCTCGTGGTGTCCCAAACCTAGTGAAAATGTTTTCCTGCAAAAACTTGACAACAACTTTGTGATCATTAGTTCTTGAGGGGACAGCCTCGACCCATTTAGACACATAATCCACACCAACAAGTATATATAAATAACCAAATGAGTTAGGAAAGGGACCCATGAAGTCGATTCCCCAAACATCAAAAAGCTCGATCACTTGGATGTTTTGCAGTGGCATTTGATTTCTAGAAGAGATGTTGCCTGTCCTTTGGCATTTATCGCAAGACCTGCAAAAAGAAAAAGCATCTTTGAATACTTTAGGCCAATAAAATCCAGATTGCAATACCTTGAGTGCTATTCTTTTTGGTCCAAAATGTCCTCCACATGCATATTGGTGGCAATGTTGTAAAATGCTCATTTGCTCTTCTTTTGTCACACATCTTCTTATGATTTGATCAGGGCAAAATTTGAACAAATAAGGATCATCCCAATAGTAGTGCTTGCACATAGCCACCAGTCGCTTTCTTTCTGACTTGTCATACCTGGAGGGAAAACATGAGCGGTTAGATAATTTACAATGTCAGCAAACCATGGAAAACTTGAGCAGTGAAATACCAGTCGACTGGTCCTGTTACCAGTCGACTGCCCCGAGGGTATGTTTATTCCAAATAGATGTTCATCTGGGAAAGATTCAGTAAGTAGGAGCACAATTCTCTCTTCCTCCTGCAGTAGTCTAGACATGTGATCTGCAACAACATTGTCGCTTCCTTTTTTATCTCTAATCTCAAGATCGAATTCTTGAAGCAACAACACCCATCTGATCAACCTAGGCTTTGCCTCCTTTTTAGCAAACAAATATCTCAAGGCAGCATGGTCAGTAAAAACAATAACTTTAGAACCAATTAAATATGATCTAAACTTCTCTACAGCAAAAATAACAGCTAACATTTCTTTTTCAGTAGTGGAATAATTTAGCTGTGCATCGTTTAAAGTTCGAGAAGCATAGTAAATAACATGGGGTTTCTTATTGATTCTTTGACCTAAAACAGCTCCTAAGACATAATCACTTGCATCACACATGAGCTCGAAAGGATGGCTCCAATCTGGTGCCATGACAATAGGTGCAGAAATGAGAAGATTTTTTAATGTAATAAAAGCATTTGTGCACTCTTCTGTCCATACAAACTCAACATCCTTAGCCAACAAATCACAAAGGGGTTTGGAGATTTTTGAGAAATCTTTTATAAATCTTCTATAGAACCCTGCATGTCCAAGAAAACTCCTAACACCCTTAACTGTAGTGGGAGGGGGTAGTTTTGATATTATATCAATTTTCGCCTTGTCTACCTTTATGCCTCTTTTGGACACTACATGTCCCAACACAATACCTTGTTGTACCATAAAATGGCACTTTTCCCAATTCAGCACTAAATTGCTTTTTTCACATCTTTTAAGCACAAGCTGCAAATGGTTAAGGCATTCATCAAAACAAGATCCAAAAACACTAAAGTCATCCATAAATACCTCGATGAACCTTTCCACCATGTCTGAAAATATACTCATCATGCATCTTTGAAATGTTGCTGGTGCATTGCACAGTCCAAAGGGCATTCTCCTGTATGCAAAAGTACCAAAAGGACATGTAAAAGTGGTTTTTTTCTTGATCTTCTGGAGCAATAGCAATTTGATTATAGCCACTATAACCATCTAAAAAACAATAATGACTATATCCTGCTAATCTTTCTAACATTTGATCAATAAAAGGAAGAGGGAAGTGATCTTTCCTGGTTTCATTATTCAGTTTCCTGTAATCAATGCATACCCTCCATCCCGTGGTCACTCTAGTAGGGATAAGCTCATTCTCTTCATTTGTCACCACTGTGACTCCACTTTTCTTAGGCACTACATGTATAGGACTTACCCATTTGCTATCTGAGATAGGGTAGATGATGCCAACATCTAGTAGCTTCAGAATCTCTGCTCTTACCACTTCCTTCATGTTTGGATTAAGCCTTCTCTGTGCCTCCCTGCTTGGTTTTGCGTTGTTTTCAAGGAGTATTCGATGCATGCATTTGGATGGACTTATTCCCTTGATGTCTGCAATGGTCCATCCTATTGCATTCTTGTGTTCTCATAATACCTTTAGCAGCTTATCTTCTTCCTGTGCACTTAGGTTCGCAGCAATTATCACTGGTAGCGTCTGGTTCTTGCCCAAATATGCGTGCTTCAAATGGTCGGGCAGCTGCTTAAGCGCTGGGTCTGTACGTCTTGGTGCAGTCGACTGGTCCCTGGTAGCAGTCTGGACAGTCGACTGATCCTCTGCAGCAGTCGACTTGCCCAGTGCACCAGTCGACTTGTCTGCAGAAACAAAAATGTCATCAGTCACCAATTTTTCAAATACTGGTGCAAACTTACCTGAGTATGACTGTGAGGTGTCAAGGTGATGTACTGCCTCTGCAATCTCCCAGTCATCATATTCCTGTTCAACATTAGATAAAGTTAGAGATTGTGTAATCGTGGCTTGTAGTGGTTCAACGCTATGTACCTGAAATGTTTGATCAACAATATCGTGAACCACATCAACATTATAGCATTCATGATCATCATGTGGAAATTTCAGTGTATCAAACATTTTAAATTCAACATTCTCTCCATTTATTTTCATGCTTATAGTACCCTTTTTGACACAAATTTTAATATCAGCCGTACTCATAAAGGGCCTACCTAAAATGATTGGTAGAGAAGATGGCATTGAAGAGTCCTCCATGTCTAACACAACAAAATCAGCAGGCAAAATAAAATCGTTTACCTGAACTAGGACATCTTCCAAAATACCTCTAGGTCTTTTGATACTGCGATCTGCCAACTGCAAAGTGATGGATGTTGGTTGGAGTTCCCCCAATCCTAACTTTTCATAGATGGTATATGGGAGAAGATTGATGCTTGCCCCCAAGTCTAGTAGTGCTTTCTCAAAGAAGTGCTCACCAATCCTGCAAGGAATAGTAAAACTACCTGGGTCTTTTAATTTAGGAGGTAATTTTCTTAATAAGACAGCGCTCACTTCTTCTGTCAAAGCCACATCCTCCTTAACCTGAAATGTTCTTTTGTGAGTGCAACATTCTTTCAAAAATTTAGCATAAGAAGGAATTTGTTTAATAGCATCAAGTAGGGGGATATTAATTTCTACCTTCCTGAGAGTTTCAAAGATGTCAAATAAATGTTGATCTTTCTTTTGTTTGACTAACCTTTGAGGGAATGGTGGCAAAACTGTTCTTTCTTTTTCACTTACCTTGTTGGACCCCACACTTTTTGATGGTTGTGTTTCTGCTTCTTCTATGTGTGTTCCAACGTTGTTGTCAATTATCTTACCACTTCTTAGGGTTGTTACTGCTTGGAGTTGTTCTTGGCCTCCCGGATTTGGTATCGTTTGTGAAGGGAGTTCTCCTACCTTTCGCTCGCTCAACTCCTTTGCTATTTGCCCAATTTGCGTTTCCAACTTCTGAATTGCTTGCCCTTGTTGGTTGCTTGTTTGATGTTGTTGTTGGAGTAACTGAAGAACCGTGGATTCAAAATCCAACTTCTTCTGTTCTTGAACTGGCCTATCAATCCCGCTTCCCATTTGGAAGTTCCGTGCATGTCCTTGTGTGAATTGAGTCCCTTGATTATTCTGATTATTGCTCCAGGAGAAGTTTGGATGGTTCCTCCATCCTGGGTTGTATGTGTTCGAGAAGGGATTGTTCTTTTGTGGAAACACTCCTCGACCTACATAGTTTGCATGCTCCTGATCTGTGAAAGAAGACATGGGACATGTATCAGTGGTATGATCTACATGAGAACAAATTGCACAAATTTCATTTGTTTGATTTTTAACTCCACCCATCATCGACATTGCATTAACAAGCATATCAATTTTCTTATTCATGTTTACCATTTCTAATTGAATGTTATTGCTATTAGAAATTTCGTAAACTCCCTGTTTTTTCGAAGGGCCCCTCCTTGTTGAGAATTGTTGTGAGTTCTCACTGAGTTCTTCAAATAATTCTATGGCCTCTTCACCGCTTTTCCTCATTAAGATCCCGTTGCAAGCTGAATCCACAATTGCCTTGTTAGTATCATTTAAACCTTCATAAAAAGCTTGTACCTGATCATCTTTAGGCATGTTGTGCGTAGGACACTTGAGAAGTTTGTTCTTGAAATCCTTCCATGCTTCGAAAAATAAATCTCCATCCTTTTGTTGAAAGAGTTGAATCTCCCTTTTCAGTTGTTTGGTCTTTTGGGCTGGAAAGAATTCTTTTAAGAACTTTGTCGCCAATTGCTCCCATGAGTTTATTGATCCTGGTTCCAAAGAATTATACCATAGTTTAGCGTTAAGTTTTAAGGAAAACGGAAACAATATTAACCTGATTTGTTCAGGGGTAAGCCCTTGGACGCTTTGTGTCCTGCAAAGATCAAAAAAATCTTGTAAATGGAGATGAGGCTCTTTATCTGGTCTGCCACTGAAGTGGGGAACCATACTAAGTAATTGAGGAGATAGATGCATGTTCCCTGTGACATTGGGTTGATACGCAATGCAGGAGGGTTGTTCAATGTTCTTAGGCGTAAATTTATCCTGCATTGGTACGCGATTGGGTATTTCTTCTGCCAAGATTGCTTGTGACTTGAGTCTCTGAGCAGTCGACTGGGTTCGTGCAGCAGTCGACTGGTTGGTCGCAATCAGTCGACCTAATCTGTGCAAAGTGCGTTCTGTTTCTGCGTCAATTGGTAGTAGCTCTGGACGAAGTGATCTCCTTCCGTGCATCCACCAAAAATCCTGTAACCTAAAAGAAAAATACTTAATAATAAAATTAAAAGAAAGAAAGAAAAATAAAAACTTTCTACTGATCTGTAAGTTAAAATACTAGACAATCCCCGGCAACGGCGCCAAAAACTTGTTGTACAATCTAGATACCTAAATAAATAGATAAACTAGACACAAATTAAAACCTCGCAAGTGTACGAATCGTTTATAGAAGCGTAGCAATAGCAAGGGTCGATCTCACAGAGATTGTAGACTTTAACTTACTAATCAATAAAAAGAATAAGAATCATAAAGAGTTGTTTTAAAGATCTAAAAGAAATAAAAATATTAAAACTAAATTAAGAAGTGTTGAATCACAAATATTTATGAAGTAGTTGGGTTTAGATCTCTACCAATAGTCAGTAATGCTAAGTCACCTTCTGAACTTCTTCTTATTACTCATGTTTGTTCCCTTCAAGGGCATGGTATCTACTCCTTAAAGTACTGTTCCCCTAAGCCAAGAATTAGGCATGGTATCTACTCTAATTCGTTTCTTTCATTAAGTGTTTAGTATGGTATCTACTAAGTTGTACTTAAAGAAAACATAAGATCAGTGGAAACGAACAAACACTCAAGATTCTAGAAATTGGTATCAGATCTAGATCCCTTAAGTTGACTGAATCAGGAACCCCTAAAGATTCCTTTGTTACAAGTTACGGGCACGAGATACGGGTCGTCTCAATATGCTCATCTAACAGATTTAGATGGATGGTATGCAAACTTGGATTTCCCAAGCTCTGTACGTCAGTCGACTGGCTCTCACCTCAGTCGACTGCTCTCAGAGTTTTGAGAACAAGTCTGATTACCATCAATCTATACCAATACAAACGGATTCAATCAATAAGTAAAATAGAAGAATTCAGAAGAATATAACACTACATAACTACGGCTTCAATCTACCCAACTATGAAGTTTAGTTCCACATAATAATACTTTTATTAATCAACAAGTTCGAATACATGATCAACATAAAAGAATAGAAGGAGAAGAAATAAACTAATGAAGTCCGGCAATGAGGTCGACTGGCTGTCACACAGTCGGCTGCCTTCGAATACTTGATCTTCTCTCTTCTTCCTCGATGCTGGTAGAATAATGCCCCTGTTGATGACTTGAACGCTCAGAAACTCCTGTGATTCGGTGATGGAACGTGGAATAGGTCCGAGAGAGAGTTTGCTGCGATATCTCTTGACTGATATTTATAGAGCGTGGCTAAAGAATTAGGGTTTCCCCCCCCCCCTTTTTCAGGAAAGTCCCTCTCTTTGTTATTTCTTTCCTTATTTGATTGGCTGATTTATATCTTTCTCTTTTCTTCTTTTATTCCTTATCTGCTAACCACGTGCTCTTGGAAATCCCCAGTCTCTAGATTTGATTTGCATAAATCTGGATTCAAATAGATTTGAAATTAGATTTGGATGAATCTTCGAATATCTTATCTGTGTACTCCGCCGCCTATCAGTCGACTGCCTCTGGATGTAAGTCGACTGTGTCGAGACTTTAGTATTTTCATGATTCCTCAGCCCAGTCGACTGTTGTGTAAACTTGATTCCCTCTGTCCAGTCGCCTGTAAGCATGATCAGTCGACTGATCTCTTCAGTTTCCTGTGTTTCATCCTTACAATCCTGAATTTGCTTCGTTTTGCTGTTATAGACTGTTTCCTATGGAAAAGAGAAAATAAGAGTTAAATACCACATATAGAGCTTTTAAATGTGCATTTACATTAAGATTATTGCTTCTAAATGTGAATAATAATGTGTTCATCAGTAGACTTGTTGTGGACTTGTAAAATCTCCTATAACATATTGCTTGGATATCTAGTATACTCTACCTCATGCTTGGTTGTGTTTTGGATGAGTTCTATGTGAACTAGTGGATTTTGTGCATATGCGATATTTTCAGTTTTGCTGGTTTTTCTGTTTTGATCAGTATTTTAGACCCTATTAAGGTCAGTATTTGAAAATATTTTGTGAACATGAACTGTAGAGAATTCTGTCTATTTTCCAACCCTTTAAACGGATCTCAGTTTCGATTTACGGTTTGTGAGTTATGTTGATTTTACTACAGTAGTGTCGAAAGATTCCCAGATTTTATTTTATATGAATTCTGAAGAGTAATCTATTTTTATTCTGGTGTTAAAACTATTATTTTGATCTGAAATTTTTCTCAGTACTTCTAGAATTGATTGGGGTTTACCTAAAATTTTGGTGGATTTATTTGAGGAGTTTTACAAACTTTTTCATACTCGCAAATAAAGATTTTACATGCAGAATTTTACTACTGTTCAGTAAAGAACTTGATTTTCGTCTGAATTCTACTTGCTATTTTTAAAATATTTCTGAATATGAAAGTTAGCCTACTGTATCTATTTTATTACTCTTTTGGCAGATTTGGATTTGGATTTATGGTTTGTGAGATATTGCTGTTTTTGTACTGCAGTGTTTACAATTCCAGATTTACAAAACTACCGCATCTTGATGTTTTCTGATTTTTATTGACTAAACTATTTACATTGGAAAATTATGATATTTTATATTCTGATAATAAACATATAGGGGAATACCCCAGATTTATCTTGAATTTAATTCATGATTTTTCATGCTGTTTTCTTGACTGTGAATACAAAATACTGATTTCTGACTAAACACGTTTTCTGGATTCAAACCTATTTTGAGACTTGATTTTGTAAATTATCATATGACTTATATATGTTTGCTGGATTCGGAAGGGAGTCTATTTTCTAGATTCTTCGACGGATTCAGATTTGCTGTTTTGTAGCAACGAGAATCCCTATTTTAGTACTGCACAGTCTTGCTGTCCTGAATTAGAACTTACACTGTTTCACTCTTTTATATGACTGTTTACCATCTATGCATGTTTATCTGTACCCTGAATCTGTTGTTTGTTACACCATGCTAGTTTTGCACTGTTTCATACACATTCATGTCTGCTTGATAATTATAATAAAATGACCAAGCTGGGGTTTAAGGGAAAGATCTAGTAGTGGAGGATATAGAAATGTGTACTCGGAAGGGGACCAGTGTTCCATACTGAGTAATTTGCTACTATTACTTTTACTGTTATTATTACTACTACTGTTACTGTTATTTCTACTATTACTAATACTGATACTGTTACTGCTACTGTTAATATTATTGCTATACTGTTACTGCTACTGTTACTGATACCTGAGTACACTGCCTTATATGATCCACTATAAAATCTAAAACAAAACTGTTTGAATGTAGCAACCATGTAGTATAGGCCGCATGAAGTGCTACCTAAATAGTAATAAATACAAGATTGTAAGAACTGACATCTGTTAACTGTTATCTGTTACATGCTACTGATCACTGTTACCTGTTACTGTCTGACTGTTATCTGATACTGTTACCTGATACTGTTATCCGTATACCTGTCTGCATACTGTTGACACTTGACACATGTTACTTATATCTGTTAGTATACCATGCTAGTTGATTCTGTTTCCGTGATTCATGTTAGAGATTATATTATGTTGATATGTCTATACCATGCCATGTTTGTTCTGTTATTACTTCATGTTTGTTATTTATCCCATGTACTTGTATCCTGCACTACAAGCGGCCCGTAACTTGCATTGACGGGAGTTTGTTTTCTTTTTCCTATTCCTGCAATTGTTAAATTACAGATTTTGGAGAACAGGTACCAGATGGAGTTGGTGATATGAGATATTAGTGCTGAAAATTTTCTATTATTATATTTCTGTTGCTTATTTGAACAATTGTATTTGTACTTGGATTTATTTGTATTTGGGCAATGTGACCCAGGATATTTGACTTATTCAGATCTGGTTTATTTGAGATTAATATATTTTGTTTCAAGTAATCTTGTTGGTGTTTTGATTCATATATATATATGCATACTTGGTTGATTCTTTTGCTTCCCACTCTGATTATTCCTGTGAGATGTTGTAATGATTCTGAACAGCTTATGGATGATAAAAATTATTCGCTGGGCTTTTGTCGTGCATCCGTATTCCGTATTCTCTTTTGGGAAGCGGGGCATGACATGAGAGGTATTCAAGAGTTTGCTTTGTGCTATTCTAGTTATCTTTCATGATTGAATGGATGATCTGATGCATTATAGTGCTCAAAATTTAGTGAAAGTTGACAACTAGTGGACATGTGTTTACACTAGGAGGAGCAAAAGTACTCTGGAGATCAAAAGGCAAATAGGAATTGTGCTATCATCCATGAAATCAGACCTCTATGTGTTATCCTCTGCAAAAAAAGAGGTTGAGTGGATTGAATGACTTGTTGCTAGTCATACATTGAAAAGTTTAAAGTAAACTCTCTAATTCTGTTCTGCGACCATCAAACTACAATGCACTGTAGCTAATAACTCACTCTTTAATAGTAAGAGGAAATCATTAAGGTTGAAAGAAGTCGAGTTGAACTTTATCATAGATAAAGTGCAACTGAGACAAAGTATGACTAATGCTCTTGCTAAAAGACATAAAGTGATCTAATTATCAAAACTGTGGGAGAAATGGAGTTAAAGCTATTGAGCCAAAAGCTTTAACTCCTAGTTGTTTTGAAATTTAGAGTCCAACTGGAGCCATAGAGAAGTTCAAACTTAAGCATCAAATTTAGGCAGTTGGCATGCTTTAGATAATTTGAAAATTTCTATGTAAATTTTATTAATATATAACTTCATTCCAAATTTGATGATGCTATATATTCTCATGACTTACTTACAATCAAAGAAAGCGTGAAAACTTGTCGATGTGTTTCCAATTTTGATGATATATATCTTTTATGGATTCATGTTTCATTCTAATTTTGATGATTCAAAACTTAACCATAACTGATTTGACTGTTCAATCATTCTAAAATAAAACATAACATAGTTCTTGTGTAGAAAATATAATAGTTTTTATTCTTTATTTTGTTAAAGAAACTTGATTGTGATGCTTGTGTTATATTTTTGCTAAACTAATTTTTGAATCGTACTAAGTTTTTTTGTGGAACTAGATACTTACGAAATTCGCTAGAATTCTTAGAGATGTGTATCATGAAATTTTTGTTTGTAATATGCTAGCAAATATGGAGTTGAATTTGTCAACATAGATTTCAAAATAATGATTTGCACAAAATGGAGGAGTGAACATAAAGCAGTTTGCAGGGATAATGTTTTCAGTTTATTTCTCTCGAGAATAAATAAGTCACTTGCTTGGTGAAACTTCTCTTGAGTTTAAGACTTGTGTTCATTGAGCTTAAAACTCTTATTTTGTTCTTAAAGTTTATTTGCTTTGATTGATTTTGAAACTATGACAAATTTCTCTAGCTGGTTTAGTCACTGTGAACTATTCTGTTGTGATATGGCTTGAAAACTATTTAATTATTTTGGTTTAGTCATATTTGAACTATTCGGATTTATTAATAATTTAGTCTTTATGAACTATATTTTGTGTGATGCATTTCTTCTATTTAAAGACTGCTATCGGCCAGTCAGCTTTATGTTGAAATGATGTGATAATCCATTACTGCTTATATATTGAGAATGTAGCTTTATGTTGAAATGATGAGATAATCCATTACTGCTTATATATTGAGAATGTAGGAGGAGATTGTTGGATATATAGGTATATTCTCACTATATGAATAATATTATGTATAATATTATTCTATGGGTAACACGTGTGTTACACATACTAATTGTACAGATATCGGACCGCGGGTTGAGTAGGTTGAGAACCTAATACCCAAACCGGTATTTATCCTATAAACACTGGCTTGTGATAGTAGTCTAGGTATTCCAATTTTGATACCTAGGAAAAATATCTCAAGCACCTTAGTCTAGGATATTAACCCTAATTTCTTTTCTTATTATTTCTCATAATCTTCAACAAATCAAACCATCCTCGAATGCTGTTTTCAGATGCAGAGATGACAAGGTCAGCCAATCGAAGGCCGCCACATGGATGATCGCGAATCCGAACCTGAAATGAGTTATCGAGGCTCCGGATCTGAATAATTTCTTTGCCAACGTGGATCCCTACCACGATGTCCCGGCTCCTTTCCATTGTCACCGTCGATTAACTCCTGTGCGCCGCCATCGCCGTCGACCAACCATGCTATTGTTGACCAAATCACTGTGCGCTGCCATTGATCTACTTCCTGTGCGCCGTTGTCGTCTTCGACCAACCTCATTGTCGTCGACTAACTCCTTGTGCACCGCTCTCTTACCGTCGACCACCAACGCTCCCATGCCGTCGACCTCCGCTCTCGTAGATCTCTTACGCCACTCCCTTGCCGATAACCTACACCACCTCCTGTGCCCCGCCGCCTCCTACTAGGGTTTCTTACAAACCCTAGCCCCTATGTTCTGGGCTTTCGAATTCCACCAGAAACCCGAGACTAGCAAACTTGAAACCAAACCAGATCTGATCTAATCCTGATCTAGATTCACTTCAAAATACGGTTGGCAACGGGCCAGGCTTAGGCCGGATTATACAAACCCGAGCCTGAGCCCGAGCCAGAAAGTTTTTTTAGGGACTAAGCCCGAAAGCTTTTTTGGGGTCGTACTGTTCAGGCCCAAGTCCGGGTCTAAATAAAATTGACAAGCCCGAGCCTGACCGAAAAATTGTTTCACAGATTCGAAGATATAATAAACCATGTACAAAAACCCATTACCTGAGCATGAAATATTTCACATGAATTGATGGTAAACTAAAAACCGATATGGGAAATATAAAAAAAACTATTAGAAAAATAAGAAAGAGCTTACTTTTAGTTAGAATGGCTAATTACCAAAGCTAAGAGGAGATTTCGTGTGCTAAGAAACTGATCCCAATCCCTTTCCTTTGCAAACTCAGCCATCTTCTTCCTCAAACGTTCAAGTGATACTCAGCCATCTTCTTTACTTCCTTCAACAACACCATTCTCCCTCTCTTTCTCTCTCTGTATGAAGTGTTGTCCTTTTGAAAATATGGGGATGAGAAACAAAGAGACGGAAAAATTACATAAGGAAAATATTGATTGTTGAGTTGTCCTTGCTCCCTCTTTGCTTTTACTTATTTTTTTAAGATGTAGAGAGACAAAGAGAGGCGCTGCTTTTAACATGTAGGTTTTTATTTTTTATTTTTTATTTTTGGGAACTGGAGTGCCGGTTGGTTTTTTTAGAGAGAGTATCGAATCCTGGCCGTTGATCTCATACTGTTCCCATTGGACCATATATGTGGTCCTGAGGAGTAGTGATCAGTTAAACCTGGGTCGGGTTAGGGTTCGTGTTCGGTTCAGACCTATACAAGCCCGAACCCGGCTCCAAAATTAATTTGGGCTTAACTATTGAGACCAGATCCGAAAATTTTGAAAAAATCTAGGCCCGTTTTCTTCTAAAACCGGGTCAGACTTGGTCGGGCTTGAGTCGGGTTCGGGTCAATTGCCAACCTTACTTCAAAACAATGTGGAACCGACCTGATCCAGCATCCAGCCCGATCCAACCTTAATTTGGTCCAACCAAACCGAACCTGGTCTGACCAACTATGCCCGCTTCGATCAACTGAACCCGATCCGGTTTAGATTTCAGATCTGAACTAACTTCGACTTGGATCATCTTCTATATGAGTCTATCCAAACTAGAAGTGGCTTCTTCATCTTCTTATGGATTCATATCTTGATCCGATAAGCCGCTTCTCATCTCGTTGCAGAGCCTTTCAGATATCCGATCTAGAAGTTGGTTCTTCATCTTCAGATGCATATCTTGATATGGAAAGCCACTTCTCATCTCCTTTCGGAGCCTTTCAGATATGCTTGTTTGATTGGATTCAAGATCTTGCATCTTCATTTCTGATCAGTAGCTTTTAGTTCAATCGGTTTAGTTCATCTATATACAAACTCATGTTGGTTGATCCACCTGAGTTTGAAATGGGGTGTTGAGTGTATGATGTATGGGTGTAATATTGGGATTGTTGGGGTCATTATTGTAAGTTGTCATAGGTTTTGCCTATATATATGAGGCTATTGTTCTCAACGTATTTGCTGCATTTCTAATCTATATAATCAGTTTCTCATTTCCTAACTTTTTAAAGTAACCATCATACATGGACTTAAAATGACAATATCCCTTTATATATACACTTTAACCATGATTTCTTGAGGGTATTTTGATGGAGATAATGGTATTATTCTCTAAAAGAATCATGTACAAAGCTACAAGATCATTTACTTGGTGACTTTATCAGAGAAGGTATTTTGAAAGCCAGAAAAAAGTTCATGAGATCCGCAAATAAGAAAGTAACTTCGGTAAAGAAAGTAACTTCACTACAGTACACAATAAAAGATCCAACAGATATAAACAATGTAGACTGCTTCCTTAAAGCATGCAAACGTGTTGTTAAAATATATATACTTTCTAGAGGAATATTTTCTTAACAAGTTATATGATGATGGTAAAAAACTTAAAAAATCAGAGCCGTACGATTCCAGCACAGATCACAAAGCATCTACAGGATGATTAGTCATAACGGGCCTCTTTAACAGGTTCGGGCCTCCTCCAAGCCCCCTACAAGACATGAGCATCTTTCAAGCCCATAAAAAGTGACAGATTAGGCCCACTAAGAGAGACCCAGCCCATGAAGGCTGTTAGACAAATCTCTTATCTCCAAACAAAAGAGTTTATCTCTTGAGGGGAAGATTCGAATAGGAGATAATGAATTCATAGTCGATCTAACGAATTTATCTTAGTCTGACAACAGGAGTGCTAGATCGAACTGTTTCTCATGCCTATAAATACTCTACCCCTATTCAGTCAAAAGGTAATCAACGATTTCTCTCTCAAACTCCTCTCTCT